>PVKU01002905.1:0-202858 GCA_004027475.1 Anoura caudifer | reverse complement strand
TTTCCCCCGCTCTTTCTTCCTCCCACTCCCCTGTTGCAAACCCTCCATGTGATCTCCATTTCTGTGGTTCTGTTCCTGTTCTAATGTTTGCTTAGTTTGCTTTTGTTTTAGGTGTGGTTGTTAATTATTGTGAGTTTGCTGTTATTTTACTGTACGTGTTTTTTATCTTCTTTTTCTTAGATAAGTCCCTTTAACATTTCATATAACAAGGGCTTGGTGATGATGAACTCCTTTAACTTGACCTTATCTGAGAAGCACTTTATCTTCCCTTCCATTCTACATGACAGTTTCACTGGATAGAGCAATCTTGGATGTAGGTCCTTGACTTTCATGACTTGAAATACTTCTTTCCAGCCCCTTCTTGCCTGTAAGGTCTCTTTTGAGAAATCAGCTGACAGTCTGATGGGAACTCCTTTGTAGGTGACTCTGCCTTTATCCCTTGCTGCTTCTAGAATTCTCTCCTTCATTTTAATCTCGGCTAATATCATTATGGTGTGCCTCGGTGTGTTCCTCCTTGGGTCCACCTTTTTTGGGACTCTCTGAGCTTCCTGGACTTCCTGGAAGTCTATTTCCTTTGCCAGATTGAGGAAGTTCTCCTTTATTATTTGTTCAAATAAGTTTTCCACTTGTTGCTCTTCCTCTTCTCCTTCTGGTACCCCTATAATTCGGATGTTGGAACATTTCAAGATGTCCTGGATGTTCCTAAGCCTCTCCTCATTTTTTTGAATTCTTGTTTCTTCTTTTTTTTCTGTTTGGTTGTTTCTTTCTTCCTTCTGGTCCACTCCATTGATTTGAGTCCCAGTTTTCCTCCCATCACTATTGGTTCCCTCTGCATTTTTCTTCATTTCACTTATTGTAGCCTTCATTTGTTCATCTAATTTGCAACCAAGATCAACCAATTTTGTGAGCTTCCTAATCACCAGTGCTTTGAACTGTGCTTCTGATAGGTTGGCTACCAGTGCTTTGAGCTGTGCATCTGTTAGGTTGAGTACCTCTTGGTCTCTTAGATGCGTTCTCCCATTTGTGCCATCCTTGGTTTTGAGTTTTGTTTAGTTTTTGTTTTGTGCGTGTGTGTGTGTGGTTGCGAAGGTTATGTAGTGAGGGGCGGAGCCTTAGGTGTTCACAAGGATGGGGCAGCCCAGTCGCTGGGTTGTGATATTGGATGTGGGGGTGGGGTCCGAGAGGGAACAATGGCACTTGCTCTGCCCTCTCTCGCGGATTCCAGTCCCTTTAGCCACTTTCTCCAAGCAAATTGGGCCCTTCTGGTGCTGATTTCCATGTAGGTGGGCCTGCACACTGTCCAGGACCCCGTGGGTCTCCTCAACAAACTCTCCTGTGAGGCTGGGACTCCCTCCCAGCACCTCAGCCCCTACAAGTATTTTCAATAGGTACTTTTAGGCTTTACTTCCCAGTGCTGGGGCCCTGTGTTGCGCAGTCTGTCTTGCTGCCCGTCTCACCAGGTTTATCTGTGTGTGAATGTGTGTCCGCAGTCAGCCACCTTGTGCACCCCACTTGGCCTCCTCATGTTTGGCAACCGCTGCCTGTGTGCCTGGGGTGACTGCGTGCCTGGGACCACCAGCCGCCGTCTTCTCCTGCAGCAACCCCTCTGCTGGCCACTTACTCCGCCCCTCTTACTGGTCTGGGTGAATCCTCGGACTTCGTACAATTAAATTTTCTCTCTGTCCTGGTTGGGTGGGTTTTTTTTTTTGTTTGTTTGTTTGTTTTGTTTTGTTCTGTTCTATATTTTTGTTGTCCTTAATCTTGGTTGTGAGAGGAGGCACAGCATGTCCACCTACGCCTACATCTTGGCCGGAAGTCTGTTTACTCTTATAATTGAATTTCCTATAGCAACCACACATTCATTTCTCTTTTCATTTATTAAATTCTCATTGCTTTTAATTTGCAGTGTTTATTGCCTTACAACTTTGTTACACTGTTCTGTGGTCAACTCACATACAAAGATCTTCAAAGGTTTTTGGTTTCATTTTTTTTGTAAAGAGCTTCTTACATACTGTGGAACATCCTGAGTGTTTTTTTCTTAAGATGATACTAACTTTTTAAATACAGTTTATAAAGTATTAATATTTCCTTTGATAATAAACTTAATTGGGGAGATATTTTTAATTTAATTTTTTAATTGGAGAGTTTTTTTTAAGTTAACTGTCACTTGGGGTGTACATCTTATGTAGTTGAAATTCATTCCATGTGTTGAATTCTGACTATGAGCGAATGCATTTATAGAGTTAGAAGCTAAGTACCACTTTTGTCAGCAAGGGTGCAGTCAGAAGACAGAAACGACAACAGATGTTTTTACAGAGAGAATTTAATATAAAGAATTGTTAAATGGGTATTGATGGATTAGGAATGCAGAAGAGAACACGAAAGTGTCATGGAGGTAGCAGTTATAGTACACAGCCCCTATCCCTAGAGCTGGAGGAACAAAATGAGGAGGTTAAAATTATTAAAACTTAGAGGCTTCTAGAGGAGGGGCCCTGCAGAGCCTTAGCTTAGACTTCTGACTACAATGTATAGCTGACTGGTGTCTCCGATGGGTGAAGTTAACTGGTTTAGTAAGTATTAGAAAAAGTGCAAGGTGAAACCAGGTGCTACTAGGAGCAAAGGTCCTTCCAGAGTTTCTAGGGTTTTGCTGGACAAGTACAGGAAGCAGTCAGAAAAGAGTAAGTAGGTCCCTTCTTCCTTTAGCTTCCAGTCTCTCTCCAGCACCCACTGTTGACAGAGTTTTAACTGGAAAGCACTGGATTCAACAGAAAAAATGGTTTGCTTAATCCTAGGCCCAGGACCACAGAGTATGAGAGTAACTTTGAAGCTGAAAGACAATAGCTTAATTACTGGCTCTTTAAAAAAAATTACTGGCTCTTAAACAACAACTACCTCTTAAATTACTTCTTGATTGTCTATGATAATGGATGGTTTGTTTGCATATTTAAATTTAATTTCAGGACTCTCACTTTTTCTCACATTTGCTCTTCTGACCCCTGCAGTGCACATGGATCTCCTACATCACATTTGCCGTCACTTACCGACATTTTATGTCATTTAAAATTGCTGTTCAGCTTTTAAACATTATCCTTTCACCTGTATTTCTTGTGTTCTTGCTATTGCATTGGATGAGGGATGGTAGGGCTCTGTTCTTGTATTGTTTGAATTTTACTTCCAACCCACTACTAAGTACCTTGACTTCTGTGAAAGTTGGAGATTTTTTCAATGTTTTTTTTAATGAAATGAAATGTCTCTTAAAGTTATGCTCAGAAGAATTATATATTTCATGTTCTTGATGCTAAGTAAAATGCTTAAAAATAAACTTTAAAAACTAAGTTGTTTTGTTTTTACTTAGCAGGTGCTTCTAAGGAAGGAGGTGCAGGAGCAGTTGATGAAGATGATTTTATAAAAGCTTTTACAGACGTCCCTTCTATTCAGGTAAAGATACCAATGTATGGGCACTTCCCATGACTGTTGCTTGTTCATATAATAATTACTTTTGTTCTTTTAAAAATATTTTTCCATCCTGGCTGGTGCGGCTCTGTGGATTGAGTGCATGCTGCAGACCAAATGGTCACCGGTTCGATTCCCAGTCAGGGCACATGCCTGGGTTGCAGGCCAGGTGCCCAGTGGGGGCCACTCAAGAGGCAACCACACATTGATGTTTCTCTCCCTCTCTTTCTCCCTCCCTTCCCCTCTCTCTAAAAAATAAAAATAAAAATAAGTAAGTAAATAAAATCTTTAAAAATTTTTTCCTTAAATGACTATGTAAAAATAAAATATTTATTATTGCCAAGTTATTATTTGTTATTCCTGTAAACTTTGTGAGATTCACTCTGATTGAACTGATTTAGGTCACATGCCCACTTCTGATTGTGATGTAGAGAAATATCGTGTTCTGATTGACTTAGGCCTGAGTCACTGACTCTTTTCCTGGGTCCCTTTGTACTCTTTTCTCCTGTACTCTGGCCTTCTTTCATTTTCTTTCTGTCGCAGATCCTTTGCACATGCTGTTTACTACAGGGAAGGCTAATCTCTCTCCCTTTCGCCTAATGATGTTTGACTCATCCTTTAGCTCTGATTTCAAGCTTGACTTTCCTAACGCTAGTTCAAACACCCTATTATATATAGAATTTCATAGCACTGGGTAATTCTCCTTGGTGGTACTTTCTGTTTGCAATTTTATATTATATATTATTTGATTAATGTTTTTCTCCTTGACTAGGTTATAAGCTGCATAAGGCAAGGAACATGCCTGTTTTTGCTCACCATAGTATACTCAATGCCTAACATAGTGCATTTCTGTTAATATGAATATTTGCTGAGTGAATGAAAGGGTAATGGTGTTAGACAGGGGTTGGCTCCAGACGACACAAAGCTTGTAGTTATCCTGGTTATAGTCTAGCATGGAGGCAATGGGGAGACCAACTTAAACTGTGTCCTTTTGCAATATTGTATAATAAGTGTATGAATGCCTACATATGTCATCTACCTGAAGTCATTTTGAGAACTTAGGCCTATTTTTATTAATTAGAATATTTGCATCATGTTTTTAAATGGCAATGCATTTTGAATGTATATTTGAAGTTACTCGTGAGTGGAGAAATAGCATAAGGGTAACAGGTAAGGAAGACAAATTAAAGCACTTTATTATTTTATTCATAATATATTTGTATTCTCCATTTAAAAAATGGTGCTAGAATGGGAAATATTAAATAAACTTATTACTTGAAAGATTATTTTAACCATAAGGGCATAATTTTGATGATGCTAATGGTAAAAAATATTAATGTTACAATTTTGCATTTTTAAGATTTATTCTAGTCGAGAACTTGAAGAAACGTTAAATAAAATCAGGGAAATTTTGTCAGATGACAAACACGACTGGGATCAGCGTGCCAATGCGGTAAGATTTTTATTTTATTTTCCTACTCTTTTTTTAAATGTCTTTTTTAATAATGTAGTCAGTAGTAGTCCTATTTTGTATTTCAGATATTTATGAAATAGAGTATCTGATAGGTAACATCTCTTTCCAGAAAATATATTGAGATAGTCGACATTTCTGATTTAGGGTCAATTTTTGTTTTTGCTGATCAGGTGGAACCTGTCTCACCATTTGTTAGTCTCTCTACCTGTGCTACTTGTTGACTGACCAGGAAAGTGTGAGTTTCACTGATGCCCCAGGGCCGTGGCCTCTCTGTGGCTCTACGTAGTTGTTCATCAGTACTGTCCTTGACTCTTAAAAGGTTTACCAAAAAAGCAGTTCACTTTGCCTGCATGCTCAGTATTTTCATAGTGTCGACAAAAATTTACAATAGTTCGTCCATTTGTCTGGCATTTTCTTTCCTTCCTCACATATCTGTCTCTGAATGTGATAAATATTGTCACTCATTATTTTTTTTTAAAAGGTCTGGTATTTTTGAGTTAAGAATATTTAGCTTAAATTCCTTGAGAAACTAGTTGATAAATTTAAAAATCGTATTTGCCATGACAAAAGGCTATATTTCAAAGTTTGTGAATTTGTCAAATTTACATCTGAGGCAGTAAATGAGGCCTCGAGTCCTCAGGAAGCCAGAGGACGGGTTCCACTTGAAGACACTACTCTGCTCTGAGAGCTCCAGTCTCCATTTGGATGGCTTAGAGCCCTTATGCTTCTGTACTTTTGCTTATTGATGAACATGGTTTCCAAAATTCGGCCCTTTAAAAAATAGTCTCCTTAGTATATAGTGGTAATGCTTGCACAACATTTTGATTGGACTCAATGCCACTGAATTGTATACTTTAAAATGGTAAATTTTATAAAAATGTGTATTTTACCACAATTTGTAGAAGAAGGACTTCCTTAAAACTTTAAAATTTACTTATCTATTCATACATTACATATGTCAGTTATGCATATAACCAAGTTTGTAATGTTCTTTGCCAGAAGGTTTTTTTTGGGGGGGTTTCATATTTATTTCAAGAGACATTTAATACAGTTAAAATGTCTAAATATTGTATAAATATAATGAAATGCTGTTTTTAAAATTTTGCTCAAATAATGAGGTTTAGGTAGCTTTAAGAATTTTGGTTTTTGCATTGCCACTTTTTTGTTAATAATGGAAATTCTCTTTTATTTCAGCTTAAGAAAATTCGATCATTGCTTGTTGCTGGAGCTGCACAATATGATTGCTTTTTCCAACATTTACGCTTGTTGGATGGAGCACTTAAACTTTCAGCTAAGGATCTTAGATCCCAGGTGGTTAGAGAAGCTTGCATTACTGTAGCGTAAGTATATTCTTTATGTGAAAAGCATTTTTTTATGAATGAATTTAGTACTCATTGATTCAGGGTTCATTAAATAAAGCAGCAAGATAACTGTCAAAAAGCTTTTATGTGATCCAAAAATCAAATGACAAAGATCTAGTTTGTGTGATTAAAAAAATTTTTTTTCTTAATGGCACTTTATACCAGTCTTAAAATGTGTTTACATTTCTAAAGTCTACTGGCGGACTTTTGGTCACTAATTCTGAGTGTAAGAAGAAAACGGAATGGCCCTGGCTGGTGTGGCTCAGTGGACAGCGCGCCAGCTTGCAAACCAAAACGTTTCTGGTTCTGTTTCCGGTCAGGGCACATGCCTGGGTTGCAGGCCTCTCTTTCTCCTTCCCTTCCACTCTCTTTAAAAAATAAATCAAAACAGAACAAAAACTCTCTCAAAAAAAAAGAAGAAAGTGAATGGGTCTGAGGACTGGCTGCATTCATTTTTTTCTCTTTGCTAATGTGGATACTAAGCTCTCTCTTTCTGATATTTTACCAGTTATTCTGGAATTGTAACATGCATTGTTAACTTACCAAAATGTAAACTTATTCTGTGTTTATATCCTTCAAAATTCAAGGATGGTAGAATTCTAAAATTGCGTTTGTTATTACTCCCCACCTGAATCCTTTTGTTGTGTGTGTTTTTGAATAAGCATTCTTTTGAAGACAGGCAACACAAAGATGCCTACTCTTAATATTTCTAAGCAAGGTTGAATTAGTTGTCCCAGTCAGAACAGAAAATAGAGAAAAAAACAACCTCATGAAATAAAAACTGTGAAGATTAAGGACCAAAACTCCCATTTTTATTGGATTATATTATTGTCTGTGCAGAAAACCACAAGAGTCTATAATTATTATGGTTAAGGGACTTTACCAAGATTGCTAGATACAAGTCAGTGTACCGTGTACCAAAATAATTGAATATCTCTTGATTGCAAAACAAAACAAAACAAAAATCTACAAAATGTAACCTTGAAAAATATTCCATGATGAGAATTCTGCTTCTGGCTGTTATGCAGTACTGGTCGTATTGGTTAGTACTGCAGGACTAACTCTCTTGCAGCAAGTGACAGAGTACGTAAAACACCTTTTTACAGATAATGGACAGTGGTCAGAGCAGGACTGTGATTTTTGAAACAGTCACATCGTTCGAATGGTACGATCAGCAGTTTTGACCTTGAGGTACTGAACCATGGGGAAGGGAGGGAGAGCAAGGCAGAGCAAGGCAGTTTCAAACAGAGCAAGGCAGTCTCACTGAGTTGAGAAGAAACAGAGATTGGAGTTTCTGAAGGGCAAAGTAGCTAAAATTTGCAGTGCAGAATACTGATGAGAAGAGAGATACACAGAAAAGGAGCTGTAGAAATCCATATACGGGATCCCATGAGTCTAGCAGAATACCGGTCTGTACATGTAAAAGGTGCAATGCCCTGAATACCAGTAAGAACTTCTGGAAACTATAAAGTAAGCAACAATTCCCAGAGCTCTTTGAATCAACAACCTGAAATTTTGGAGCTAACTGTATTCCAGCCATGTGTTTTGAATAAGGTAACAATAAATAGAAATTAGCCAACACTGCAAGCAGTGTCCGCACTGTGAGTGATTGCAGCATTCCTCCTGAGTGCTTTAACTGAACTCATACAATTAAAAGTTGAATTTGTTTGACTATTGTACAGATTCGGAAAGAGCAGACAGATGTCCCTAGTATCATGCAACTAAATAGTATATGATAAAATTGTATTTTCAATCAAGAATTATGAGACCCTCCTCCAAAAATGTCAGGTAGTGTTTGTGACTAATACAGTGGGGTCATCATTAATAGAAATAGAGAATGTCTTGGAGAGTATTGATTTGGGTAAGCTTTTGAACTTGTTTGTGAAATATGTTGAATTTTAGAATCATATTGGGATGTTACAGTGGAAATATCTGATGGATAAAGATGGCTAAAGGTCAGAGTAAACAGGTGAATTTTTTACCTGTATCTTTAATGGTTAAATTTTGACATCAGATAGCTTCTTCAAGTGCCATTGCAAATAGTAGATGCTAAAATGGAAAATTCCAAACTATTTTTTTTTTTTTTTTGGTCTTGATGGTTAAAAGATGGGAAAACAAAGGAAATATGTAATATTTGCACTTTCTTATCTCTCTTTTGCTTTGCTGCTAAAAAATTGATTACAATAGTCCTGGCTGGGTGGCTCGGTTGCAGTGTCATTCCATACTCCAAAAGGTTGCTGGTTCTCTCCCTGGTCAGGACACATACCTACATTGCCAGTTCGCTCCCCAGTTGCGGCACGCCCTAGAGGCAACCCATCAATGTTTCTGTCTGTCTCCATTCCTTTCTCTCTCTAAAAATCAATAAAAATGTATCCTGAGATGAGGAGTAAAAACCAAACCAATTACAATAAAAATTTTAAGTTGAGTAAAAGAATATTTAAAGATATATGATCCTACTTATATTTAATGTTAAACTATTTTTTAAAACTATTTTGCCTTCCTTTGTAGCCATCTTTCAACAGTTTTGGGAAACAAGTTTGATCATGGCGCTGAAGCCATTGTACCTACGCTGTTCAACCTCGTCCCCAATAGTGCAAAAGTCATGGCAACTTCTGGATGTGCAGCGATCAGATTTATCATTCGGGTAAGTACTTTTCTTTTGTTCTGCTCTTCTGTCTTCCCTCCCTCCCCCCATTTTTTTTTCCAATTTACTTATTTAAGTAAAAATAAGTCATTGATGTTTTTTTAACTCCAAGGGGAAATTACTTTTGAATTTTTCTGATAACAAAAGCAATACTTAGTAATTATAGATATTTTAGAACATTTAAATAATGCAGAGGACTACAAAGTAAACATGCTTCCACGAATACAATACATACGTGTGTGTACATTCATGTGTGCGCACGCGCATGCAGTCATGTTACTGGTGGTAACAGCTACCAGTGTAAAAACAGTAAAAATGTTGTAAGCAGTGGTAAAAGATGAGAGGGAATTTCCTACTATTTCTCATATCTTGAAGATACGCAGAAAAACAGAGTTAAAAAGATAAATCTCCCCTCTGCCCGGAATTCTGCTTTTCTGCAAATAATCACTCCAGCCATTTAGTATATACTTTTGGAAACTTCTGTTCTGTGCCTACACAAACCAGATTTACGACAAAGTATAAACATAGTATGTATATTTTACCTCTATATAAATATGTTTTTAACTTATTTTTTAAATTTCACATACTTGGGCTCTTCCCTTGTTTATACATACTATATATAATTCTTTTAATGTCTAAAGCAGTTCTCCAATAAAGGTTGAAGCATCAGCTCATACACCAAAAGGTTGACAGTTCAGTTCCTGTTCAGTGCACAAACTTAGGTTGTGAGTTCAATACCTGGTCAGAGCTTGTACAGGAGGCAGCTGATTGATATTTCTCTCTCACATCGATGTTGCTCTCTCTGCCCTTTCCTGTCTCTCTAAAGTCAATAAGCATATCCTCAGGTGAGGATTAAAAAAAAATGAAACGTTAAGTTTCTTCACTATGCTCTCTGAAATTCATGGAGTCCTTTTCCTCCATCTTTTGCCAACATTGCATATTAGTCTCTTAAAGGTCTTGTAATTTTAAAAATGCATTATTTCATACTTTACTTTGCATTCCTTCGGGTATTAGAGATATTATTTTTTCCTTTTTAATTCTTGTATGGATTACCAGTTTACACATTGAACATTTTTTAATTTTTATTTTTAAAGTATATTCTATTGATTATGCTGTTACAGTTGTCCTATTATTTTCTCTCCTTTTCTGCCCTCTGCCCTGCACCCCGCCCCCCCCTCCAGCACTCCCCCCACTTAGTTCATGTCCATGCGTCATGCATGTAAGATCTTTGGCTTCTCCATTTCCCATACTGTTCTTTACCTCCCCCTGTCTATTTTGTACCTACCAATTAATCTTATTCCCTGTACCTTTTCCCCTATTCTCCCTCCTGCCGCTGCCTGCTGATAACCCTCCATGTGATCTCCATTTCTGTGATTCTGTTCCTTTTCTAGTTGTTTGCTTCATTTGTTTTTGTTTTTGTGGGGTTTTTTAGTTTCAGTTGTTGATAGTTGTGAGTTTGTGGTCAGTTTACTGATACACTGAACAGTTTTTCGTCACTGATTTCCAAGTGTTGTCATTGTAAGTATTAATTCTGTGTTATATGTATTGCAAATATTTTTTACCAGTCTGTTAGTTTTTCAAATATTGTTTAAGCTGTTGTTTGTTACATACAGAACTTTCAATTTTTATGCATTGAGATAGTGTTCCTTTTGTGGTTTTTGTTATAATTAAAGTGACCTTCTCCACTTCACAATTATAAAATATTCAGTTTTTTAAAACATAAATTTTGTTTCTTAGGTATAGATCTAGCTGGATTTTATTTCTATGTGAAATATAGCTATCTCACTTGATTTTCCTGATTCTAGTTTTATCAATCTTATTTTCCTAACAATTGTTGCTTTGTACTTTATGGATGGTCAAAATTTTTGGCTATTACTATCTTGAAATAGATTTTTAAAACTTTTCTGTTTCTGTTTATTGTGTTTGCTTCTTATCTGTGTCTTATTTTCTGAGAAGTTTCTTGTTTTTTGTCAGTGTAAAGAATAAAAACAGTTTATTTCTTCCACTTTTTAAAAAGTATACTTTTCATTTCTTTCATGTCATTTTCCCCCCTTAAGCATTAAGTTCAGTTGAACAAAGACATTTTCATTTTCAGCAGTTGATATTAATTGTAGTTTTTTACTACTTTTATTCCTCACTAGTGTTATGAATAAACTCTTCTTATTTTTAAGTTGGTTCTAAATAATTTTTGTTTGTTTTTAGCATGATCTCACTTTTCATGTATGTTTGTCTTTGCCTATTTTGAAATGTCTTTGCTCTTACACTGTAACTAAAAAATTGGACTTTAGGTTTGCATTTCTTCCTTTTTTTTTTTTTTTTTCTTTAAATAATACAGAGTTTATTCAGATTTCAGCAGTTTTACAAGCATTCATTTGAACCTATCTGTAGCTTTGTGTAACTACCACATTCAAAGTGAAAATTGTTCCATTTCCATAAGGCTCTTTTGTGTTATCCCTTGATTTGTATTTTTTAAACAAACCATTTATACATGCATCTGGATTTTATATAAAATATCCCATTTTTCCAATGTTCAAAAATAACTCAAGATATATAAGCTACTTTCACCCAGCATAATGCAGGCCTAGAAAAACATGTCTGTTGCCTAAAATCAGCCCATAGCTGTCTGTCTGTCATTTAGTATACATCACATCGCAGGTAAATAACACTGTGTACCTGATGGATGATATAGTGTATGTCTTCACCTAATATTTGGTAGGTTTACATTTCTCGTCCTTTAGAATTGTTTCCTTTTCTCTCAGAATTGCTTTTTAAGTTTTTATTGTTGTCTCTAAGAAGTGAGATAACATTTGATTCTATTATAGAAGAAAGAAACAGGAAACTTTAGAAAGTTTTATGAAATAGCCTCCTAGTGTTACGAGCTTCATAGTAGATCTAGGAGTAGATCATCTTTCATTAGTGCTATCCTTACACAATGGCTAAGGATTTCTCACTAAAATGAATCTTTGTTAAATTTATGTTAATTTTCATGAATTATTTATTGCTTCTGGGTGGTTTTTTTTTTCCAATTATTTTCTTTATTACTCTTATCACTCAGTTTGGAACCCTCACTGTCATTTATCATTTCTTTGATAATTTTTTGTCTTTTATTACAGCTGATAAACGTTCTCAGGAAAAATTTCTTTAAATTCTACTCACTTGACAGTACCCATTTTGCTATTCTTAGCACTTTTTACATTGTTTTTGTATCACTCATATTTCACGAACTTGTCATATTATCGATACCCTATTCTATCATCTCACTGGAAAGTACAAATCAGGTGGAGTTTTTATTTGTTTATGTTATCTACTGTTTAGTATATTTTGTTTTTTGTAGGGGACTACTTCTTTAGATTGCTGTATTGGATTCCTAATTCTTTTTTTAATTCTAGAGAATGTTTTTTTTTAAGTTGTCAACTTGTATTAATAAATTAAGGTCTAAGTTGTTGTGACTTAGTATTTGGTAGAATGCATTGTCTGTCATTGTAAGGGTCATTTTTAATTTTCCTTTGGTGCACCTGCCCCTGAATATGATGTTACAATAATTAGGTCTCTCTCCCATCCCAGCCGTTTTGTTGGATGTGGGCTAAGTAGCAGCAGGGTCTTGGGGAGATTATGAGAGAGAGGAGGAAGGTTGCAGGTGAGAGATGGTAGTGTGTTTTGGCTAGGGGCTCACCTTGGGCTTTAACTCCATAGTGATAATGTTTGGGGAATGTATTCTGGATGTTCTTAGGGAGCAGGTCCGCAGAGCTCTTCCATACTGAATGTGGCAGTTGAATAGCATGCAGGTCAGTACTTCATTGCATTTTTCTCTTGAATACTTCAGGTCTATGGGTGGTTTCTCTTGTACCAGCTGAGAAAAGTTTTCTCTTTTGTTTTGGTTGAGTTAGTTGTGACAGACACTGGTGTGCTATACACATTCTCCTTCCGTGATGACTTGTACCTGAAGCAGTTTTTGCAGAGAGCATTCATGTGCCAGTCTCTTCAAGGATTGCCTCAGCTGTAGAGGGCTGCCTTTCCCAAGGTCTTGCTCCTTCCCAGTATGGCCCTTATTCAATACCTGATTGATGTGGAATTGTAAAAGTTTGGCCATCTTGGACCAATTCAAGACTACTCCGAAGGGCCATTTTAACTCCATGGCACCCTAATGGCCTTCGGCAGGATACCCTTGGACCATGTCACAGATCAGTTTCTTCCTCTCCCCACTTGTGCTTCCTTGTCATACCTTCCCACGAGTATTGATCCCAAGGGCACTTCTTAATGTCCTGCATGCTAACTTCATCTCAGGGTCCACATCATAGGTAGCCCAACCTACACCCTTAGCTCAGAAGAAAAATAAAGATTGAAAGCATCAAAAATAATATGCTTTGGTTACTATTTTATTATGTCTATGTTGAACTTTTTAGTATTCACTTCTCTAAAGAAGAGCATAAGAATTACTAACAGAAGTTAAAAGGTTGTACCTAATGAACTTTACTTGAATGCTAGAGAGCTATGATTCAAACAGAATGAAAGTTCAATTAAGTTACCATTTCTTTTTTGTTTTGTTGTTGTTGTTGTTGTTCAAGGACAGTTATCTCCATTTTCCCCACACCACTTTCCCCCTTAAATTACCATTTCAAAGTGCATTCTCAATAGTTATGTATGTAGTTCACACTGATTGCCTATGATTGCATAGCAGTTACTACCTTCTACCAGCAGGATCCATGGTACTTCAGAAAATATGACACATACATGCCCAGTTTCTCTTAGTGCTTCTTCCTTCCAAAAGTATACTGTCCTAGCAGTCCTCTGCAGTTTTGCAAATAGCTTGTCTTTGTTTTATATTACGGCCATACCTGTTCTTTTGAAACTGTCATCGTAACTATTACTTTATTTTGGGAAAACTTTCTAACTGGTCTTAATGCCTTTCAAAATCAGATTTTATGATCTTTTTGTCCTGTATTAATATAAATACATGAATGTACAAAAGATGGAAGGGATGATGTGTATTTTTCAACCTTATCTAAACCATCTTTTTCAGCATACTCATGTACCCAGACTTATACCTTTAATAACAAGCAATTGCACATCAAAATCAGTCCCTGTGAGAAGGTAAGTTTTGAACAAAAAAAATTTTTAGTGTGGCTTTAATATTGCATTATGTTTAATTCTTAGTCTGGTACAAAAATTAGTTATTACTTTCTTGCCTTCTAGAAACCTTAATAAAATTTTTTGTCTTACATCATATAAAGGAAAGTGAATAAAGCAATTATGATGACCACCCACATTCCTCAGTTTCTCATATGAAGCTTTGGTTTATTTGGACCACTGGTTGCTTGGTTTTTAGAAAGCGTGGAGTCTAGAGTCAGGCCTCCACTAGTCCTGCAACTGCCACTGATTGACTGTCCTGCTGTGGGCAATTATTTGATCACTCTGAACCTCAGTGTTCACATAGTAGTAGGGCTAATGGTATCAGCCCTATAGGGTTCTGAGGATTAAATGAGGTACCCACTGGTAGAATTGAACATAGTGTTTGGAACAGAGTAGGCCATGTCAGGTCAGTCATTCAGTCTCTCTCCTTATGATTTCTACAGGTTTTTGTATCACCATCCGTAAAAGGACAACAAAAACAAGATTTGTGCATTTGATGTTTAAAGAACTCTTTCTCTTTTAAATTTGATAAATATATATTTATTTAAATACTTTGGCTGCTACAAAGAAGCTGCATAAGATATCATTATTACCTTTAAGTGTTTTGGAGCTTTGGCCACAGTTGTTCACTTAACACTCTCTCTTATGTTGGAAGTTGGCAGATGACAGCTTACTGGCCAAATCCGGCCAACAGTACAGTTTTGTACAACCCACAAGCTAAGACTGTTTCTAGTATGTTTGAGGGTGATTGAAAGGGGGAATGAAGACGAATATGAGATAAAAATGGTATGTGGTTCCTAAAGTCTGAAATATTTACTGTTCTGACCCTTTGCAGACAGTGTTACCAATCTCTGTCTTACACTGAGGCAGATGGCAATTAGAGGAATAGGAATATAACAGAGAAGAGGGAGTCAGGAAATGCATCGTAGAATTGACTAGACAATGGGTGAAGCGAGGGGGTATAACCTAAACAGATGTAAAATTGTGCTGCATGCTGCAGAGCCATCCGATAGGCCACTGAGGACAGAGCACATGGTAAATGGAAGGTTTCAGTAGGAAAAGTACCTGCCTGGGTAGAAGAAGAAGGCCCAGAAGTAGGTTGAAGTCAGTGTAGAGGGTTTGAATGTCATGAAGGGAAATTTTGACATTGTTCCATTCTTCGACAGTTCTTAGTGAGGAGGTAATGTCACCCATCATACTTTTTATTCCAGCTATGAACAGTGATGAAGAAGGCACAGTGGTTTAAATAAGTGGGAATTTTTCTGACTCACTGAAGAAAGGCAGGGTCTCAACTAGAGCTGTATTGATGATAACTGATTAAAGGAGATTTTTTTCAATAAATAAACTCAAGAGATTTCAAGTGTAGAAAAGAGCCTGATAATTGGGTATGGATGAGGGAGGTGATGGCAAGTGTTTTAGACTGTGAACTCTGGAATCAGAATGCCAGGGTTCAAGTCCCAGCTCTGTCACTTTGGGCAACTTGATTTAACCTCCATATTTCTCATTTCCTAATCTGCGTAATATGGGCTAAAATAGTGGGTTTCTATGTACTGTTTGAGTTGACGTTCACTGCCTTTGTAGAGATGTTGAGCTGTACCAATACTGGCAATATAGGACTAGATGTGAGAAGCATAGCTGATAGTCAAATGTAAGGGTACAGATTATGTTGCCCAAGTTGACTATAAAAGGGAAGTGGGCTGAGATCAGCATAGACCAGGTGAGCACCTGTTTAAGGGCAGGTGAAGAAAAAGAGTTAATATATTAAGGAAGAAAAGCAGGGTAGAACTGTCATTAGATGCCAAGAAAGAAGAGAAGCTCAAGTAGGAGACAGGTGAAGAAGTTGAGAACTAAAGGGCTTAGGAGAAAAATATACAAATATTGGATGAAAAAAATCAAATATATATATTTTTAAAGAAGCATTGTAGGGGCGGTGGGCTGGGATGGGAGTAAAAGACAGAACACTGTACAAGAACAACGATTAAAATAAAATTTAAAAATAAAAAAAAGAAACATTGTAGAAAAAAGAAGATCCATCACATCTTTCTTGGTCACCATTGTGTATTTTGAATTTCTAGTACAGAGGAGGTATTTAATAAGCACTGATTTTAATACGACAAGCATTTTAAGTTAAACTTAGGGGGAACTCTTACAGTCTTTTTGAACTATTTAGCATAGAAATAGTTGGAACCTTAAAGTAAGTTAAGTATTTGACAGTTAAGGTATCCAAAAACATGTCTTATACAGTCATCTGAAAGAATCTGTGGGAGACTGGCTCCAGGACCCACCTGGGACACCAGAACCTGCGGACGCTCACGTCCCTTGTATAGAATGGTGCGGTATTGACATGTAGGCAGCAGCAGGGTTCCTGCCCATCACTTCATTCATGTACATTTAGCATAGTTGTTGGTGTGTGACAAATTCAAGTTTTGCTTTTTTGAACTTTCTGGGATGATTTTTTCTTCAGTATTTTCAATCCCCTATTGGTTGAATCCATATGTAAGACACCCACAGATAGGGAGGGCTGACTGTACTTTTATTAAGGGGGCAAAGTACAGTATTATAGAAGCAAGTATTGCTTTTAGTATTAAGTTATAAATTAATATTATGTTATAACATTTAGTTATAATTAACTTTTATTTTTTAGGCGTTCATTTGAGTTTTTAGATTTATTGTTACAAGAGTGGCAGACTCATTCATTGGAAAGGTAGGCACCAACTTTCCTTCTCCCTCCTCCCTCCCCTCCCCATTGTTACTAAGTTCTTTAAAAGTTGATAGTATTGGTTTTGCATTGTTTCTCATTTTACTTTAAAAGTTATTTGTACCTGTTTTCCTTTAAAGCTGTGGCATGGTGCTCCTTTTATTTCTTATAGCTATGAGTAGTATGATTTTCTTCTTTGTGGGGTGAGTGAAAGTCTCTTAAGTAGAATGAGTCATATAAGATACTCCAGGTTAAATTGGGCAAAAATTAAAAAATATATCTCTAGTCATAGGAGATAGGTTTACCAAGGTACAATTAATCAAGTAATGCATTATTTAAGATATAAGGAAGGCACTGCCTTTTAGAGGAAAGAGATTTTAAAAAGTTTCTCCATACCAGCTGTCAAGCGTCATTGGTCAGGTAATGTACTGGGTGGTGTTAACCTAGTTCCAAGGTGAAAAAGAGGAAAATGTGACTGGCTATTTACATGACTGCATTTCTTATGTCCAGTTTGAAGCTTGGGATATACCTGTATTTATGTTGAAAATGATAACTGATTTTTCATTGTAATGGAAATCATTAAATTTATTCACGGCCCCTATTTTTTAAAAAAATAGAATTTGTTGTTTAATGTAGGCATGATATAATTCCAAGTTTTCTTTAAGTTCGTTAGTGGCAGCTATGATTCAATTTAGTCATATAATAACTGATCACACTACTAGCAAGTCATTTTCTACACTGGTGGATCGGTGAGCAACCACGCAGAAGATTATTTTTTATTCATTAAAAGTTTCGAATTGAGTATTTATACATTATTTGGATTTTGTATAAAAATTTCAGGTTGATAATGTTTAACTTGTCAGAAGGAAAGTATATATGAATGGAATGTATGAGGTGGATTATTAGAAAATCTTGCAGTCATAGATTTATTATTGTACACTAATTAATCTTTTAATCTCTCCTTTCCCTTTGTGATTGGTATATAACACATAGGCATTAGATACTATTTGTAGTGAAATACAGAGTTTTACAGATGACTCTAAAGATGTTTTATTTTATAGGCATGCAGCTGTCCTGGTTGAAACTATTAAAAAGGGAATTCATGATGCTGATGCTGAGGCCAGAGTGGAAGCAAGAAAGTAAGTCTAGAATGTGTTTCGTGGCAGTTTAAACATACTTTGGTCTTTTCATTGAAAGGAGTTATATTAGGAGAATGAAAATATTACAAGTGTTCCAATTATTCTGCTTTTGATTAGCTCTGTAGTAAAATTGAGATTGATTTTCTTCCATTAAATATGAACTAGATGTCTAACAATTTACTTCACATTGTCATTTGTATAATCATCAGTATTCCTAGTCCATCATAATGTATTCACTTTCCTTGTGAATAAAAATAACTCATTTATTGAGCATGTATTATGTTCCTGATACTGTGTGGGGCAGTTGGTATTCATTCTTTTCTAATATTTAAAATGCAAAGGTAGCATTTCTATAGATTAGCAGCTGAAGTTTGGAGATTAGGGGCTTATCCAAGCTACACAAACTGTAAGGATTACAGCCAGGTTTTGAACTGAGATCTTTTCTCAAAAGCCTGCCTTTTTCCCACCAAAACTTCTTCATTTTGGAAAGCATTCACTTGACACACAGTGGGTGTATTAAAAACCTACATGCCCATCTTCGTTCTTGAATGTATACATTTTACTGTAATGTCTAGTAATATAGTTTATTATTTTGTGCTTTCTTTTTCTTTTTGTTATTTGTTCATTTGTTTTACAGGACATATATGGGTCTTAGAAACCACTTTCCTGGTGAAGCTGAAACATTGTATAATTCCCTTGAGCCGTCTTACCAGAAGAGTCTTCAAACTTACTTAAAGAGTTCTGGCAGTGTAGCATCTCTTCCTCAATCTGACAGATCTTCATCTAGCTCGCAAGAAAGTCTCAAGTAAGATCTTGTAAATGATAATTACTGATTTCTTCTCCCCACTCCCCAGAGTTCCTTAAGTTGGTTACTTGAATATCTGCTTGCTTTCCCATAAAGCCTTGAAAGAAATGATTTGAAGTTCTCATTTTCTTTGGTCTGCTATCTCAAGTGTTGGGTTACATGCTAGTATAAGGTAACTTCTCTTTGGGTAGAGTTAGTGATACAGATTTTGTTTCTGTATGTTCATGTCTGTGGAAGAGATTGGAAAGCACTGATTTATATACATTTTTTAAATACCCACAAAGTAATTTATACAGTAGCTGCTTGTAGGGCATTGACATGGAGGAATTGTCATGGAAATGCCAAAGTCGCCTTCAGAACTATTCAGCAGCACTATGTGACTGGTAGAAACTCCACTGCTTTCCTTCCTCATCCCTTACACAGCGTCAGGTTTCAGCAAATCCCTCAAGGGGCAAAATTAGTATCTGACTCACTTCTCTTTAACTCCATTCTCATCATTGCGTTGGCTGCCACAAACCCCACTGCCTTGGCATCCTTAACCCTGCGTGCTGGCTCTCTGACTCTAGGCGATTGCTAAAGTCTCAGATGCCTCCTGCACGCCCTGGCAGTGGCCACAAATACCTTCAGGTTTCCCCAGGGAAGAACAGCTCACAGAGTGAGCTGACTTCTCTGGCCTTTCTGTCTCTTTGGACCTTGATCCCATGAAGATCACTGGTTGCCTTAGCACCTCTCTGATGCAGAAGATAGACTGGGGTGAGGCAGATGAGGCACCTGGGGCGCAAAATTCAAGGAAGCACTGACAGGGTCTTGTGAGCACTATTGTAAACTTGAGCAACTTAGAAGTTTTCATTGTAAATGCCGGATTTGATTTTAAAAAATAAGTACAGTAGGAATAATGACCTATCTGAACTCTATGTAAATTTGTGATAAATACCTCCAGTGAGCATTATTGCTTTTTCCTTTTTACTTTTATGTACAGTGCTCAAACTTGAAAGTGCACATGCATCACCTGACGATGTTAACATGCAGAATCCGATTGATGGATCTGGGGTGGGGCCTGAGGCTTTGCATTGTTTACATAGTTCTAGGTGATGTCAGTCAGTACTTTTTGTCCATGGATCATACTCTGAGTAGCAAGTATCTAAATAAGATATTTGATCTTAACTTTAGTATAACATCTTTAAACATAAACAACTTTAAGTCCTGTGAACCTTTAATTTGTCTGCCTCCATCTAAGTAGTAACAATTTTAGGGGACACCTATAAAAATAATACAATACTATGTTTAAAAAACAACTATCAAATTTATTACTTAATAATAATAAAGAATATTTTCAGTAGCCTGACCTCAACCTGAGATTCTTGCTTCTCTCTTCCCGTGACCTTTAAAATTTATAGATATACTTTTCAGATCTCCCTTAGATACTTAAATTTTTTATCTATGGACTGCACAGTACCATAGCATAAAGATAGTTAATCAAAAGAGTTATGAAGAGAGATGGTGGGTTCTTTGAGATGATTGGAGATGTTTTGCCTTCTAATTGCACGTTATCTTCAGTAGTAGTTCTTAGCCTTTTTTCTTGGCCCTGCGCACTAAGTGGTGTGATACCTGGGTGGTGTGATACCTGGGTAGCGCTGCTGTAGGTGGTGTAATACCGGGGTGGTGGTAACTGCACGGATTGCCAGTGGCCACAGCCGTTATGACTTAGATAAGCGAGATTTTAGTTACTCTGAATTCCGTGTGCTAGTAATAACACCTCCCTCCCTGTAAGTAAAATGTGTCAGAATGCATGTGTTGGAGAGTTACTGAGTCCTCTGTGGGGAGCGTGGTAACGTGTGCTGAGCGCCAGAGTGAGAGTAGCAAACCGGTGTCTGTCTCTGTAGAGTTTACAGTCCTCACTCATTTTCACTCTTTCATTTTTTGCTTCACAGCTAATTGAGATACCACTGATATGTAACAACTGTTGGATTGTGATTTGTAAAAGAGAAATTAAAATTGGAAATACTTCTCAACTTTTTAAAAAGCTCAGTGGTATTTCACTAATTGCTATCAGAGGAGTGGTAATTACATCTTCTTACTGAAAGTATTCCCTTTTACTTTGCAGTCGCCCCTTTTCTTCCAAATGGTCTACAGCAAACCCATCAACTGTGGCTGGAAGAGGTAAATTGCCTTTTTAAGTAAGAGTCATAACATATTTTACTTCATAAAGTTAGAGCTACTTTATAAATAAGGTAAAAGTTACTGTGTAAAATGATTTTCTCACTATGGGTCACATTAAAACCATTTAAAAACTACTGCTTTAAACTGTTCAGCTTTTGAAAACTTTTGATGTGCTTTTAAAACTTTTAAACTATTCTGAAAATTTAAACCCTTGATCTGACCTGCAGTGAGAAAATAATTTTATATAGTAACCTAATACCACACATATACACTGTACCTATACTAATATGCTGTATACCTATATTAACATAATATATACAATGTAGTACATATCATTATATAAATACATACATGTACTTAGTGTATGTTGTATACATGCATGCATATATAGTATGATAGAAAGTTTCACAGAGCACTGCTTACCTTAGTAGTGACGGATGCACTCTGTTTTCTACTGCTTCATTTCTTTAAAATGCTTGTCATGACCCACTCAGTTGATTTCACAGCTCAGTAATGGGTCACAGCTAAGAGTTTGTAAAACTTCATTTTTTAAAAGTGAAAAGCTAAAGATCAGAAATTTAGTAACCTAACTTGCATTGCCTAAGGGTGGCAGAACCTGCATTATTTTCTGAATAACCCCACTCTCAGACTAGTCCTTACGTTTTTCTGCTAGTGAACTGCTGCCATCTATTTAGCTTATCTAGTGCTTCATTTTCATGGATCATTCATTAAGTATCCTCTCTTTTTTTTTTTTAAGGTTTATTTATTTATTTTTAGATAGAGGGGAAAGGAGGGAGAAAGAGTGGAAGGGAAACATCTGACATGTGAGAGATACATCTATCTCTCTTACATACCCCCTACTGGGGACCTGGCCCACGACCCAGGCATGTTTCTTGAGTAGGAATCCAACCAGCGACCTTTCAGTTTGCAGGTTGGCACTCATTGAGCCACACCAGCTAGGGCCATAAGTATGATCTCTTTATGAAACAGTTCTATGAATTTTACAGAGTCTAGTTATTTTTCCCGTTTTATGGAAGAAGAAAATGAAGCAGAAATATTGAGAAAATTGTTCAAGAAGAATTAGTTGTGACAGGATTGAAACTGAGGTATTCTGACTTTAAAATACTATGAAGTACTTTCTGGTATCCATTTGGCCACTGCTTACATTTTGACCATTTGTCATCATGGATTAGCTCATTGTGATTTCAAGTTCATGTAAGTTTTATAGTGATTTAAATAATATAGGCTACCTTTGCTTTGTTTTCAATAGTACCAGCAGGCAGCAGCAAACCCAGTTCCCTTCCAGGAAGCCTGCAGCGTTCACGAAGTGACATTGATGTGAATGCTGCTGCTGGTGCCAAGGCACATCATGCTGCTGGCCAGACCATGCGAAGTGGGCGCTTAGGTGCAGGTGCCCTGAATCCAGGATCCTATGCGTCACTAGGTAAGAGGGCTAATTCTGGGAAATTGCAGTGTTTTCTCCCTGGTCTCAGTGAAGTCACAATGGTGGTGCCATCATAATTATTTCTATTTTATTCTTGCCAGTTAAGGATAGTTCATGTGTTTTAATATGATTCTATACCTGGCACATCGTTCTGAGGTATATAAGCTCCATGTTTCCACTTTTCCCTCTTGTCTCCTTCCTAATCATCTTGATCAAAGGAACCATTCTCGATTCTGTGATTTGCCTGTGAAGTTGTAATAGCTCCACACTACTGCCATATCCAGCCACTGGTCACTAAGGAAGTTTAGGGAGAACATTGACTTTGTATCCAGCTTCTCTGTTCTTTCTTTCACTTCTCTTCCCTTACCAAGAAATTAACACCTTTTAAGGGTCTGGGAAAACTGTAAAACTTAAAGCTTAAACTTATGTTTTCTAAAGCTATTCAGAGTTTGTTTTTTATGTCCATCAACTTTAAAGTTTGACATTTTTTATCTCTGTTTGGTGCCTCATTTTTTCTTTCTCTTAAGTGGTACTGGTGGAATACTAGGCAGACAGATCATTGGAACACAGTAGGAAGGAGAGAGATTTGAGCACGAGTGTAGGTAGTACATGATGAAGTTGGCACAACTCCAATAAGGAAAGGAAAAGTTAGTAAATGGCGTTTAAACACATGACTTGCGATTTGCTACAAAATTAAGTTAGAACCATGTTTTATACCATAGAAAAACTTATTCCAGATGCCTACAATGTTGAACAAAAACATAAAGCAACT
This sequence comes from Anoura caudifer, assembly GCA_004027475.1. Lineage (NCBI taxonomy): Eukaryota > Metazoa > Chordata > Mammalia > Chiroptera > Phyllostomidae > Anoura > Anoura caudifer. Next base: position 179,778 of record PVKU01002905.1, on the reverse strand, counting down.
TGATGAAAACATAGTAGTGGAGTGAGTATTCATCTAATATCAGGTGGGAGAAGAAATTGAGAAAGGCCAAAAACATGAGGGAAGAGTTCCTCAGATTTAAAAGTTAAGTGTGAAAACATAGTCAAGTGGCTAAAAACTGAAAGGGAAAAAGTTTTTGCCACATGGAGGGATTACCATTTATCCCCCCTGCCCTCTTCCACCTCCACCTTCCCCCACCCCTCGAGATCACCACACCGTTGTCAATGTCTGTGAGTTCTTTCTTTTTTAAAAATTTTCCTGTATTACAGATATCACATTGCTAAAATTGCAATGTTATTTCAATATATGAAAACCAATCAACATAATATACCATATTAATAGAATAAAGGACAGAACCACATGATTATATCATTTGATGCTGAAAAGTAGATCCAGCATCTTTTCATGATAAAATATTCAACTAGTAATAAAAGAGAATTTTTCTGAACCTAATAAAGAGTATCCGTAAAAACTCCACAGCTATCGTAATGTATAATGGTGAAAGGCTGGATGCCTCCTCCCAAGATCAGCAGCATGATAAGGATGTCTGCTCTTGTCCTTCCTAAGAACATTGTCATGGAGCTTCTAGACAGGACAATTGGGCAAGAAAAAGAAATAAAAGGTATCCAGGTTGGAAAAGAAGTAAAACTGTTTTTATTTACATGGCCTTAAATATAGATCTTACATGTAGAAAACCCACAAAAAAGCTGTTAGAGCTTGTTAATGAGATCAGCAAGTTGAAGAACACAACATCAATATACAAAAATCAGTTGATTTCTAAATGGTAGCAATAAACACTGCACAAATGAAAGAGAAAACAATTCCACATATAATAGCATCAAAAAGAATAAAATATTTAGGTATCAATATAACAAAAGCAGAGTAAGACTTTAAGATTCCTGTTTCTTCTTTACTCTCACACTCGTAATACTACTGACTCTAGATGCAAGAGTTTTCCACACCACCCAAGTCTCCTACACCAGATGAGTTTCCTATAATTCAATTCTGACACTAACTAGTTAGCACAGACCTCACAGGTTAAGGGCTCAGTCCCATAAGACTGCCCCGGCTTTCCCTTCAGGCACGAATTGCAAGTCCACATTGTTACCTGTGCTTTTGCTAACTGGCTATAAATCGGAGGTTCCCATAATCCCTTCAATTAATTTCTAGAGCAGTTCACAGACTCAGGGAAAACAGTCTACTTATTAGCTTACTGGTTTATTACAAAGTGTATTAAAGGATGTGAATGAACAGCCAGCTAAAGAGATACATCAGTTGAGGTCCAGAAGTGTCCCAAGTACCAGAGCTTCTGTCCCTGTGGAGTTGGAATGTGCCACCCTCCTGGCATGTTGGATATGTTCACCAAACCAGAAATACTCTGAACCTATACATTAAGGTTTTTATGGAAGCTTCATTACATAGGCATGATAGATCATTAACTTTGTCTCCAGCCCCTCCCTTGTCCTTCCCAGAGGATGGAGAATGGGATTGATCATTCCAAGCTTCTGATCATGGCTTCATCTTTCCCTTGACCAGCTCCCATGCTGAAGCTGTACAGGAGCCAACCAGGAATCACCTCATTAGAACCAAAGGCACTGCTAAAACCCAAAAAATTCCAAGGGATTTAGGAACTCTGTGTCAGGTACCAGAGCCAAAGACCAAATATTAGGACAAAAGATACTCGTAGTACTCTTATCACTTAGGAAATGACGAGAGTCTTAGGGTCTCTGTGCCAGCAACCAGGGGCCAGAGACTATTTTTTATGTGTATATGTACATAGATACACACATGCATACATATATATTTTATAGCACACTTAATACATCTTGTTAAAAGAAATTAAAGAAGATCTAAATAAGTGGAAAGACTACCAGTTTCTTAAAAGACATCATATTGCTAAGATGGCAAGTCGACCTATGTGTTCAATGCAATTCCTACCAAAAGTTCAGCTACTTTTTTATAGAAATTGACAAGCTGAACCCAAAATCCATGTGAAAATGCAAGGGATTCAGAACAGATGAAACAATCTTGAAAAAGAACAAAATAGTAGATTCATACTTCCTGATTTCAAAACATACTTCCCATCTACAGTACCCAAGTCTGTGTGGTACTGAAATAGACCAGTGTAATAAAATTGAGAGTCCAGTTAGAAACCCATGTGTTTTTATAGTTCACTGATTTTCAACCAGGGTGCCAAGATGGTTCATTGGGAAGACTTGTTTTTTCAACAAGTGGTGCCAGAAAACTGGATAGCCAGCACATGCCAAGGAATTAATTTGGAACCCTACCTCACACCATATCCAAAAAGTTAACTGAAAATGGAACAAAGCCCCAATTGTAAGAACTAAAACAAACAAACAAAAAAATAGATGCAACTCTTTGTGTCTTTGGATTAGGCGGTGTTTTCTTAGATACTGTTGTAAACATACAAGCATCCAAAGAAAAGATAAATTGTACTTCATCAAAATTATAAACATTTATGCTTGAAAGGGCACCATCAAGAAAGTGAAAAGACAACACCCGGAATGAGAGCAAATATTTGCAAATCACATCTGGTCTGGGACTTGTATCCCAAATATATAAAGAACTCCTACAACTCCGTAACAAAAAGACAGTTCAGTGTAAAAACAGGCAATAGATTTGAGTAGACATTTCTTTAAAGACAGTGTACAAATTGCCAGTAAGCACATGCAAAGATGCTCAATATCATTAGTTGTTAGGGAAGTGCAAACCAAAAACACAGAGGTACCACTTTATATCCAGTAAGATGGCTCTTGTCCAAAAGGTGGATAATGACTAACACTGACAAGGATATGGAGAAATTAGAAACCTCATACACTGCTGGTGGGAACATAAATGATGGAGCTATTGCAGAAACAATGGCAGTTTCTCAAAAAGTTAAACACAGAGTTATAATGTGACCCAGGAGTTCCACTCCTAGCTGTATACACAAGACATACGAAGAGTGGTTTACGTGACATCAGTGTAAGCCGACAGCCAAGGAGAGTAGGCTGGAATGTGCATGGGTGAACAATGACAACTTCACTGTACTTGTTGGTGGGGGTGGTAGACACTGTTGAGTGAGCATGTGTTCTGTGTGGACATTGCATTCAATATGACTGAGTAAGTGGAGCAACAGATCCACATCAAATTTTATGTTAAGCTTGAACATTCTTCCATGGAAACTATTTGAGTGATTCAGAAGGCCTTACGTAGCTGTGGGCAACTGGTGATTGGCAGCTTCATCACGACAACACCTGTTTATGCATCACATCTCATGCACAGTTTTTTGGTAAAACATCAAATCACGCAGGTGACTCAGCACCCCATACAGTCCGGATTTGGCACCCTGCGACTTCTGGCTCTTCCCAAAGTGAAATCACCTTTGAAAGCGAAAAGATTTCAGACCATCAGTGAGATTCAGGAAAATGAAATGGGGCTGCTGATGGCGATTGGGAGAACAGTGTGAGGTCCCAAGGTGCCTACATTGAAGGAGACTAAGCCATCATTGTCCTATATATAGTGTTTCTTTTATCTGGTGTCTTCTTCAGTAAATGTCTCTTTTTCATGTTACATGGCTGGATACCTTCTGGACAGACTTTGTATATGCATATTTTTGAATATTTGATCTCAGCAACTGGGTTTGTAGAATTGCTTAAATGGAAAAGAAAATAAATTGTTTTATTGGTGTCATATGGACAGAAGTCAGATTTCAGTTAATTGTGTTAAAAGTTGGAGAAGAATCTGTATAAATTTTTGCTATGCTTGTTGGTCAAAAAAGAGCTGAAAGAACATTGTAGGAATTTTCTGTAGTTAAAGGTTAATGAACTTTTTGTTTTTTAAGATTGGAGAAGTTAAATATCTTTGTGTACTAAGGTGATAGAGTGAGTGGAGAGACAAAGTTAAAAATGCAAGGATGAGAGGAGGTAATTTATGACCAAGGTTCCGTGAAAGGCATGAGGAATAGGAGTATAGAGTATACGTAATTGGGGAGTTTGCCGTGGATGTGGAAGGGTCACCATTTTCACTGAGGTAGAAGGGAAGGAAATGAAGGAAGTAGATTCAGATATATTTGAGGGGGTGGGCATTAAGAAAAGTGTCATCAGGGCGGGTGTTGTGGCTTCTTGGTTGAAAGAGTCAGGGTCATGTGCTAACAAAAAGCATGGTGTCCTAGAAGTAGCTTGAAGTTTCGAATAGCCGTTGATTGGGCACAAGAGGTGGGGCACTCTTCTGGACTTCCTATAACCATTCTGGACTTCCTGTAACCACCCATATATTTGAGCACTTGACAGAAGGATTCACAGGAGTCGTAGAGACAGTTGTTTGTATTCATGGCTGAGGTTTACTATAGCAAAAGGACACATAGCAGGATCAACAAGGGGAAAAACTCATCAGGTAGTCAGGAGGCGTCTAAGCTCAGCCTTTCAAAGCGCTCCCTCCCAGAAGAGAGAATGCGGGGCTGGCTGCACTGAATGCCCTCCTGCAGCAATGAAAGGCAGGAACAGAAGTACAGTGTTTCTGCCCAGGAAAGTTCGCTTAAGACTCAGTCTGGGGCGAGGGTGGAGGAGGGTTAGGTATATAAGCAATTTGTAACACAGCTAGCCTCAATTACTAGAGTGTTTGCCGTAAATCACGTTGTTTGCAAAAACAATGTAGGCAAGCTGGTATGGCAGAAGTCAGTACTTTTTCCCCCACCCCTTACCTCCCACACAAAATAACCTTTTCATGGACATAGTGAGCATCCAAAACTAAGTTCCCAAGGCCAGCCAAGGGCCAGCCTCGTAAGTAGGTCCTTAAGATCAACTCAAAGCTGGTATGTTAATACTTTCCTACATAAACACTAAATGCAAAGCCTGATTATTATCCCAGTTTTTGGTAATGCCAGTCTGCACAATTTCATGGTTTTGTAATTTTCTCTTTTGGGGGACTTCAAGTAGTGGAGTAGTAAAATTGAGTAGATTTGTCCAGACTTAAGGTTTTATGGCAGGGGTGTCAAAATCATTTTCAATGGGGGCCACATCAGCCACGTGGTTGCCTTCAAAGGGCAGAAATAATTTTAGGACTGTATAAATGTAAGTACTCCTTAACTGTTAAGGAGTTGAAATGACATTTGGCCCTTTGAAGGCAACTGCGAGGTGGATGTGGCCCCTGGTGAAGATGAGTTTGACACCCCTGTTTTATAGGGACTGGGAGTTCCGAGAAAAGATGAGGTGGGGAAGCAACAAAGCACTAGACAGAATCATGACGAGAGAGCTAAAGAATAGAGTTTTGGGGTATCCTGTAGGCTACAGAGGAAAAGAAGAAGGGCAGTTTGTGACTCTGAATAGGAGAAACTCAGCAGACTGGAGCAGGGAGTTTGCCTGATGCTGGCAGGGGCCCAGATCAGGACACCGGCTTTGCTACCTTCTCTCTCTAGGCTCCTGGTGGTGGTGGTGGTACTGTTTTTGCCCTGGTAGGAACCTCATCTTGTCTAATATGTTTTAGTTGGAAACAAGCTTTGTATATCTCTATATGTCTATGCTATGAATTCTGTCTACTTAAAAATAACGTTTTCTGCATTTTATAAAATCGTTTTTTCTAATATACTAAGTTTACCTCTGTTCTTTACTTGCTTTTTCATCAAAGAGGATACTTCTGACAAGATGGATGGTAAGAACTTCCTAATTCTATTACTAAAGATTTTTATACCTCTTGGATTCTATTTAATATCTTTGTTTATTTTCTTAATTTCTGAAAATAGAATACTTATTTAGCAGCATTCTTAATGTGAAAATGACTACATAATGCTTGTATTTTAGTTTAGGCGTATCCATTTTTGGATTTCCCAGTCTGCTCAAACACTAGATTACTATTTGTTGTAAGTTGAATTATCTTAATGTTTTTATCTGAGCTCTTAGAAATAATCCTGATTTCTTGAGCCTTTCTCTGAAGTATTAGACTCAGAAGAATAGAAAGGAATCTCATAAGTCATTTGACTCAACTTTCATTTACTAACTCGGATAAAGAGACAACTGACATGTTTTTCAGATTCATGTGGTTATTTATGAATATGAAATGCAAGTTATAGATGCTGTCTTTTTTAGAGTGACTTTTAAACTTAACATTTAATCATAACTTTAAGCTTTGCTTTTTTAATTTCATTGTTCAAATGATTATAGTTTATCTGTAGTTGCTTGGTTTAATACAGTATTTTTTATCTGTGTGGCATCTTTTTGTCTGATATGAGACAGTGAGTGTATTGCCCACACTTCCCCTTCACGTCATCAGGTGCCTTAATGTTAACTAGGAATTTGAGCTTTGTAAGAGAACTTGTAAGAAGACACTGAACCTGTACGTCACAGTCTGAGGTCTAGGAGAAATGGAGAAGAGTATGTTTTTCTGTCAGTTTTGACATAAACTCTGAAACTGATATATTGTCCATTCTCATGAAATGGAACATGTAATCATGGGCTGGGTATATAAGTGTTACTTATATTAGCCCTTGTGCTTCTCTGATGTTTAATGTGTTTCATAAATTTAAAAAATCTTTGAATGAAATGAAAGCTCCCCAGACCCTTTGATATGACTTCTAACACTGAGATTCTGGATCCCTTAAAAACAAATTATTCTCACTTTCAGATCAAAATATTTCTTTGTTTGGGTCAGAAACATCAGCCTATTTGAAAAGAACCACCTTTGTTATGTGATGCGTCACTTTCACTGATGCTAAATCCTATATTTCAAAACATATATATTCACAGAGACACACCTGTTACTGCCCTTTGGTAGTAGGGAGTTATGATACCTGTACTTGGTCATTTTTGCCCATTTTCATTGACATCTTAGGGAGTCCACATAAATGTTGAGTAAACAGCTGATGGATTGATAGGTCTTTATAATGCTTCAATGACAATACTGGGTTAATGAGGCCTAGGTCATGGCTTTGATTCCCATGTTTGTCAATTAGCTTTTCTAGTTCTTTTATGGACTAACTTTGAAAATGCACAGAAAGTATTCTTACTTTGGAAAGATCTATAAAAATCTTCATTTCAAAGAGAAGTTATGACAGTTTCATCTTTCTTGAGTGAGTAATTTTTCTAATTTCTTTACTTCAAATTTGAGTATGAAATACAGCAGAACAAAGTTTATGTTACGGAATTTTGCCATTTTCAGTTGTCCAGTTGTAGCTTTTTTTGTTCTGTGAGTCATGAGGTTACATCAATTTTTCCCCCTTCAAAATGAACCTTAGTTTCAGGCTCTTAGACAAGGAGGTCTTAATTTTGCTCTTTCTTTTTAGTTTTGGGTGGGAGTCACAAAGTTGGTCTTAACTCCAATTAGCATTGGCAGAATTTGTTGAAATGTTATTGTTTTATTTCTCTTATTTAGGAACAGCATCTGAAGATGGTAAGAATTATACATTTTGCTAGTAACACAAATGCCTCTACATTAATTTTTTATTAGTAGGAATTAAATATTAAAAACTAAAATAGGCTAATTTCTTTGTAAATCTATGTAATTTGCCAGCCATGGTAGCTTCTTCATTTTATGTTTGGTTGTGTTAGTCATATATGTGGATTTTTTTTTTTTTTAATTCTTCATCATGGAGTTTTGCCTTGTATCTTGGATCATCTCATGCTAGAAAAACATAATTGCTTACCATGTTTAATAACATCTAGTATAAAGTTAGCACAGTTTCATTTGGCTTCCATAGTGACATTAATGCTTTTCTTTTGTGTTTATGTTTTTTAATGTATGCCAATTCATTTATACTTTGGGGAAGCATGCGCCATTGCCTTATTGGAGTTAAACATCAGTTTTTCAATGCATTAGTCAGCTTTTAAATGTCTTTGTTTTTTAATTATTTACTGAAGAATTGCATATGTGATTTGAATTTGAAAGTACAAAGCAACTTGCTAGGTATAATATTTTACTGAAGCAGTTTACTTAAAAAATTATTTATTGCTTGAATTCATAGAGAGGGAAAAATTCAGTTTTTATATTTTTCCTAACTGAAGGCTGTCTTATTAAACCTGTGACTGGATGAATACACATTTTCTTTTTCCTAAGTCTGAAGTGGATCTAACACCTTCTTGTGATACAAAACCAAATAGATTTACTTGTCTTGTTTTTGTCTCATATTTACTCTGATATATTCTAAATCTTTTCATATTTTACATTTTTTAGTTGTAATTCTCTATAAAAATTGTTTCTGACACTATGTCATTCTAATTTAGAATGACAGTATCAAAATACTTAATTTCTTTCTTATATTGGGTAGATTCTCCATTTCAAAAATAGTAAGTTGACCTTTCTGTTGTATTTCTTAGTCAGGAGAACATTGTATCCTACTCTAACCAGACTCTAAAAGGGAGAAAGGCCTGAACTATGGGTTTCTAATGGAGCCTTGGAGAAGTTAACAGAGGGCAGGACTCTGCCAACCATACTTCTGGTTTTGCTTTTGTGTTATTCTCAGTTCTTATGCTCTTATATTAATTTTGTAGTTTCTCCTTACTATTCAGGACACTGTTTTTCTAACTAATATAGCCATATCAGGCTATGCAGTATATTTTGATTGTCCTACAAATTGTACCTTTTAGTAAAAAAGATTCTGAGCCCTTCGTTATGATTATTTGGTATTGGTTCTGAGTTGATAGTGGTTGAGACTGTTGCTTAAGAACACCAAAGTACCTGTTAGTGATATATTTTTGTTTTTTGCTAATGACCGTTTATTTAAGGACTTTGATAAGTATTATCTCCTTTGGTTCAAGAGCTGTAGAAATAGATGTGTGGGGCTTGGTTTTGTGGAGGGGGTTGGAGTGCAACTGGGAGGTAGAGAAGGAAACGTGAGAAATGTGCCAACTTTTGTGTGATTGTTACTTCTCAAATCATTTTATAAATTAAATTGGGGGTCGGATGAAGAAAATGGTAAATGTCCAGATACATCTGTAGTAATTGGCTGTTTAGCACAGGATAAAAAGCTTAAATATTTTACCTTGTAAAAAACATTCTTACAAATCCCTTTAGAAACCATACAACTTTAGTCAAAAGGATTGTTTGGGTGGTTGTTCCTAAGATTAGGCTTATATTTAAAACTATTCGCTAGATTTGAAATTAAATTTCACGGGTACTGAAATTTAGAATGGGAACTACCAATTAAGAAACAAGTGAAATGCCTCTGGTTAATACCTTAACTATAACTCTTCTGGACTAATCAAACTAAGACTGGAAATCTTTTAGTTTGACTTTTACTCTTATCCTCAGTGGAAAGTTAACTTATGGTGTAACATATAAAAGCAGTATGTGTCTTTAAAATTTTAAGAAAAATATAATCTGTTAAGTGATGGCTATATTATTACAGACTTTAACGATACTTGAAAAGCATACCCAGTTAGAAAATTATAGTGAGATTTTTTCCCTTCATTAGAAATACTATAGTAATTTTATGTATAAAATGTCTTTATTTATGTATAAAATTTCATTCTCTAGGTCGGGTGAGAGCAAAGCTTTCAGCACCACTTGCTGGCATGGCAAATGCCAAGACAGATTCTAGAGGAAGAAGTCGAACCAAAATGGTGTCTCAGTCACAGCGTACGTATTGCCTATCAGCTCTCCTGGTTTTGTAATAGGTTAGGATAAGTGTGTTACTTATATAATACTGTATTAGGAGATTGACCAGTGGATAAAGACAAAGCTGGTTTCAAAAAGACAAGCCACATACTGAGTTCTTGTTCTATACTTTAGGTTCATCATCACCTGACAAAAATGAAGGTATTTTTTTTTCAATGTTTTGGGTCAGTTGTTGTGCATGTTTTGGAATTTTTTTGAGTGGGTGTTGTCTTGTCTTTGGTGTGTTATTAGGGCTGCATCATTGATATCTGCCACTTAGAAAGAAAAACTTCATCTGCTCTATAAACTTTTGCATGGAGGTATTTTAAATAGCACAAATCTCTTAGCATTAAGGTTTTGACAGTATACTCAGAAACTTGCAAATGTGGAAAATTATACTTTTTAGAGGCAAAATAATTGCCATATATTAACATCTAAGCAGGTTGCATCTAGCTAATGCTATTCAAGGACAGATACATCTTCTGTACCCCTTGGTATCTTCATATTGTCCCCCAAATATATTAGATTATAGTTAGCATCTTTGGCAGCTATATATGATTTACAGTGAGGAAATGAATTAAAATAATCAGTTCTGTTATATTCCTTTCTCCATTGGAAGCTGTGTTTCTCCATAAGCCCAATTATTACAAAGCACAGTTTTTGAGGCCTAGTAAAATGAATCATTCATTTTTATATGTCCCCGAATACACTTATGGTGTTATGAATTTAAAAGAGTTTGTTCCCATTCCTTCTTTATCAAAAGATTTTCATTAGTGTATCCCTAAAAATAGAAATTTTTTCTAGGAAAATCATTCTGGGGTTATTATATGAGTGGGAACCCCCCCCCCAAAAACAGAATTATCTTCTGGAAGGCAGGCCCCTTGTAGTATAGGCTTCCCCTTCTAGGTGAGTGTTCTAGGAACCCATCTGTTTCAGTGTACCAGCTGGCGTTGATGTGAGAGACTATATTCGGCTTCACTGAAATTTTTTTTAAGACTTTAAACACATTTGCCTGTTTCACGATGGGTGATTTATAGGCACACCTGCCCATACCATGCTGACTATTCAGCAGTTTTTGACCAAAAACAGCAGGGCCCCATGTCCCTCCCTCCCTCCCTATTCACTCGAACTCTCCACAAGTATTTTTTCCCCCTGGATGAAAATCCTCAAAGGGAAATGTTTCGCTGATGGAAGAGGTCAAACAAACAAACAAAAAATGGCAAGAAGCACTTAAAGGCATCAAAATCAACAGTTCAAAAACTGTTTTATAGAACAGTGGAAAAAAAGTCTCAATAGGTATTTTGCATTCAAGGGAGAGTACTTTGAAGATGACTGAAGTTTAAACGTGAGGATAAATACGCAATTTTTATAAATACTGTTTTTTTTTTCTGGGTACCCCCTTATACATACCGGCTATTTTTGAAAGAAATAGACTTAACCATCTTCCACTGTTGTTTAGATGATTAATTAGGATCAAGAAGCCCTATTTGTCTCTTTTTAAACCTGATTTTGGAATCTTGGAATCAAAAGATACCTGGGCTTGGAAAAGGCCAGTGTGGTGATTATACAAGTCCTCCCTAGCATATTCTCTTTCCAAAGCCAAAAAATCCAGGCAGAGTTACAGTGGGAGTACTCAACAAGAGTCCTAAAAATAAGCAGAAATGCTCAGTAAAATTACAAATTTTACAAATAGAAAAAAATGGCAAATGCCCTCTGGGTAAGGGCTGTTCCCAACCAAATTTGGAATAGATCATATCACATTCTTCCCTGATTTTGTGTATTTTTTAGAATAATTATTTTTAGCCCTGGCTGGTGCAGCTCTGCGAACCACAGTGGATTAAGTGCCGGCCTGCGAACCAAAGGGTCCCCAGTTCGATTCCCAGTCAGGGCACATGCCTGAGTTGCGAGCCAGGTCCCCAGTAAGGAATGCACAAGAGGTGTCCACACATTGATGTTTCTCTCCCTCTCTTCCTCCCTTCCCCTGTCTCTAAAACTAAATAAATAAAATCTTCAAAAAAAAAAAAAAAAGAACAATTGTTTTTAAGTAACTTAATCTTTAGCAGTATATAGCATAGTAGTTTAGAGCATTGCTACTCTACTTGTCTGCCCAGACCAGCATCAGCATTACCTTGGGACTAGTTAGGAATTCACAGCCTCATGCCACCACGGATCTACTGAAGTCAGTCTACAACAAGGTCACCAAGTGCTTTGTCTTACAAAAAAAGTTTGAGAATCATTGATTTAAACCATAGACTCTAGAGCCATACTGTCCAGATTTGAATCATGGTTCTTCCAGATTTTTTAAAGTTGTATTTATGTATACTCATCTATAAAATAATCTATGAGGTTAAGCTCATAGGATTGCTGTAAGGATCAAATGATGTATTATATTTCGTACACTTAAGGCAGTGCGTGGGCCCAAAATAAGCACTATATATTTAAAGTGATAAAATTCTTCTTTTTGATACTCATAACCTGATGTCAACTGAATTTTATACTTGTGTTATGTATTTCTATACTGTGTTATTCTGTGGCCTTCGAAACACAAAGAAATGAATAATGGTGAAGTTAGAAAACTTAAAGCATAAAGACATGTCAAAGATTCTTGTGTTTTATTTTTTAATTTATTACTGAAAGGACCTCTCTTTTAGGTATATTATAACACCTGGTCACTTCAGTAGAATATAGCATAATTTTTTTTACATGTGATTTTTTTACTTCAAAACCCAATCCACAGTACTTCAAAACCTTTCCTAAAGAGCGAGAATGTAATAATAGGCTTTTAAACCTAAGTAGGGTTTTAATAGTAGAAGGTATCTTCACTGTAGTTAGGTGTTAAATCATATTAGAGAGGTCTTTGTTTGCTTGCTTATTTATTTGAATGATTTATATGTTCCATTCCAAATGTTTTTGAAAAAAAGATATTATGGCCCCATAGAATTTGATGCAAGTTTCTTTATAATATGTTCACAGAATTGTTGTGATACCATCTTCACTTTGTTGTCAAGTAATTCATTAGGGTTTGCATGGTCGTTCCATATTTTTATGTCACCATTCAGGGGAAGAAAACTCTTGGATCAAAGCAGGTGTGTTCTTGATGGTTGACCAAAATAAATAAAAATAGACCAAATGGAGAGACTTCCAGATTTATATTTATGTAAGGATTGTGTCTTTTTGCTGTTGGTGTTGGTAGTGACTGGTTGTGTACAAATGATTGTACAGCCTGTCAGAAATTTTGTCTTCCCACCCCGACCCACCCTCTGCTGTTTATTTTTTCCTGTGTGTCTTAAGAAAGATAAAATGTGTAGCTTTTTCATGTAATTTTTCTTCAGCTATAAGATGTTATAGTTCTTCCTTACTTGTAGTTTAAAATTAAATGTTTAAATAATGAAAACTTAAACATTTAATTATTTAGATTTTAGGCCATCAGAAGAAAAGCTGAAGAATTTACATTTATTTTTGTAACTTCATTTCATCTGCTTTGTACATGAGTGTCTGATTTTTGTTTATCAGTTGTAAAAACTACTAAATGTATTGCTTTTGTTACAGACATCTGTGGTTTTGAGATTTTTTTTTAAGTTCTTTTTTTCTTTTGCTTTAGGGATTTTTATTTTCTAAGAACTGACTAAAGCTTTCTTATTTCCATCTGCCATCCATTTTAAATCTGCTCCTCCCCTCTACATGGATTATAACCCTTACCCTAATTCTGCCTTTACACTTGTTCAGGATCACAATCTGCTAATACCATTGGTGGTAAGAATCTATAGACTCTATGTGTGCATCTATTGTTTGATCACCTCCTTTCATTATCGAGAATGGGTTCTATTCAGCAGAAATTTGTAACATACAATTGTCCATCATATTGTAACCATGTTGCCAATTATGAGTTTTCCTTGGCCTGTCTTTTATTACTAAAACCCTGGATTTTTAAAATTATCCAAGATGATCTCATAGGTATAAACATTCAGAAGCAAAGGAGTTCTAGTAAAGCCTTGAAAATATCTCATAAAAATATAAAATGGTAGTTTGAAAATTTTAAGTAGTACAAGAGAAATTAGGCATCTATTTTTAAGTTTTATAAATTAGAGTGTTTTCTAGTAGCATGCTGTTTTGTAGGTACATCATGCTCTTTTTCATCAACTCTATGGTTTTCTTAGAAATAATTAGCCTTGGTAATTCTTGCTGGGGAAAGAGCCTTGATATTTTCTTCTAAGTATAAATAATTTCAAATGAGTCATAGGCAGTTATTACACTGTTGGTAGTGAGCTTATATTATTTTGATAAATTCAGTAAATCTAGAATAGGTATAGTAGTTACTCTCCTATACTGCGTATTTCCTGTCTGCTGAATAGACCCAAACTTCAAGGGATTCTCTAGTCTCCTACCAATACCTCCACTCCCTAAACTTATATTAGTTTTAACTGAATACCATATTGTACATTCACTTCATTAGTCACACTTTTTATATTGTTGCAAGTGTTCCCATTAAATATTCCATCAGCTTATCTTGCATTGTGAGTTTGTGGCATGTTGGGTGTTTGGATGTTTTGGTGTGTATGTTTAGTTTAGACACTGCATGGAGAAAGGTGCCTTGTGAGTATCCTTAAGGTTATAACATAAAGAAACCTGATTTAAAGATTCTTCACCCAAAATGTCATGAAACAATTCATATGGGCCATCACTGTAAAAATAGAGTTGAATGATTTCCCTACAATAGTTTAGGATTTCTTCTATTCAAAGAGTAAGTTGTTAATTTCATTAGAAACACTGCTTTGTTTTACAGTATTGCTATAACCAGTGGAAGTTAAGTTTCATTTTGTGTGCTGGTAAAGTTTAGGAATTAAGCATGAATTTAAATTGTATTTAGTTAAGACAATGCTAAGAACACTATAACAAGAATCACAGATCAGCAGCCTGTGGAACACATCCCAGCCTGCCTCCTTCTGTGCAGTCTTTGGTTTATACAGCATGACAGAAATCAGGAAACTGTAAAGCTTTCATTTTTTAAAAAATTCCCAAACCTAGCCAGTGTTACCACAAGACAGAGCTGGCTGGAACTTAAAAGTTACCACTCCCTGCTGTATTCTCACTACCAGGCCCTCATTGACATGCCCTGCTTATCTCAGTTGGCATTTGATCTTTAGTCTTTGCTCTGGAAATGAAGTGTGATTGGATAAGATTACACAAGGTCAGCGGTTACTGCCCTATTGGTTAGAAGAACTAACGCCAACAAAGGAGAAAATTTGCTTTCATGAAGATTCAACTGCAGATTTAACTTTTCTGGAGTACAACCTACCATTCAGGATCTGGACTTAGATTACGTCTTGCAGTTATCCAGTCCATTTTCCCGTTCGGTGCAGACACAAACTGTTTTGACAAGAAGCTCATCCCATTAAAAGTTAACCCATGCAATTCTAGTTTTAAGCCATGTTTCTTGATTTTTTTAACCCTTGCCTTAATCTCTGAGATTTTGTCTAGCTCCCCTACTACACATGCTCTTCTTTTCAATACTGAACGTCACTAGTTTCAAAAGGGCCTGACCTCTTTGACATTTGCCTGTTAGTCCTCTTCTGTCCTCATTACTTCTGCATCTACATTTCAGACTCTGGCCATGCAAGATCCCTTTGCTATTTGAAGGCAAATACCAAAAAAGCAAGTATCTTTTTCAGCGGTCCAATTTTTTAAACATTTAAAATTTAATTTTGTAAAAATTCTTAAAAATAACTTGGTTAGACCCACCCAGAGGCATTCTCAGTAGGCAAACTTAAAGCAAATTTTCATTATATTTTTAACAGAAATAATAATAGTAATAAACATATTAATTTTTTTCCTTTTAAACATAATGGCTTTAGCTCTATTAAATGTATTGTCAGGTTACTTTTCTGGAAATCTTTTATCCTGTTTGTATTCTGAAAATCATAATAGTGTTGTCCTTATTAAACATAGTATCTTGTACCCGGCCCAGAACTGAAAATACATTTCACGTGATTTACCATTCAATTTTAATATTTCTAATATGTTCCTTTATCCCCCAGGTTGTGATTATATATAAATTATTTCATCCCATTTCCTTTGAACTTAGAACTTGCTACACTTGCACAGTTTTCTCAGATATATTTCTTGAATTTTTATCCTTTCAACAATTTCTCTAGAAATTCCCGTCTTGATGTTTGTATGTGTGTTTGGTATTCAGCTGGCAGCCGGTCTGGATCTCCAGGAAGAGTTCTGACCACAACAGCCCTTTCCACTGTGAGCTCCAGTGTTCAGAGAGTCCTGGTCAACTCAGCCTCGGCACAGAAGAGAAGCAAGATCCCCCGGAGCCAGGGCTGCAGCAGAGAGGCTAGTCCATCTAGGCTCTCAGTGGGTAAGGCTTTCGGGGCGAGACTTGGGACCTTTTATTTCTTTTGTGTTTTAGGCTTTGGTAGCATTGACTTTGGTTAAGCACTTATAAGTTAAAGAAAAACAGCTTAAAATTCACAGAAATTGAAATAAAGGTTATAAATTGAATTAGGTAGTTTATCTTAAAAGTATAATTCACTTGTATTTTAAATCTTTTATTTGCACCTGTTTTATTTTAGTAAACTATTCTTTTACCCTTCTAATCTGACACAAACTAGTAAACTGTATTCAAGAAATTTAACCATAATCCTGGTAATTCTTTATTTCTGGGGAGAGTAATTTCTTCCTAACCTTAGAAAAACTTAAGTTATTGATCAGTTTTTAAGAAAGAAAAATAAAATCAAAATCTCAAAAATGCAAATTCTGTCTTCGGTTTTCTCCCTTTTTTGATGCTGCTGATGCTTTGTGCCAGCCCGGAGCAGTCGTATTCCTCGACCAAGTGTGAGTCAAGGGTGCAGCCGAGAAGCCAGTCGGGAGAGCAGCCGGGATACGAGCCCCGTTCGCTCTTTCCAGCCCCTTGGTAAGTGCTTGGGCAGGTGTCAGGTCCATCACATTCCCCTTGTGTTACCACCACCCGATAACCCCGATAACCCCGGGGTGCCCTGCGTTCAGCTTTCTTCATCGACTGTCTCTGCCTTTCTTTTCTGCTGTTTTGAGGAAAAAATCGGAAGGAAATTTTGCGTTTGGGACATTCCTTTGACATTCATTTACCTTAAATGAACAAGTTAGACGTTGTATAAAGCAACTGTCTTTATAGTCAAGTGAGTATCCCGCAGATTTAAACTCAGAATATTGAAGTCAGTATTTTTCTTAAATAAACCTATAAAAATTAAATACAATATTTAGATATTTACTCTCAAGTGATAGATGAACTGTTTGATACTTTTTTCCTTTTCAGCAGAAATATTAACATTTTATCTTAGACATTTAGCTGAGAAAACTATAAAGAATGCTACAGAATAATATATGAACTACTTATTAAAAATGGGAAGGTTAACATTTTTATAGTATTTTACAGTTTGTCATTTCCCATGTAAAACCTATGTCATGTCACTGCTATAAAACCTATCTGTCCTTAATTATAGAGATTGTATTATAACCTTGATTATAATACTATAGTTTTCTCAACTATAAAAATATTACATTATTTTTTAAGCCTTTAGTACAGGGGTGTCAAACTCATTTTCACCAGGGGCCACATCAGGCTCGAGGTTGCCTTCAAAGGGCTGGATGTAATTTTAGGACTGTATAAATGTAACTACTTCTTAACTGCAGCAAGGAGCTCGGTGCTGCTGCCAGGTAGAAACAAGGTGCCGGGCCAGATAAAACAAGGTGGAGGGCCGGATTTGGGCCGCGGACCTTGTGTTTGCCACCTGTGCTTTAGTATTTCAGAATAATTGAAGAAACAATTTTTTACATTAAAAATCTTTAGAATTTCTGCACAGCCCTTTAATATCTAACTAGTACTTTTTTATGTGCATGTACATGTAGAAGTTTTAGGTTTTTAATTTTATAAAATTTAGGTTCAGTTGCCCTTCAGACTTTGTGATACTTAAAGTAGAATATAGTTTTACTCACTGCCTTTTGGGATTATTATTTTCTTCAATAGACATGTTAGTATAGAATTTCTAGAGATTGATTTCTTATTCCCTGGATCATTTGGCTCAAATACATTACTGGGCTGTCCTGTATTGACCTAGAAAATCTCATTGAGCTGGGGACACACAGAGGAATAGCTTCAGCCTTTGTTGTTTAGCCACGTGGCCCAGGTGCCAAAGAATTTGCTTTTCCCTGCTTTGCCAGAGGTGTTTTTAATTCATATATACCTAATCTGTGGAGTGTCTTTGGTTATGCACATGTGTGTACACATTGAGAAATGAACTAAATTACACATTTGTATAAAATAAGTGTGCCACCTTCAAGAATTGAAGTACAGAGGGTATGAGGTTGTTTAAGAGCATATGTTCTAGGGCAGATGGCCTGGGTGTGTACCCAGCTCTGTAACTTTCCTGTGCCTGGAAAAGTGGGATAATAAAAGCATGTAAAATCTGTAAAAGTAGGATAATAAAAGCATGTACTTCTTAGGATTGTTTTGAAGTTGCTATAAATGAGGGAATATATGAAAAAATCCCTCAGAGCAGTGGTTGGCCCACATCACTCCCACCACTGCTGCTGCTGCTGCCCCTCCATTCCCCCCGCAGCCCTAATTGCTCACCTAGAAGTAGTTTTCTAATACTTTAGTGGATAGAATCTCTGATTTTCTAATGGTCTTAGCCTCTGTATTTGTGTAATGATAACACTGCAGAATTACTAGAAAACATGAGACATTAAGAGGAAACCAAAATGTGTGTCTATACACTTTAAATCTATACAGTAAGAGATTAGAGGAAATTTATAACCAACAGTTAATTAAAAAAATAAACATTTTTAATGGATCTTTTTAAGAGCCATTAATTTTCTAGATTCATCTTAAAGCTTCCATTTGACAATTTAAATCACTTAAATTTTGTTATTAAAGGAAGCAGTTTTCCTGATTCTAATGAAACGTCCTGTTTGAGTTAAAGATGATTAAGTCTTTAATTATATACTGTAGTTTTAGAAGAATTGATTTTATAGCCCTTTTAAGTACACATGGATACTGCCTAGTGAAGGTAGCTAGGCAGCGGATTGGTAACAGATTGGCCCTATGTGTTACATAGGGATTAAGGGCAACCTTCCTGGAGGTCAGTGTATCCTGCCATTTGCCTATATTCTGCTGTCCTGACTTGATTCACTTGGTGGATTCTTTGGTTGCCTCTGACTTGAATATTGCCATTTAGCAGGGGAATTCCATAGCTTGCCCTTTATTCAGTGGTAGCACAAGGCCAATGGGAGGGCCCTAAAACATCAGAAATAAATCAAACCTGAGCAGAGCTGAACTTCTCTGGAATTCGCATCCTTGGTTTCCACTTATTTCCAGAACGGAGATTGGAGGAAAAGACTTACATTATGACAGGCACATGAGTGGTGCCTCTCAACCTGTTACCTTCAGCCGCAGATAACTACTGATTCCTTAAAGTTTTACAGAGATTTTCAGCCATTAGATATTGCCATATTGGTTCCAGTCTTTCTCACGATTTTAGAAAGTATTTTTATTGGGTAAAATTAAAACTATTATAGTAGCATGTTTTTCTAACAATATCAGTCATCTTCCAGGGTCTGATAAAACATTTTGTGCAGTATTGTTTCTGTTTAATCCTTATTCTCAATCTTTTGGTCATTTTTCTTGTTCATTAAGGTCCTGGCACGAAAGAGTAATTCATGTAATAAAAGTATTTTAGCAGCTCTAATTAATATATCTGAAGAAAAATAACTTTTAGAAAAGAGTAATATATTTTGTTAGCTATTAAAATGAAGTTTTCCTGGCTTATTTGTTTCTGTAAGTAAGAAAAAGATTGATTTTATGGTGATCTTACCAATTTTAAATGCTAAAACTTTAAATATGGTAAGTTTAGATTTAGAGAAACATGTCAAAAATATATGTCTCACATTTCTGTGTTTTTTAATTAAATTAGTAATATTTCTTTGATGTTCAAATGTGCTTTGATAATTTAAATAATCTTGTACTGAATATAGAATTTATATTCTATGTACTGTGTGGAAAATGTTAACATAAATGAGGTATGTTACTTCTTGAACAGTGTGAAGATTATAAGTGTAAGATATTTAAGAGCTAAGGCCTTGAAAGAGTAAGATGCTGAGGTATATCACTTACCAGTAGTATGGCTTTAGTCAGTTAACTAACCTCTCTCTATACTTTAGTTTTTACCTGTTTATAAAATGGATTAGTAATAACTGTTTCACTGGGTTTATGATTGAAGAGATAAGATTATTATTGATTACTAGTTACCATAGTGGTTTTTTTTTAACTACAGTATTCATTTTTTTGTTTCACACTTGTATTTTTGACATTTCCTTCCATTTGAATACTTAATTTTTTGTCTTCTGTGGGCTTGTCTGTCCCCTTAGGTGTAAGATCTGTTGTGTGTCAAGGATGATGTCGCAGTGCTAGTGTTCAGTTGCCCCAGTTGGCAGTTTTCTGACCCTTAGCTGTTAGAAGTAATACCGGTGCGAACTTCCTCTCCTTGCCTGACTGTAGTGCTGCCACTATTCCTTGTTTCTGTGGTAATAGATGAGGTTTGTATGGTCCTGTTATTCCAGCCTCCAGACACCATTCCAGATCTACTGGTGCCCTCTACGCCCCCGAAGTGTATGGGGCCTCAGGTGAAGGATGAGTACATTTTCACTATCATCTGTGCATTTCTCAGATTTTTGTCCTTTTCAGTTTCCATTGAATAATATTCATGTTTTAAAATTGATTTGTTTTTTTTTTTTAATTATTTTAATTTAATTTGTTAGAGAGTAAATCATTTGTGGTAATTTTATTTTCTCCCAAGCAACTTCTTCCCTTGCACCAACCTTATTTGAACATTTTTTCCACTAGCAGATGGACATTTTTCTTTGTATAACCTAAGTTATGTCATTTTAAAATATAGAATTGTTTTATGTTCTCAGTTTTGTACCTCATCTTTGTACATTAAAAAAAAAAAAACCAAAATGGTGGATGAAGTGTTTTAACTGTACATGATGGTATAGGAAGTTGTTGAGGGGGCGGACCCACCTGCTTGTCTTCTCATACCTTAGGGTGTTGGGCACTTAGTAGGTGCTTAACAAATATCAAATGATATGTCTTCATTACAGAATGAAATCAGCCTATCTTGAAAGAGAAGAGATAATAGATAGAGGGTTTTTCTCTTGTAAATTCCTGGCTTCAGTGAACTTTCTAGTCATTATGGGTTGGAGGATGACATTTGTTCTGTCTCACCAGCATGGACGAGACTTGTCTGACTGATAGAGCCGGGTTAATTACAGCACTACTGACTTGCACGCTCTTAGTCAGACAGTCATGCTTTCTGCTATCTTCCGGTTGTGAATGTATTGTAGCTACTATTCTTTAAATTAAGTTTCCACATATTGTCAGTCATTTTAATTGCCTTTACCCTTTCATTTGACCAAAAACTATATGTACCCAGAAAATATGTATTGCTTTTAAAATGCTTTCCCCATTGGTTTTTTTTTTTTCCTCCCCTTAAGGATCTTATAGTTTCTAACCTGAGACTGTTAACATTTATGACTTTCTCAAAGCTATTCTTCTTCTGATGAATTAGGTCCAGGGTATGGGATCAGCCAGTCAAGTCGACTGTCATCTTCTGTCAGTGCCATGCGAGTCCTGAACACAGGTTCTGATGTGGAGGAGGCGGTAGCAGATGCCTTGGTACTCTTCTTTATTTCTGTATTTTTGTAGATGTTCTAATTGTGAAACTAATATATGAACAAGCCAGTTCACCAGAGTCAGGAGGGAGGTAGAAAATTCTTGTGGATTAAATCTAGGAAAATCAAATGTGGGCAATATCAAAAGCAGTATAATTAATTCTTGATCATTATTAATTGGTCAGAAATTTAAGTGATGGCCAGTAGTTAATTGATGGGATATCAAAAAAATATATATTGATATCTTTAATCTGGTGATGTGTTTTATGTACTATATAGTACAGTGAGAGTCAGGGCAGATAGATTAGCATGTAAATATATAAGCCTACAATTTCAAAACTAGTTAACCTTGAGAATTTAGGGGTTTTAGTTTGGAGTAGGATTTTGTTTAGTCTTACTTATTTGTATTTCAGAGCTGCAAGAAAGTACATATTCAAGACATATTATAATTAAGATATTTTTCTGGTTCTTCTTTTTTTAAAAAATATTTTATTTATTTATATTTAGAGAGAGGGGGAGGGAGGGAGAAAGAGAGAGAGAGAAACATCAGCATGTGGTTGCCTCTCTCATGCCCTTACTGGGGACCTGGCCCACAACCCAGGCATGTGCCTTGACTGGTAATTGAACTGGTGACCCTTTGGTTCACAGGCCAGTACTCAATTCACCAAGCCACACCAGCTGGGGCTTTTCCTGGTTCTTTATGCCTGACACATTTAACAGTGACCTTTAAAAACATAATCTACAGATCCATGAAACTTTTTCAGAAGAATATGGTACATACATCACTGCTGTTTTTCCCATTTACAATTATGAAGGAAGGCTCATTTGAAACAATGAATGTAGTGGGCTTTTTGCCAGTTTCCCAAGTCAATTCAGTATGACATTTCCTCTTTCAAATTGTATTAATCCTGTGTTCAAGAAGCATTTTCTCAATTTCTTACCCAGAACTTACAAAGGCCTCATCTTTGTTTTGAAATGAAAAATACATTGTGCCTTGTAAAACTATGGCTCAATTTTAACCAGTGTTGATATAATAATCGTTGTGCCACAGAATTTTGAAAAATAAGTTTAAAAAATTATTAATTGGTCTAACTGTAATATAGTGTATTTAATGATACACGTAATTCTGCTTTGACAGTCTGTATGTGCTTAATTTTTCCTTTTACCTCAGCCGTTTGATTATTTTTAAATAAATTAATATAACCAGGAATTTAGTTCTCTTGGACATGGGATATATTGATTATGCCGTGTTCTGATGATACTAAATCAGTCAGATGTTTTAAATTTACTGTCCCTCATCATTGTATTTTTCAATTCATATTTTCTAGTTTCTTTTTAAATGGATGATTTACCAGTTAAATTTTGTTCACATAAATTTTATAAATTGAATGGGTTATTCTTTGAATATCACTTAAAATACTAAGATGTTGAGATGTTGTGTTTGAATTATATGGGAAATACTTAACCACCAGGGCTAAAAGCTGAATCCCAACAAATTAATTCTACTTCCATTATTTGCATAGCTTAGGTATTCTAGTTATAACTGTCATTTTTTAGGAAAAGACTTTTCAGTACTAATTTGGACCTTGAAAAAAATCGAAGAATTAAAGTTAACTTTGGAAACAGCAAAAGGATCCAAATAGGAATTGGGAAACTGTATAAGGGAATATTTTTGTAGCTTAGATACATTTCTTTGGACTGAAGGATATTGGCAAGATTAAAGATATAGCTTGCTAGTAAGCTGTTCTTATGTTTCTGTATATTAAAAATCTTAATGTTTCTGGTTATGGGCATTGTTTATGCCTACTTCATTGTGCTGTTTAGCAAAATGTTCTTCATTTTCAATTTTTCTCTTTAAAAATTTACTGCTCTCAGCTCTTAGGAGACATACGGACTAAGGTATAAACTTTGCTATTTTGTGAAATCTTATAATACCGTAACTGTTTTTCTTTGCTTTATTAGTCTTCAATAAAAACTACAAGTGGAAATAATAAAGTCCTTAGACATACATTCTGCTTTTTAAATACATATAATTATTAATAAGTAGATACTGGGATTCTCATCCTTTAAGCTTGAGTACTTCATACAAATGAGATGATATCATTTGCACTGATGTCTTTGACAGACTGACTCTGGAGGCCAACACAGAAGCACAGAAAATGTCACGTTACTGCTATTCTAAATTAAGTTGGCATCTAAATCAATATGAGACATATAATGATGGAAATGTCATTATACAACTTTAGATTTTGTTCAAATTATATTTCTTTTAGATTTTAGAATTTGGAAAATTTATAGACACCTGGAATTGTTTTAAATTATTGTGCTTAACCTCTTTTATAGAAATATCTTTACCTTTTACCAGGCTATATTCAAATATTAGATTACATAAGTATTTATCTTTAACTATCCCAAGGAAATCTCAAATAAGCTGTTTACTCTCTCTTATCTCATTTTTAATATGGAAGGTATGATTAGAAATTATATATATTAAATAATGACCTTCGGATGTAAAGAAGTTAAAATAATCTAAATATGCTTTCTCATATTTATTCAAATAAATGGTATAGTCAAATTGGGAAAACTTGGAGGACCCTCAAGGAGCTTGCCTCCTAAAAATAATAGTAAGCAAAACAGGTTCTCATCACTTTTTGTACTTCACTTCTCGAGGAGATATGAGGGGTTGAGTATAAGGGAAGAAGGAGTGGCGAGAGAAGTGATAGTGGAGGTAAAAGGAGAATAGAAGAAAGAGAATGTAGACAGGAAAAAGTAGCCTGGTACATAGAGGAAAACATGAGTTTTTCCTTCATCCATTGTCCATTCCTGATCCATTCTCATCATTTAGAAAGGTAATTTTTTCTCTTACTAACTCAGAATTCCAATACAGTTCTCCTCATTTATAATCTGGTAATTCTTCTTGGTTTTCCATAAAAAGGAGAAAGAAAAGGAAAAACCTATATTTTTTTATCACTTCCCGATTACATATCTGAACTTCCATAGAGTCTTACTCTGTTTCTACCACTTCCCATAGTTAAAGAGCATTCATCTTCTACTAATGTCTAACACGTTTTTTGAAGAAAAACTAAAATTGACATTTTATTATTAGAATGAATAGCATGCTTTGCACCGATTTTAAACACCAGTCCTTTTTGTGTCAGTGGAAATTGTGAAATACCAGTATTATTTTAGCTACTGCTAATAAGCGTCTTTATGTATATAACAGAAAAAACCTGCTCGAAGAAGATATGAGTCCTATGGCATGCATTCAGATGATGATGCAAACAGCGATGCGTCTAGTGCTTGTTCAGAGCGCTCCTATAGTTCTCGAAATGGTAGTATTCCTACATATATGAGGCAGACCGAAGACGTGGCAGAAGTCCTCAACAGATGTGCTAGTTCCAACTGGTCAGAGAGGAAAGAGGGCCTTTTGGGTCTGCAGAACTTATTAAAAAATCAGAGAACGCTGAGGTGAGTTGTATTGTCTTAAAATAATTTTCCTGGTTGGCACTTTCTGACTTGACTTTGTTTCTGTAGTACTTTAGAGGTACTGGTACAGGAACAGAGTTTTCCTGAATTTAGAAAGTGGTGTCAGTATTTCCCTAATCTTCAGTCATGTAGGACCATCTGTGCTATTCTTAATGAAAGTTTTTCAAGTTCACTTGCTCTATTTAAAGAAACATTTTAAAAGGCAATGTTTTATTCACAAATAGATGTTCAATGAAAATTGTTACTAATTTTTAAAATTAAATAAGATGCACATAATATTAAAGCTGACTGGTTTATTAAAATTTATTCCTGTTAAGTTTTTCAGTGAGAGGTAAAAATGTTTATGTTCACTTGAAAATGAAGGTATATTCTGAGTGTTCATGTAATATATGAGTCGTAGAGTAATATGAAATGGAATTGGAATGAATTTCTCTAAGGAGAGAAGTTTATATGGGTTTTCAGGGGTTTTTTTTTCATGTTTATTTAGTTTCTTTTCCTAATAGCTTTTGCTTTCTTTTCTTTTCCTCCCTAAAGTCTTTATTTTTATCTGTGTAATGTTTTAAACCTCTACTATAATTCACCCTTTAAGAACTTAGTTTCAGATAATTTATAAATTTGAGTGTGCTGGAAAAGAGAGGTTTACTTCCTGACTTAATACCTAAAATCAGGGTTGGGTTTTTTTTGTTTTGTTTGTTTTGTTTTATTTTTATTTTTATACAGAGGGGAAGGGAGGGAGAAAGAAAAGGAGAGAAACAATCAATGTGTGGTTGCCTCTTGAGCGCCCCCTAATGGGGACCTGGCCTGCAACCCAGGCATGTGCCCTGACTGGGAATCATAGTGGCAAACCTTTTGTTCGCAGGCCAGCACTTAATACACTGAGTCACACCAGTCAGGGCTAAAATCAGGGTTTGACTTACTAGCTGTGTATTTATTTTAGGAAGTATTAGCGCTATGCAATGTAAAATTAAGGTTTATGAACTACCAAATATATTTTAATGTTTACATTATCATACTTCATCAGTTACTGCAGTAAATCATTATAATACTGTTCCCAGTCCCATCAAGATTTGGTTAATATTAGGTTCAGCACATCATTTGAAGTGGCGAGGAAGTAGGCATAGTTTAGAAGATTTCGGTACTCGGGTGACAAAATTTAAGAGAACATGTTGGCATTTTAAAAGATAAGATTCATGTGCTGGGACTGACATTTGTACAGTTTCCCCCATCATGCTACATTAATGAAATACAATTCTGTTTCTTTTCTTATAACTTTCAACCTTTAAAACAGTGTGGTTGCAAGAGAATTATTGTTGTATTTGATAAATTTGTACTTAGTCCTAACTAGTAAACCCCATAAACTTCTTGATGTTGAGGGCTTAATTTTTAAGAAGCCCAATTATATGCAAGGTTACTTTTAAGTGACTTCTTCCTACAGCTAGATATTAATTAGCCACTTTATTATTTTGACAGTCGAGTGGAACTGAAAAGATTATGTGAAATTTTCACAAGAATGTTTGCTGATCCTCATGGCAAGGTACGTTTTAGTATTTACGATTATTTCCTCCTGCAGGTGTCATTTGTATATTGTCCCCAAAAAGAAATGATATAATAGCAAAAATACTGTGAACTATTTTTGTTTTATTATTACCTTAGAAAAGTAATAATCTTTTCAAACATAATTAAAGTTAAATGTTTTATTTCATACTTAATTTAGAAGTTGCTCTCTGGTATTCATTTAAGCTTCTTGGACAGGTGGTGAGACTATAAACTGAAGGATATGGTAGCAAGCAGGACTCTTATATAATTAGTAAGGGTGAGTGTATGAATTTGTATTATGAAAAGTTTATTAATGTTTTTAAAGGAAATAATTGGGGAAAGTTTGTACTTTCTTATTCAGTTTTCTTCTGTGATTTAAGGAAATTATATACTCTCTGAAAATGTCAGTTTTGTAGAAAAGAATCGTGATTATATACACAAAAGCACAAAATACGGCTTCAGCCATAGTTTGGTACTAATATGAAAGAAGCATTTTATATATTGAAATAGTCCATAAAAATTTCAGAACGTTATTCAGTTTCTAATGTCAATTAAAATATATTTGAGTACTTCTGAATAATCTGCATGTGTAACTTATGAAAGTTTGGTTTACTTTGATAGGTAGTACATTATAAAATGTGTTCATTTGTTTTTAGCAATGTATTTGAAAATGGTGAAACTTTATTACATATCTTTCTTTAGGACAGACACCGAGTATCTACATGAGAATTTCTAACCTAAGAGAGGGAGCTGTGGAAGGGGAATTACAAGAAAAATATTAATGAATTTCACTTTAGTGTTTTTTTTTTATTGTCTTCATTTTTTATTGTCACACATATAATTTTCTTATTCTTTTCAGTATTTTCATTATTTACAACATTAGTTAAAATATTACAATCCCACTTTATACATAATCTAAAATCCAGCTAAAGATTATGAATTCCTGTACTTTATAACAATAATTTTTAAAGATTATTCTCTATCAAAAGGTATATTTATTTTATCCAAGAATATAAAAATCTGGTTAAAGACAGAAATTAAAATACAGATTGGTAAGCAGTTTGTTTACCACAACTTTTAAAAACTTCTAACTTTCAAACTGAACATGTAGATAGGTCTACCATTTTACACTGACATTGAGTTTTAAAACATCTTTAATAATTTATTCCTACTGGAATGTAGACGACTGAGGCCAGTTTATTTCTTAAAGTCAAAACTTTTGATTTTTGTTAAGACAAGAATGCAATTTTGTTGGATACTAGAATGTACATAGTAATAAAGAGAAACACTTTTTAAAAGAGTCTCTTGGCAATCAAGTAGGAAAGCTGAGCTTGAAGCTGATATAGAAACTGAACTGAGCACAAATGTTTGGTCTCCCTTGATCGATATGGAGAACGAGCTACAATCCTCCCCCTAGAATTGCCAGGAAGGTGACTTTTTAGTTTTTCCTTATATAATTTTAGAACAGTTCTTAGTGACCCATCTGGTTTTGATTGTTTGATTCCATTTCTTTTTAATAGTTCAGTGAAGATGAATGTAATAGGAATATTTTTGTTAAACTTGTTTGGCTTTTGTTTGGTGATTGTCCATCAGAGGTTCTGCTAATAATGTAACTTATTAAGAATAAACAGGATATATTACCATATCCTGAATTTAAAATATCAGAGTTTGATCTGAGCTTTCGAATTATATCCTGATATTATAATAGTAGGTATTTCCCTACCCCTTTTAAAATGTAGCTTTATAAAGTACCAACAGTTGCATCTTCATTATCAAGTAACTGTTTTTGAAACTTTCTTTTCTTTCAAATACAACTTGGTTCATTATCAAGGGTCTCTGTGAAAGGCCTGATAGTAACTGAGGCTTTATGGGCCAAAGTGATCTTTGTCACAACTGCTCACCTCTGGCATTATAGCATGGAGGCATCCATAGACACCGTGTAAACAAATGAATGTGGCTGGCTTGCAGTAAAACCTTATTTATGACTTTGAAGTTTAAATTCTTACATAATTTCCATGTGCCACTAAATAGCCTTTTGATTAAAAAGAAATTAAAATGTAAGAACCATTCTTAGCTTGCAGACCATAGTTTGCTGACTTCTGTTCTACAGCAACTCTTGCTTACTGACACTAAAATAGAAACATAATGCTTCAGACCCTCAGCTAGAGGAGCTCAGGCTACCAGCTGAAGGCTGAAACTGTTGAAGGAAGACAATGCACTCTGGCCCCTGCTGGGTGAAACCATTCCTGTGCATTCCTGTATGTTCTGGCTATCCTCCATTTCCGGTCTGTAATTTTTATCCAAGTGCTCAGTGCTGCCTGGTGATTCTCTTTCTCTCATCTTTCCTGTCCTCTGTGGAGACTGTGTCAAATAGTCTCGTCAGAACTCCAGCCCTGTTCACCTCCCAGCCCCATCTCATGCCCCAATTATATGTCCTGGCCTCTTAGGTTACCAAGAAAATTGAAGCCATCAAGCAGCAATTCCATTTCCTGCCTCCAAACCAGCAAACTTAACCACATATAAACCCATTCTCCCAAAATTTTCTCCCAGTGAAACGAAGGCGGGCTCACCTTGAAGGTGTTGTGAGGCCATATAAATATATACCCTATTTCTTGTTAATACGGTCTCATTGGCTGGGTCAGGGATTTCTCATAAATTCCCACTTGCTGATTGACATCCGTTTTTGTTTTTCAACTTCGTTATGAGTTTATTCAGTGTGCTGTTCTATCATTTTTAAGGATATGTAGTGGGAGAGGAGGAATAAGCCTGGTTTCCGTTGTGTCTGACTCTGTCTCTTTCACACCATTTCTTTGGCTCTTATTTTCAGACACTTACCTCTGTTTTACTAATGTTGGTATTGCTTAAAGACTTACAGTAGACCCTCTTCTTTCACTCGCTACCTTCTCTGAAAAATAAACTACCCATTTCACTCTAATGACTCTCAAATACATCCTTAAAACCCTCATTTTTCCTCCTGCTCTTCAGTCACTTGCTGTCTTCAACTTCAAAACTGCTCTTTCTCATGCATCGCTTTATCTCATAAAGTGAAATCATCATCTCCTCATTGCTTAAATGAAGAATTTTGGCATCATTCCAGAAACTTCATTCAATCTTAGTTGATTCAGCCTTTTAAATATCTTTCCATTCTCATTGCTAATTTAGGGCACAATCGTCTTTTGTCTGTTGTACCTTCTCCCTACCTCCTATCTCTAAATTCTTCACACTGAATTTTTTTTTTAAATTTTATTTATTGATTTTTTCAGAGAGAGTAAGGGAGAAAGACAGAGACAGAGAGAGATTGATTTATTGTTCCACCCATTCATGCATTCATTGCTTGATGCTTGTATGTGCCCTGACTGGGAATTGAACCCACAACCTTGGCATGTTGGAACAACACTCTAACCAACTGAGCTACTCCGTCAGAGCTCCACACTGCATTCTTTAGTAATCTTTCTAAAAGGTAAATCTTTCCTATAAGCTTAAAGCACTTCTGTGACTACTCATTCACCTCAAGAAAATGTTCAAACAAAACCTGTCATTTTGGCTTGTTATTGCCTCCTTCTCATCCCAGCCTGAATTTTGTTCATTTCCCCAAATGTGCCATGCACTTTTCCCTATAGCCTTAAAAGTATGCCATCAGGGACACTTCACTTTCATTTTCAAGCCTAGGTTAGTTCTTTACTCTGGATTGGAAGCACTTCTCTGAAGGTTCACAGGACAGAAACAGCCTGAAGCCTTATCCCTAGAATGGGCCATTGTGTTTGGGAGATACCTCATACTGTGAGCTGGGTTGGCTGGATTTTCCTGTGTTCTGGGTTGAAGTCAACATATCAGTTTCCATGTTAATAGCTTCTGCATAGTAGCAAGCTTCCATGATAACTGAAAGTTGTTCTTCCCAACATGACATATGACATGTGTCATATATATATATGACATATATATATATATATATATATATATATATGAGACCATAAAGTATCAGGCGATTTCCAGTATACAGTCCAGATATCTCAAAAAGGAAGGATTAGAAAAGAGCTCTTTCTGAATACTGTTGGCATAGATGCCGGATTTCTTTTCTGGTATAGGAGTAATGTGTTGGGTAAATATAGTCTGCAAGCTGAAATTATCTAATGTCTATAACTTGATGAAGAAACTTTTTTTTTACTTCAGATACCAGTATGGGAGTAAGTGATCCAACCACAATATATATATGACAGTAATTTAGACCATAAAGCTGCAAGTGTATAACTTAAAGCCCCTTCATAATTTTACAGGAGAAGCAGTACAAAACAGTGTTAACAAGTATGGATAGTGGAGCTAGCTTGCTTGGGTTCAGATTTGACCTTCAACACTTCCTAACAGTGTGTGCGTTGGTTTCCTAATCTGTAAAAGAGAGTTAATAGTGATGCCCCCCTCATAAGACTGTGATGATGATGAATGAGTTGACATGTATGAAGCCTTTAGAAAGCACTGTGTAAGTTTTAGGTTTGAAAAATTAAGGAGCTCAAGGATGATTTTTATTTTGACTCCTTTAGGCCCATGTTTCCCCTCATATGTAAGGAGTATCATGCCAAAAACGATCTTATCTTCTGTCGTTTGACTGTGAAAGTAGTTGAAAGGAGCCACCTTCGTGAGATTTATGCTTTGAATTGGCATTTTATGATCTCTGTAGTCCTATCTACCTTTTGAAGTCCTGCTCTTGCGTCTTGAACAGCTAGAGTGAAAATTTAGTCTGTGGCTACTAAAATGGGATACAGTCAAATGCCCTAGAAGGCCACATCTGGTCTCCTGGAGAGTATTCTAGGCATCTGAGCTGCCTACAATCCGAAGATCAGGAGACCACGGCGCATATCTTATCTGGGGAAAAGTAAAAGTCGTGGTATAAACACTTAATTTGTACCTCCAAACAGCAGTAATTGTTTTCAAGCCTTCACAGAAATAATTTGAAAATCTATTGCTTCTGAGGAGGAAAAAATAAATAGAAATTCTAGATACCATGCTTTGGAAGCAGATGTTGGCACTGTTCAGAGGTGGGGGCAGGTGTCTTTTAGTCTTAGATTCTTTGCAAAAGTTGTGCCCCAAGGATGTAGGGTCCTAGAAGAGAAGAGGATTTTTTATTTTTAATTCCCTTGATAAGGAGGTGAGGGAGAGAGAGACAGGAAAATCACATGCTCTTTTCCCCATACTATTCATGTAACTCTTGTTTTAAAAACTATTTTGAGTTTATCATAAAACTGAAAAGCATTTGTCACTTTTATTTTCTAAGTGTTTTCTTCCATATAGGAACTTTGCATTGATGGCGACTAATTTGTGTGTTTTTCTTTTTTTTTCTTTTTTTCTTTTTGCATGCTGTCCCCTGTGTTGGAACTCTCAATAGAGAGTAAGTTGGTTCAATATTTGTTGGAAACCTAACTTTACTGCATGACTGTGCAATTAACCCTTTTTCTCTATTTTCTCTCCCGAAGAGTTCATGCAGTGTTGGACCCTTTGCAGTCCACGAAATGCTATTCGCAGTTATGCAAGCTGTCGTTCTGTTTGGAGATGTGCTTTTTAATCTACTAATTAACCTAATTTGATTATGTTCTTCTGTTCTGTATTTGATGACTGGCACACCTAAGATACAAGCAAGGTTAAGTAAAGGGCTGCCGTAATTGTAATAGCTCAAATATTACAATTCTTTTGCGATAAATTACAGTTGTGAGATATGTTGGAGCATAAATTGATTCCATTAAATCATTAGAAACATAATTCCCAAGTTTCACAATTATTTTTAAAAATTTAGTTCCAGCCTCCCCAAATGAACTTTCTAATATTCTGTTAATGTCATTCCTTAAAAGCAGACAGAGCAGTGATTTTCAACATTTTCCTCAAAATTTTATCGTAGTGTTGTTTTAGCACATTCACTTTCATTTTCTCCTTTAGTCACAAGGAAATGGGGGAATACCAACATCTGACAGTGAACTCTTTGTGATACGGCATTCAAGTGAGAAATATTATGTGAAATTCCCAATGTATATCTTAGATAGATACATGTAGACAGCATTGTTATTGAGTAAGTACCATTGGTAAGATACAAGTATTTTGAAAAAATAGTTTAGTTCTATTTGCAGAATACTATAAAACATATTCATATTTTTATTTAGCTGTGCTCACATTATATCTAATCAAAAGAAATTTCTACTTCGGAGACTCAAGGAAGTCTTGAAGAGAGTAGCAATTCAGAGTTTGACAGGAACATCAGCTTTGGATATGTTAACATGAGCGGAAAGAGCCTGCAGGGAATGACTAGCATGAGTCCAGAGAAGTGGGAGATTCAGAAAGTTTATAGGGAAGAAAAAGTTAAATTTGGCTGGGATAGAGAGTCTTACACATCTTCCTTTGCTTTGAGCAAAAAGGGTTGGCTACCAATTAATTACAGGGTAAATTTCACTTAAGAGAAAATTCTTACTCTTTGAGGAACTTTTCCTACACATTCATTGAACAACTTTATATTCGGTCCTCAGCCTCTAATAACTTTGAATTTGGTTCTAATATGTGATACAAGGCTGTATAAAAACATAGTCTTTATTCTCAAATGTTATATGTTCCAGATGGGAAGATACGTAAGTACAGAAAAAGTTAAATAGTACCATAAATTTATTCCCACCACAGGTTTCAAGTAAGGAGGATCAGTGACTTATCCAAGAAGCTTCTAGGCTGGGACTTAAGTGGTGGTAGCAAATCACATACTGTGTGTAGATAGAGTGAGTGGGGAGTGGG
Organism: Anoura caudifer; assembly: GCA_004027475.1. NCBI lineage: Eukaryota > Metazoa > Chordata > Mammalia > Chiroptera > Phyllostomidae > Anoura > Anoura caudifer. The sequence continues at coordinate 146,685 of PVKU01002905.1, read as the reverse complement.
GAAGGAAATCAGGAATGTGGGTGATATGTGCTCATGGACAAAGAGTTTATGTTGCCAGATAGTCCAAGATCAGTTTGAAGAGTTAAAAACTTCTCTAACCACTTGAGACTCTATTCTATAGACAGTGAAGAGACATTAATGGATTTTGTTTATATCAAAAGGGTAATGTATGGGGGTAGAAGACAGAAAACCGTACAAGAACAACAATTAAAATAAAATAAAATAAAATAAAATAAAATAAAATAAAATAAAATAAAATAAAATAAAATAAGAGTAATGTCACAATTTGACGGTGAGAAAGAAGCATGAGTTGGCCAGCTCTCCATTTTGTAAATCGAGTTATATTGGAACACAGCTATGCTCACTTGTTTGCATACTGGGGCTGTGCTACAACAGCAGAGTTAAATAGTCGTGACAGACACCACCATATGGCCTGCAAAGCTTAGAATATGTACTATCTGGCCTGTTACAGAAATACTCTTCTCACCCCTGGTATACAGGAAGCAGAAAAACTAAACTCAGGCTTCTACAGAAATCCAGACCTGAGAACAGAAAGGCTGGTGCCTACGATGATGGTGTGATCAACAGAGAGCGAGCCAGCTATTCCAGAGGTCATGGGACCTAGTAGGCCAGATCAGAGGGGTCCCAATTCCTATGAAAAGGGAATCAGTGTGAAGACTGGCTCTTAAATCACCCCACATTTTGGATGCAAAAGGGGAATGCGTGGCAACAAGAATAGAAGAAAGGGAAATAATAAGAGTAAAGCAGTGTCAAGCTACATTACTCTTGAAAAGGAAATGGCTCTTAATTTGGTGAAATAATTATTGGGAAGATAACTATAAACAAAGTCAAAGTAGCAGAAAAGTCGTTGGAGAGTTTTATGTTGAATAACAGTAAAGTAAGTGAGCTAAGTTATCTAGCGATTGAGTACATGGAACACAGCTAAAGCCAGCTGTGGAAACCTGGGGCAAGTCACTTTTCTGGTTCTGTTCCCTAAGAACCAGGTAAAATGGGAGAGTTGACATAGGCATTCTCTTGTGCATGGTTTTCAGAATGGATTTTGGTATAGTGAAAGCTTAAACTTGTAATCTTCAGGAAAATAGGCAAGAGTTAGACAGCGATGGGCGGGTAAACTAGGTTTGGGAGAAGGGCGGGAAGCTCTGATTTGTAGTGTTTGCTATAATTTCAGACATGTCAGTACTCCTACAGTGGTATTTCAGGCCACCAACTAGCCCACAGAATTTCCAAATATTTCACGGTCGACTTTTCTATGTAGGTGCTAACTCCAGGACACCTGGCTAAATAGATTTGCCAGGTACCAGTAAAAGTAAGTACTAGATTAGATTCACGCATTTGTCATAGAGTAGGTCTAGTGAAGTTCATTGTTATTCTGGGCCAGGTTGAGGGCCAGGCAGTTTTAGTGAGGCCGTTGGCCAAGTTTTGAATCTAATAAAAGCCAGGTTTTGTGGCTGTGGCTGTGGGGGTGGGACAGAAGTTACTGACTGCATCATGAATAAGAACAGTGTTGAAGGAGATGCTGCCTGGGTATCAGAGTGCTAGAAAATGTAAAGTAGTCATGCTTTCTGCTCTTACAAATTACAGAGCATCTTCAACAAATAATGAAAGTGTGTTTTTCTAATTCATACTCAAATGTTAAAGCTTAGTTATAATTCTGGTAGGAAAAAACCCTTCATTTCTAACGTAAGAAAAATGGGAATTCATATATAATTGTATAAAGGAAATTCAAGAAATAAAATAGATACTGAGAACAAAACTTTTAATTTTCAAATTAAAGGAGTTACTTTCAGGTTAACTTTTTTAAATCATAGATTTTATAACTGATTATAAATTGTCTCAATACAACATGACCGACATTGTCTTAAGAGTTACTTCCTATTTACCTGGAAACAAATTTTCCAGTATGCTGTGGAATTTCTTGTAGAGATATAATACACATTAAGTAAGTCACTTTCCATAAGTATTTTAATGACATACATCATTTAGGAATATTAGCATCCCTTCCTTAATGCTTTTTATCTTACAACATTTTTTAAATTAATGGATTAATATTGGAGCCAATTATAAAACTCATCAATAGAAATGGAGGCTAATAGCATGCCATCTAGGACATTTTAGAAATGATTAAAATTTAGATGTAAATTTGTATTCTGAATTTATTTTATTTTAGTTACAGTTATCTTTATTCCAAATCATTTAAGTTACTTTGGGGGCAGTTTTGGTAAACAATATATCTTATAACAAAAAAATATGTGACAACTGACATTTCAAGAAATCTAAGGAGCCTCTATTTAGCCCATTAGGTCAGAGTGATCTTACACTTCACTGTAGCTGTCAGCAGAGTCATCTTGTGATGACCGCGGTGCCACAGAGCTGAGCGCCAGTGAAACCCGTAGGTCATTCCTTGTCCTAAATTTCAGATGAAGTGGATTCAGTTTAACCACTTTGAGCTGTAGGTGTGCCAGTCATTATGGCCCAAGTTTCTTTACCAAGTGATGCTGCATGGAATAGCTAATTGTCGAACTTCAGCAGAAGTTGGATAACATTTCAAATGCTCTTGTATCACAGAGTCCAATGAAAGGCAAGAGAGATTATTTTTCTGCTTGGCTGCCAATCGCTGTGCCTATGATTCCTATATTCCTTTCTACCACAGTTTGAATTGATCATGAATGTGAATATTTCCTCCTTTTTCTCCCCCTCCCCTGTTTATCAACTGTAGGTGTTCAGCATGTTTTTGGAGACTTTAGTGGACTTCATACAAGTCCACAAAGATGATCTTCAAGACTGGTTATTTGTACTGCTGACACAACTACTAAAAAAAATGGGTGCTGATTTGCTTGGGTCTGTTCAGGCAAAAGTTCAGAAAGCCCTTGATGTTACAAGGTAATTTTCTCATATATTTCAAGTTTAACTGATAATAATCAGGAATATTTAGTTTCTGTGTTAGAAGTTCAGATATCTGAGTCTTTTCAAACTACTGGGATTGCACAGACTCCATTTTAAAATTGCTAATGATGCCCATTCACATGGTACATTTCATGCAGCACTGGTCCTTAGATCAAATACTGGCTTCTTTTATAAAATTTCATTAACATTTGTGGATTAATTTAAGGTGGCATTATTTTTTATCATAATTAAGATGTATCTGCTGAGTCGAGGTAAAGATTTTATTCAATTTAATGTAAACATAAAATATTTTCTAAGTTTAAAAAGAATATTTTATTACGCATCAAAATATTTATTATCTTTTTAAAGAAAATTTTGGCCCTGACTGCTGTGGCTCAGTGTGTTAGGCATCGTCCTGCAAAATGAAAAGTCACAGGTTGTGGGCCAGGTCCCTGATTGAGGGCACACTGATGTTTCTCTCTCTCTCCCCTTCTCCCTCCTTTCCTCTCTCTCTAAAAAATTAAACAACTAAAATCTTTTTTTAAAATATATTTTGAACCAATGATATATTTTTACTTTCTTGTGTAGAAGGTTAAAGTGAATTATTTCAAATATCCTATCCATTTACGAAGTTGAAGTAAGTGTAGAATTTAGATATTAGGTGTGGGGAAACATCTCTGATAATGTTGAACATTTTCTGAATATGATTTGAGAAAGAGAGGAAGGCAGGGGGGTTTGGGAGAGAGAAGCATTGCTTGATTGCCTCTTGTGCTTACTCTGACCTGGAATCGGACTCACAACCTAGGTATGTGTCCTGACCGGAAATCAAACCTGCATCCTTTTGGTGTGTGGGATGACACTCCAACCACTGAGTAACCCAGCCAGGGATCAAATATAATTTTTTGATTAAATCCATAGTTGAGGCAAAACAGACCATTATTTTCTATAGTGTTGCTTTTTAATCCCCTACAGGATATAAATACAAATGTCCAGATTTTTCTGGGAATAACTTTTATTATGTATTGTATCATAAAGTCTGTACCACATACAGATACTTAATGTATACTTTTTAAATGACATTATGTTTTGGTATTAAGCATAATTTTCTGTTAAGTTTGCTAAATGCTTACTTGCTGTTTTTATTTTGTTTTACTTTTCCCCCCTTATTTTAGAGAATCTTTTCCAAATGATCTTCAGTTCAATATTTTAATGAGATTTACAGTTGATCAGACTCAAACACCAAGTTTGAAGGTAAAAATTTGAAGTCTTTTAAAGACATTATAAGGAATTTAAATGTCTTAGTAATAAAGTTATGTTGATTTATATCTGTCATATGAGAAGCTATTCAATCCGTGGATTTTGTTTTTATAAACTTTCAGACAGCCAAGCCAGCACTTCGGGACCAGCTTCACTCTTTTTGGAGCTCCAAGGTTTTTTTGTTTTTGTTTTAATCTGCATTATTTCTTTTCTTAACTCTCTTTACAATTTCTGCAGTGTTTCAGATAATGTTTGTATGCATCTGCGTTCAACTACTAACCTTTGTAAGCCTTGTAAGCATGCACATAATTTAATTTCAAATGTTATTCAAATGCCAGGCTGTTCTTTGGAGAAGCTTACTGGGGGTACACATTTAGAAGGCAACACAGTATGGCCATCTAACCCTAAGCTCGTAATGCAGACTTGCTCTATAAAGTCTTATCTCATTTTATGTTTGTGATTTCCCAATACTTTTCTTAAAAATGTAGATTCTGAATAGGTATTATGGGCGAAATGTCAGTTTTGCCTATATTTATTTTAGTAAACAAAAAATTTTAAGTTTAATCTCAGTGCTATTCTTCTCCTTAACTGAAATAGTAACATGTTTTTTCTTTTTTTTTCAATGTGGTATTTCTGATGTGTGCATAAAATTTAGAATCAGGATTAACTTCCTCAGTTGTTATTAGCACACATTTTCCAATTTATGTAAAAACTAGGTGGATTCCAATTTGTTATAAAAGTAATTATTAAATTTAAATGAAAAACAATTTACTATAAATGAAGAACTCCTAAAGTTTTTCCTAAAAATGTTTCTTAGTGAGTATTATTCAATGAGATTTAAAGTCAGGGAAATAACAAGCATATGTACATTTACAATTCTCGTATTTTTCTGCTCTGTTTTGCACGAAATACATTTCCGTAAGCATTACTGCCCAGGACTGATTTTGTTTAAGTTTCTGAATATGATTTTGTCTTAAAATGACGATTATGTTTCTTACCAGGGTTGACTTACATTCAACATAATGTTATTTTTTCAGCGCTGCTTTCTGAGGGAAATTCCATCTCTTAATTTTGAAAAGCAACCTGCAGAAGAGAGTATTTTACTTGATATTGATGAGAAATATTTTTAGAACTCATTCCTTTTATTTTTTTATTTTTTTAAGGTTTTATTTATTTTTTAGCTTGAGGAGGACAGAAGGGAGAAAGAGAGGGAGGGAAACATCGATATGTGATCCTTGCCTCTCCCGTACCTCAGCTGGGGACCTGGCCTGCAACCCAGGCATGTGTCCTGACAGGGAATCTAACCTGTGACCTTGTAGTTCATAAGCCTGCAGTCAGTCCACTGAGCCACACCAGCCAGGGCAGAACTCATTCTTTGTCCAAGGCATTGTGCTAAGCATTTTAAATTTATAGTGGCATATAAAGCTTTATAATTTTTTTATTATTACTATCTATAATAACTGATAAACTGTAAACTGTAAACTATAAATAGGGTTATGATTTAGGTATGATTTTATATTTTTCACTGTGTCATGTATAAATATAAGAAAGTAATAAGATAGGAAGAAATGGTAATGCCAAGTGATTTTATTTGAGTAAGTAATATTTTTAAAAAATAAGTGTAATTTGTCGACCTTTTTTCTGGGTTTCACAAATATGTAGAATTATACACACCTTAGCAATTAGATTATTTTTTGCTCTCTTAAGTATTCATGTTTGTCTTATGAAAATTATAGACTATGTTTATAACCTTCTGAAATACCCTACTAAAATGTAAACTTTCAAATGATTACATGTGTATTGTGGTTGTTTTGCCCATTTAGTATAATAAAGAGCTATTTTTTGAAACCCTTTTAAAACTTTACATACCTCTATAAATTACCAAGACATTGTACAAATTGAATCTCATCTTGCAAATAATGGTGGCAAATTGAAAACAAAATACATTGATGTTCATTTTTTTAATTCACTATAGCAGCTTTCAGGTGTTAAGACTGACAGAAAATGATATGGCTTGAAGAAGGCAGAATCTTATGTGCTGCCATAATTTAGTGGGGCCTGCAGCTGCACATTTAGCCATTAAGTCTGTTTTTCTTTCCACTGTGCATTTTGTTCAAGGGTGGCTGATAGGTTAACTCTTCATTCTTTTCAATCCATTTCATAAAATTATAAATTACTTCTTAAAATTCATTCGTTAAGAAATGAAGAATGTAATTTGATCCCTTTTGTTTTTCTGGAAGCAGAAAAAGGAAAATATACAAGCATCAGAAACGTATTGTAATATTTTACTTCCTGTATATTAGCTTGGAACTCTCCAAAGACCTTGTTTTGGATTGAGTGAGAGAAATGACACATTAATATCAATAATAAGGGAAGAAAGAGCACAGAAAAAGTGATTACCTTAATCTTTGGCACTATATTTTCAAAGTTACTGTCTTAATCATACATGTAAACCCTTCTTCGAAGTCAGGACATCAACAGTTAGTATGTGTTTGGCATCTTCTGTATCCAATGGCACTCTGCCCTGTGCCATTGCTGAGGTGTATCAGTAAAGCCTTAGAGAGCCATTATTTAGAAATCCTGAAATGTCCGAAGATGGAATTTAAAAATAGTGGTTTTCAACCTATTTTTCTGCCCCAACATACCTGAAAGAAGGGAGATAATTTAGCCATGGCTTTTCATAAGGATAAAAGGGCCGATTCTAAGGAAGAAGTGTGCTGTGCCCCACCTCCTGCTGATGTTGAAGCCTGCAGCCACACATCAGGAATTCATGGAAGAATAATAAGACTTTCTAAAGTACATACAACTCGTATACAAATAAGTATTGTGTCTTCTCCGGGGATAGTTGTGTAAAACTTTTTTGTGACAGTTATTTTGGAAGGTAATTCTAGCACTTGGTGGACCTATTAAAGAACCTGATCTCACTTGACAAAAACCCTATATTGCCCACCTTAATTACTCACTCAATATGTAATGCCTTTTCAAAATACTTTGGTTCATTTTCCCAAAAGTCCAATTACACTCAGTTGATAAAGACAGGCTCTCAGGGAGTCTAGACAAGAGTCAGCTATAAGCTCCCAACACAGACTCAAGGAGAGGTGTGTAATTTTGTCAAGAGAGTCTTCAGTGATTGTTCAAAGACGGGCAGTGAAACATCCAGGATGTAAAAGTTCTGCTATGTGTGAAAAGCAAAAGTCCACATTGTCATATACTTGTACCTCAGGTAGGTAGGTGATTGTTTAATTCTTTACTGTTGTTGTTTTCCTTTTTGTTTGTCAAAAATAATCACCTAGTTGTTTCTGAAGTGTTCTCAGTATCCCTCAGTGACCACCTGACTGTCCTCTCTCACTGTGCTTACCTCTGCAGGTGAAGGTTGCTATCCTTAAATATATAGAAACTCTGGCCAAACAGATGGATCCAGGAGATTTTATAAATTCCAGTGAAACTCGCTTGGCAGTCTCTCGGGTTATCACTTGGACAACAGAACCCAAAAGTTCTGATGTTCGGAAGGTGTGTTTTAATATAAGGTTTAGAAAATAAATTAGAAAAGCGATTCAGTCATTTTGGATTACCAGTGAAGAAGCTAGTATTTTCAGGACATTACCAGTTAGCATTGATATGAAGACCTTTTTAAAAAACCTTTTCTGAATTATGTTAAGTTTTATCACTTAATATGAGCATAATTTCAAACTTAGGATAAAAAAATTATCCTTGCCATAATCCTCTCAATGTCTAATCTTACAACCATTCAAAGTATTCCAAATCCCCTTGTATTTACTTATGTATTTCAAATAAGAGCTCACACTTTTCTTGACTTATTAACTGTAGGTATTATCAATTGATCTGTTGATGAATTTAGTCATTATGTATCTGTCTACCTTGGTAAATTAGGATTTTGCATTCTCGTAGTATTCCCACATCCTTTCCCACTGGTGTTGGTCACCAGTGGAAGAGGTTCACATTTTGACTTGGGAAGTATTCACTCCTGTACTATATGAATAACTCCTTTCTAATGTTTTTAAGTATCTGTCAGTATTTTCAACATCCTGCCACATGACTGTGGCTGATATTTTCCGTATCCTCCAAGAATATAGATAATTTATTTTCCGGGAAGCTCCTTCCTTAGACCTTCTGTTCTTTTCACCATATTCCTGAGACTTTTGTTTATCCCTAATCATTTATTTCTTACAACCTATATCCAGCTCATTTTTTCAATAATTTGCTGCAAAAGAGCATGTAGAGTATGAATTTTGTGACCTTTATTTCATCCATCTTCTTGTAATCATTTGTTAGGAAACTGAACCAGTACTGTACATTGATAGAGTAACCCCGGAACTGTCCAGTTAATTTCTGCTGTTGATTTTTTCAGTTTGTATTTGTTGTATTTTCATATTCCCTTCTTTCTTTCAACAAAGAAATTTTAAAGCATATAAGAACATCTTTTTTATGGGAAAGATAGCCTTGTGCTGTTACACAGAAATGTTAGTCAAGAAAATGGTCTCCTTTGAGTAAGCAAAATATGTCCATCTACTTCTTGTGTCCTTTGTTTTGTAGGCAGCACAGTCCGTGCTGATTTCCCTGTTTGAACTCAATACCCCAGAGTTTACAATGTTATTAGGAGCTTTACCAAAAACTTTTCAGGATGGTGCTACCAAGCTTCTTTATAATCATCTTCGAAACACTGGCAACGGAACTCAGGTATTTTTCAGTTATTTTTCTTGGCTGTTGCATAATATTATGTTTTTTTTTAAAGAGTAATCCTTTCTTTTACATGAAGTAAACTTTTGACCCTGGTTAGGAATTTTACATCTACATTGGACAGCATGTCCTGAGCCGAAGTAAATATTGTCCTAGAAAGAATAGAGTCCTTAGGCCTGTCATGTTTATATTATAATTTGGTGGACATTAGGGTGGCAGTGAATGGTGGCCACAGTATGGACAAGGAAGGCAAAATGTGAGCCAGAATTTAGCTGAAGGCATCAGCGTTTGTAAGCCATTAGAATTAGAACATGCTTTTTAGATGAACTAGTTCTTGAGGACTAGAGGGATGACTTGTACCAGGGTTAACAAGTCAGTCCATGCAGGGTAATGCTTAAAAAGGTGTGTTCACATTTAATACCTACAGGCTTTTCGGTCCAGAGGTGCTTGGATATACTGGATTTTGTTTTAGGGAAATACAGTTTGAATAAATGAAATATTCCAATGTTACATAGCAAAATGGTAGATGATTATTTACATAATATGCCTACAGAATTGCACTTGTCTGTAAAAGACAGACAGACCTTTGATAATGGGTAAAGGAGAAAATAGATTTACTTGTGGCAGGCTTAAGGTGTAAAGTCTGAGGGTTAAGAAACAATCTGAGAACAATTTCCTGGGACCAGACTCAGTTATCTTTTTAAAAGCAGAAGGGGTTATTTTGTTACATCTTCAGAGAGAGGCAAATTTATAATATGACCAGATTTTTATGCCTTTGGTGTCTTCGTGAAAATCATTTGTAAAGCACACTTAAGGAAGAATAAAATTTGAGCATTAGTAATGTTTGGAGAAAGGAAATTGGCTCAGAAGAGAAAGCTAATTTAAAATTATTAATTTGGGATCTATTAAATCTTTGAGGAAAAGATATTGATAATATTTGAGAGTCAGAAGTGGATGAGGAGAACAGAAAAAAAAGAATAGATTTCTGAATGGCAAGAAAGGTTTTTCCCTGCAGAAATTAGAGAGATAAGTACATGAATAATTAAAATGTAGATCTTCAATATGGCTTTCCTATTATTCAGCTTCTTAATGTATGTTGTTTTCCTAAGACCCTTTTAGTTGAACTTAATTGTCGTGTGTTAATGTTTATATGATCCCCTCCATCAGAGTACCATGGGGAGCCCTTTAACAAGGCCGACACCACGTTCACCAGCCAACTGGTCCAGTCCTCTTACTTCTCCCACCAACACGTCCCAGAATACTTTGTCTCCAAGGTAATAAAGGGGTCATTTTCTGTCATGGTTTGTTATTGCAAATTCCCATTATTAGAAAGATATTAATATAATTCCAGTTGATTTCCACTTGACTTGTAAGGTCTTAGACACATAGAAACTTAGTAGATTCAAAAAATGTAACATTTATTCCAAAAGTAATCCTTTAAATTATAATAATGCATACAATACAGAATTTTTTAATTAGTCAAAAGGAAATTTACTGATGCAACTTTGTAAATTACTGGTTGTTACACTCAGATATGCTGTACAAATTCAGTAAATTGCAAATTCTTTTAGTTATACTACTTAGTAAAAATAATGAGGTTAAGTTATTACAGTGATGGATATTTAGATCTAAGATGGCCAACCACTTCTAAAAACGGGGGAAAAAGTAAGCTTATAGACAAAAAACATAAAAATAGAGAAGAATAGAAAAGGGATAAATATAAAATGACATTATAAATACTTCTTAGGAAAAAAATGTAACTGTGAGATTGATCCTTAATATAAAATTTAAGAAATGTGTCATTTCACACGCTTGAGCAATTCAAGCATGGGCTATATTTCAAATGAAGTTTTTGACCCATTAATAAACTAATATTTCCCTTTTTCCTGTTCTTCTATAAAATAGTTTGCATAGTAGTTCACACTTACAGTTTATTAGCTTGATTTTTTTTGTTATTAGCTATATATACCATAGAATGTTTCATCATAGTCACTACAATTATATGATAACTACATCAGCATCTAAGAAAAATATATTGCAAATTTATCATCCAGCCTGTTTCTTACATGTTACATAAATGTAACAATTTAAATAGCTACATGCCAGCCTCAGTTGAATTTTAGAATTTGATTATAGAATTCATGTCAATAATCTGTTCAGTGTTAAAAATTCTTTGCCTTCCTACAAATTTGTATAAAGTACATTTATCTCCTATTTAAGCACTGTTATTAGTGTTAGTTAATCACAGGAATGAGCAAACTTTCTGTAAAGGGCCATGTGGTCAATATTTTAGGCCTTGTGGGTCATGCAGTCTTTGTGACCTCTACTCAGCTCTGATGTTAGAGGGTGGAAATAGCCTCAGACAATACCTAAATAAAGAGCGTCGCTGTGTTCTCATAGGCTTTCATTTGTGCACACTGAAATTTGAATTTCATAATATTTTCATGTGTTATAACATATTATTCTGATTTTTTTCCCAACTATTTAAAAATGTAGCCCTGGCTGGTGTGGCTTAATTGGTTGGAGCATCATCCCATAGACTGAAAGAGCTTGGATTCGATTCCTAGTCAGGGCACATGCCTAGGTTGTGGGTTCAGTCCCTGGTTGGGGCATGTACGAATCAGTGTTTCTCTCTCACATTCATGTTTCTCTTCCTTTTTCTTTCCTTTCCTTCCCCTCTCTCTAAAATCCATAATGCCCTTGGGTGAGGATTAAAAAAATAAGTAAAAAAAAGCATTCTTAGATTTCAGGGGTCATAGTTTGCTGAAGCCCTGGTTAATGAGAATATTTTTAAAGGTGAAAAGACAAACTAGTTGTTAAGTTGTTAGAGTCATTGTAAGCTGCCCTTAATGGGTGGACAAGGGGACATGTCCTTTAACCATTTATAGCTATTAGGTTTTGTTTTGTTTTGGGGAATATATATTCTCTAATCCCATTTTTATAAGTATCCTACATAATCTCCTTAAATGTGTTTGTAAACTGTGCATAAATAATAGAAGTTGTTCTTTTTTTATAGTGCATTTGATTATGACACAGAAAATATGAACTCTGAAGATATTTATAGCTCTCTTAGAGGTGTCACTGAAGCAATTCAGAATTTCAGCTTCCGTAGTCAAGAAGATATGAACGAGCCATTGAAAAGGGATTCTAAAAAAGACGATGGCGATTCAGTGAGTGTTTGGATATTCTTACATTGCAGACTTTTTCATTAAGAGTTTTTTGGTGGTTTGCTTTTTTAACTTTGCTTTCTGTCATTTTCAAACATAATTTTCTAGGGGTCAATCACAAATATTTACTGTGTATTTACCATGAGTCTTAGATTTAGAAGGCATATTTATGCCCCCGTGGTCCTTGTAGATTTTCAGATAGAGCTTTAGGTTAAAATGTAAAGTGAATCTATTTTAGATTAAGTGGTCAGGAAAGGCCTCTGTCAGAAGGTGACATTTGCATCGAGATCGAAATACAAAAGAGGAGAATTCCTTAAAAGAAATAGCAAGTGCAAAGACAATTAGATGAGAATAAGTTATGTATAGTTGATGGCCAGGGCAATATGAAAATGGGGGGAGCCCTAGCCAAGTTAGTTGGAGCATCGTCCCACAAACCGAAAGGTCGCAGGTTTGATTCCTGGTCAGGGTACCTGGCCTATGATGTGAGTTCGGATCTTGATCGGGGCACATAAAAGAGGCAACTGATCTATGTTTCTCTCCCTCTCTCTCCCTCCTTTCCCCTCTCTTTAAAATCAGTAAGCTTGTCCTTGGGTGAGGATACAAAAAATATTTTTAAAAAGATAGGGAATGGCATATGGGCCAGATCACATGGGTATTATAAGACAAAATAAGGCATTTAAATTTTTTTTCTGTTAAGTGTAGTGATAGTAATTTCCATTATCAGTTGTTTGTGTGGTTCCAATAACAATTTTATGATCTAGCTGATACTGGAATTACTGTGCATTTTGTTGCTTTTGCTATTATACCAAGAGCAGTTATTTTTTTACTATACTAAGACTTTTCTCTAACGGTTTAACTTTTCTCAAAACAAACCATCCCACTCTTTCCTAGGGAATCTGTGGTTTCTCAGTGTTTGCAGAACTGTAGAACCTTGCAGTGCTTTAGCACATCTCTGTAAAGGGTTCCCTCCTCTGCCTTCCTTACTTCTCTCCTGTGGTTGTTTTTCCCTCGTACCCGTCTGGAGGATGGGTCTGGTAAACTGTACACTAAAAACCAGCTTACCTCTCACGTTTAAGGTTTCCTATCCCAAAAGTTGCATGTGATAGTGATGACAGGTTAGTAACAAATCACTGCTTAATTGAGAGGGTTTCCCCCCCCCCCAAGATAGGACACATTGTGGGGAGCTCAAGTAGTGGATTCTGGCATAGGTTTGAATCCTGGTTCCTGGCAATTATTAGTCATATTGTCACTTCTAAGCCTCAGTGTCTTCATTAGCAAAATTGGGGTATTACTGCATACTTTTGAAGTTATTGTGAGTATAATAAATCACATGACTTCATCCAGCCCAGACCTGAACTTTCCTGAGCTCCAGATTCATATATTAAACTGCTTGTTTGAACTCCTCCTCTTTCCTCTAAAACTGTTCTTTCCTATCTTACTTGATAGCAACACTGCTTTACTTAGCCAAAAACCTTGGTCAAAGGAGTTACTCTTCTCTTCTCTCTCATTCCCATCCTCCATACTCAGTCTCCAGGATATCTGTCGACTCTGTCTTCAGAATATATCCAAAATCCAGCCACTTCTCACCACTGCCTTTCTGTTTCCAGCCATCATCATCATCATCATCATCATCATCATCATCGGTGCTCTCACCTGAATTATTAAAGCAGGCACCTCACTAGCCTCCTTGATTTTACCCTTGGTTTCTTGTAGTCTGTTCTCACTCCTCTACTCACAACTCAGAGGTCCCCATCTCAGAGTATAAGCCAAAGTCTCCACAATAGACTTTTTTCCCTGGTTACTTCTCTGACTTTATCTCCTACTACTTTCCTCCCTGTTCACTCAGCCACACTAGCTCCTTACTGTTTTTTGAACATACTGGGCATGCTCTTGCCTCCAGGCCTTTGCCTTGGCTATTCCCTCTGCCTTACACATGTTTCCTACAGACAGTCCCATGGCCAATTTCCTCACTTCTTCAAGTCTTTATTCAAATGGTCTTTTAGTAAATCCTACTCTTGACTACCCTATTTATTACACAATGTCTGCATTCATGATTCCTTTAATACTACACTGCTTCCCACACACTAATCACCTTCTGCCATCCCGTATACTTCACTCATTCATTGTGTTTTTGTAGTGTCTCTGTCCCTCCACTAGAATGTAGTCTCCTCCAGGGCCGACAGCATTCCCTCTTTTGTTCACTAATACATCCGCAGTGCCAAGACCGATGCCTGGCATGCACTAGGTGGACAGTAAATATTTGAAGAATATTTGTAAAGTGCCTAGCTAATGGCTTGGCACATAATTGCTTAATAAATGGTGTTGATACTGATGGTGGTAATTTTTTTGCCAGTTTTCTTGTTTTTAATCATTTTTTAATTACAGTTAACATGCAGTATTATATGAGTTTCAGGTGTATACCCCAGTGATTAGACATATAACTTACTAAGTGATCATCCTATAAATCTCATACTCATCTGGTACCATATATAGTTAATAACTATTATTGACTATTATTGACTATATTCCCTGTATATCCCCATGACTATCCTGTAACTGCCAATTTGTAGTTTTAATCCCTTCACTTTTTTCTCCCATCCCCCTGCCCCTCTCCCTCTGCCAATCCTCAAAATGTTCTCTTTATTTATGAGTCTGTTTCTGTTCTACTTTTTCATTTTGGTTTTAAGATTCAGTTGATGAATAGATATGTATTTATTGCCATTTTATTATTTATATTTTTAATCAGTTTTTTTCTTCTTCAAGAAGACCCTTTAACATTTCATGTAATACTGGTTTGGCGATGATGAACCCCATTAGCTTTTTCTTATCTGGAAATCTCTTTATCTGTCCTTTGATTCTAAATGATAGCTTTGCTGGGTAGAGTAATCTTGGTTGTAGGTTCTTTTCATCACTTTGAATATTCTTGCGATCCCTTCTGGCCTGCAAAGTTTCTGTTCAGAAATCAGCTGAGTCTTATGGAGCTCCCTTGTAAGTAACTAATTGGTTTCTCTTGCCGCTTTTAAGATTCTCTTTCTGTCTTTAGCCTTTTGAATTTTAATTATGTATCTTGGTGTGGTCCTCTTTGGGTTCATCTTGTTTGGGACTCTGCACTTTCTGGACTTGTATGTCTGTTTCATTCACCATGTTAGAGAAGTTATCAGTCATTTTTTCAAATAGGTTTTCAATTTCTTGTTCTCTTTTCTTTCTGGGACCCTGTGATACAAATGTTGGTACTCTTGAAGTTGTTCAGAGGCTCCTTACACTGTCCTCATTTATTTGGAGCCTTTTTCTTTTTGCTGTTCTAATTGGGTGTTTTTTACTTACATTCCAAATCACTGATTTGATTCTTAGCTTCATCCAACTCTACTGTTGATTCCCTGTAAATTATTCTTCATTTCAGTTAGTCTATCCTTCATTTCTGACTTTTTTAAATGGCTTTCATATTCTTTTTTATGCTGTTCAAATTCTTACTAAGTTCCTTCAGCATCGTTATAACCTTTAAACTCTGCACCTGGTAGATTGCTTGTCTCTATTTTTTTCAGTTCTTTTTCTGGAGTTTTGTTCTATCTTTCACTTGGGACATGTTTCTTTGTCTTCTCATTCTGGCAGCCTTCCTGTGTTAGTTTCTATGTATTAAGTAGAACTACTATGTCTCCTGGGCTTAATGGTGTGGCCTAGGGTAGTAGGTGTTCTGTAGAATCCAGTGGCACAGCCTCCCCCTTCACCCTAGCTGGGTACTTCAGGTACACCTCCCCATGTGGGTCATGTACACCCTCCTATTGTAGTTGAGCCTTAATTGTTGTTGGCACGTCAATGGGATGGGATGGGATTTATCCACAGGCCCATCAGCTGTAAGGACTGGCTTCAACCACTGTAGAAGATCACCTGTCCAGTGGCCCACCCCACAGAGCAGTACTTAGTTCAGTGGGGCACCGGTGCCCATGGAGTCTGTCCCTTGAGTGTGTCACTTGTGGAGGGGGTTGGGTGGTCATGCTTCAACATGGTCTAAAGCTGTCCACCTGGTGC
The DNA here is from genome assembly GCA_004027475.1 of Anoura caudifer. Lineage (NCBI taxonomy): Eukaryota > Metazoa > Chordata > Mammalia > Chiroptera > Phyllostomidae > Anoura > Anoura caudifer. The sequence continues at coordinate 130,633 of PVKU01002905.1, read as the reverse complement.
ACTGTCTCTCAGGCCTCCTAGGAAGCACAGTCCAAGGTCAGTTACCACCTGTGTTCTGCCGGTGGCCATCCAGCACAAATTACAAAGTATCTGCAGATCACTGCTACTTGTAGTGAGCTTGAAGGTGTCCAGGAGAGAAGGTGCCAAGCTGTGAATCAAAGCCAGCTGTCTTTAGTGCTGGGTTTTGGGCCACTTAGCAAGAGATTGGTGTGCTGAGGCCAGATACTGCTTGTTCGAGAAAATTTAGGAAAGCATGAATGAAACATGAGCCAAGTTAGTCCATTCATATGGGAAAGCCACTGGAAACATTTTGGGTGGGACTACTAAGCTGGATGGGGTGGGATCTCGGGTAATCACAGGGGCAGGATGAACAGTGTTAGCCAGGTTGATGGAGACTCAGATGTGGTGCCCATCTGCCCGGTCTTTGAGGGAAGGGCTCATCAAAGGTCACTGGCCTCTGCTAGCACTTGTGTCTGGAAGATGGCTGCCCCTCCAGCTGTTGCCCTGATGCTAGATACTTCAGTTCCTCCCCATATGTCCCGGGTGCCTCAGCGGTGGAGCTCAGAGAAAGTGAGTCCGAGTATGTCTGGACATGGGCCCTTTAAGAGGAATTGCCTGGGACTCTGGAAGCCCTCAGTCTCACTCAGCCACAATCCCAGCTGGTTTTTACAGCCATAATTTATGGGGACTTCTCTTCCGAGTACTGCAACACCCTGGGCTGAGAGCTTGGTGTAGGGCTGGGACCCCTCACTCCTCAGGGGGGACCTCCACAGCCGAGATAGCCTTTCCAATTTATATCAGCTGCCTGTGGGCGTGGGACCAGCCCATCCATATCTCTGACCCTCCTACCAGTCTCCATGTGGTGGCTTCCTCATATCTTTAGTTGAAGGACTTCTGTTCAGCCAGATTTCAGGCTGTTCTGAATGATGGTGGTTCTGTAGTTTAGTTGTAATTTTGACGTGGTTGTGGGAGGACATGAGTACCACGTGTAACTATTCTGCCATTTTGACCTGAAGTCAGTGGTGGTGATTTTAATACTGGTCTTAGTATAGGTGTTAGTACTGCTATTTTGATAAGTGTATTAATGTACACAAACTATCATCCAAAAGTCATACAGTTTCTCATGGCCTTTTTTTTTCCCCTTAAAGCAGGCTCTTTAATTTGGCTTTCTTATACTTTGTTGACATACTGTCATTGTATAATTTATACCTTACTAATGGAATCTGACAGCTTTTAGTTCTTTGTTGCTAATGAAAGTCCTTTTGTATCTTTAGCTGGTATAGAGAAGCTGTTGGCTAATGGTATATATTGTTTGGTCAAACCATTGGCTAGGACACTGTAAGAATCTTCGGAAAGAGTATTCTTTTATGGTTTTTATTTGCCCTCACTAGGTCTCTTCACAACTTTACTATGAGCTTTAACATATTGAATGTAAGTTTTAATTCATATTGATTTCCATTACATAATTTTTCCCCATTGGTTATTGTTACCTTTTTAAAATAGCCTTTTAAGCAGTAGGGAAACATTTTTTTAGAATTTTGGATTGTTACTTGAATATGAGCTAATTTGCTATGCCTTCCCCTTCTCATTACTAGATGTGTGGTGGCCCTGGGATGTCCGACCCACGAGCAGGAGGTGATGCTACTGATTCAAGCCAAACAGCCCTTGATAATAAAGCTTCATTGCTCCATTCCATGCCTGCTCACTCCTCTCCACGCTCTCGGGACTATAATCCATATAACTATTCAGACAGCATCAGTCCCTTCAATAAGTCTGCCCTCAAGGAAGCCATGTTTGACGATGATGCCGACCAGTTTCCTGATGGTATGTTCTCTGTCGTAATGCTGCTACTGCCTGTGTTTTGGTGGACTGGTAATCCATGAAGCAAAAGAAATATATATGCTCTTTTTTGGTAAACTAAAAAAGTAAGCATCTTTGGAATGGTGATGTTCTCTCTCATCTTCTAGGAGCTCATTTCTAATGGCTTGGTAGCTGTCTTCCCTAGAACGAGAAACAGTAATCATCTAAGATCATCCTTGAAATGACAAAAACCTCAATGGCCTCCCAGAAATAACAAATCAATTGTAGCTTATAAATTTATCTTCAGATACCAGTCAGTCATTAATTTTTTTTATCAGAATGACAAAACTCTTTAAAGGAATACCCATTCTTTACAACAGCCTTTTAAGTATGAGGCCGTAAACAAAATCTTTAATAAGATATATCCAAGGACCAAATATGGGAAAAGCCACCATTAAGTTTTGGAGGTGGCTTAGGCCTAAGTTCTTATGCCTACAACGGGCTTACATCTCAGCTCAACATAACTAAGCTCCACAGCCTAGTAAATGGGTTGACCTTCCTGAGTCTTCCCTGTTCAGGCTAAAAGAGGATGGAGATGTTGTACTACCTGCCCTACCGATCCCAGTATGCAGTAAGGTTCAGGAAAAAAATGTATAATAACTAATTAGAAATTATAAACCTCCGCAAATGTTTTAGTTATTTTTAATAATAATTACATTTCCCTCTACAGATGACTTGATCCATTAATTTTTTTTTAAGACTCAAGTAATATATGGTAATGTATAAACTACCTGTAGCTAAAGTTGCAAGTCTCCCTCTCAACACTATATTTAGGTAGTTTCTGATCTTCCTTTATTTCCCCAGTGTTGCTGTCAGTGAACACATTTTGGCAAAAATTTTTATGGACATACACTTAATTCACCCTAAGAGATTTCTAAAGGTAAAATTGCTCAGTTAAGGGATGTGTAAGTTTAAGGTTTGAGACCCAGTTATAAGCCTAAAACTGTTGGCCAGTTTAAGTACTGCTGATTTTCTCACCAACACAGAATGTTTAAATATTTTTAATTTTTGTTACTGTGATGGATATAGAATAGGTGATCCTAATAAGCATTTCCTTAGTTTATTAGGATGATTGAAAAATTAGGTATCAGAAATCTTTTTTAATTTTTGTAATTTTGATTAGTAGAAAAATTTCTTTGCTTGTATTTCTTTGATTACTAATGAGGTTGACAAATTATATTTTTATAAACGTGTCATGTTAAGAGACTTTAATATATCACAAAGGCAAAATTATGACAGTGTACCAAACTATGTTTAAATTATATATGAATCTATAAAATTGCCCCACTTACACACTTAAGTGTGTTTTAATCTGTCACAAATAGTTAATATGTTGCTGAGTTTTATTCACAACAGCAGCAAAACAGGAATGAATAAATTGGACCTAGCATAAAAAGTCCTTGAACCCTGTGTAGCAGCAACAGCCTGGGAAGTTGAGACACAGTGTTAGCAGCTTTAATTGTATGAAAATTATTTCTGCATAGAGGTCACAAACTGGCAGACCATATTGGGTCTGCGGACATTTCTTTTTTCTTTTTAATTTATATTTATTGATTGAGAGAGAGAGAGACATCAATTTATTGTTGCACCCATTCATGCATTCATTGCTTGATTCTTGTATGTACCCTGACCAGGGATCGGATCCACAACTTTTGAGTATCTGGGAAAATGCTATGACCAGTTGAGCTACCCAGCCAGGAGGGTCCACTGACATTTCTTCCCTTCCCTGAGATATATACATATATATTTTTTTAATGTAAAATAATTAAAAGCTAATAGTTGGGGGTAGAGTACAAAGAATTTATTTTCTTAAACCATTTGAAAATAAGTTTCCAGACTGATGCCCCGTCATCCCAAACATTTCAGGATGCACTTTCTGTAAACGACAACATTGTCCCTCATAACCACAATATATTCATCAAAAGCAGGAAATTCTCATCAGTACATTAATGACCACCTATTCTAAACCCCATTACAGGTTTGTCTGTTGTCCCAATAATACCCTGGATCTAGAGGGTTTAGTTCAGAATCTCACATTGCATTTATCATCATGTCTCCTTCAGCATTCAGTATTTCCTCAGCTCTCATGATCAAGGTTATGAAGGTTACTTTTGAAGGTTAGAGACCAGTTATTTTGTAGCATTTCCCTCAGTTTAGGTTTTCTGATGTTTTCTCAAAATGAGATTCAGATTATGTACTCTGGTGACAGTATCATAGAAGAGACAGTGCATTCTTTCAAGTAATGCATAATTTCCCTTTCCCCCCCCGACTGGTGGTAGTAACTTTGGCCACTTGGTTATGGTGGTGCTTCCCGGGCTTCTCCGCTATGAAAGTACTTTTTCTAATCAATAAGTGTTTTGTGGAGACGTACTTTAAAACTGTGTAAATATTCTGTTACATATTAAACTTAATATTTATTCATTAAAAATTCATTTACAGCCCTGACTGGTGTGGCTCAGTGGACTGAGTGCCAGCTTGTGGACCAAAAGGTTGCTGGTTCAGTTCCCAGTCAGGGCATATGCCCAGGTTGCAGGCCAGATCCCCACTTGGGGGAGTAAGAGAGGCAACCAGTCTGTTTCTCTTGCACACAATGTTTCTCTTTCTCCTTCTTTTCTCCTTTCTGTAAAACTAAAGAAATATTTTTAAAATTCACTGGCATATTTATAACTGTATGGACTCATGGTTTCATGCTGTATCTGTGAGTTACGCTTTGTCCCTATCGTTATTTATTTTATTACTCAAATTGTCCTTGGTTTGACCAGCAGGATTCTATTCAAGCTGGCTTTGTGTCCTCTTGACATGTCTCCATCTTTGCATTCTGGAAAAACAAAATACTATACTGTCCCTGATGCAATCCTGGAATCAACCATTTCTCCAAGGATCAGTTCTTGGTTTCTTTTCATAGAAAACGGTGCACTGGGTATACACTACGGTGCACTTGCTGCTAGTGACACACCTCCCTCTGCCCTCTTAGGGGCCAGAGCTGTGTGACACACTAATTTACATCTGCTTACTTCTGTACCTATCCATAGGTATGTGTTTACACTGTACTCCAATTCCAATCATCCAGTACCATGAGATTAATTCTACTTTCCTCCTTTTCCAAACTGAGAACCCCCTTTCTCAGACAGTGAGAAACCTGGCTTCCATTCTCTCGAATATATTTACGCACTGGACCGGTCCTCCTTTATGCACCCGGTTTCCATCCCCCCCTCCACCGCCACCACCTCACGTGCACAGATGCACTCCTCGTTGTGCTGGGCTCTGCCGTTCCACGTGGACACCCTCAGCCTCCTGGGCTCTCACACCCCGTGCCATGGATGTCCTTCTCATTCCGCTTGGACTCGGACAGGTCACACCTGGTCGCCACTCCATTTGGGCACCCTACTTACCCTGGCTGAGCTTTGAAACTCCATGCTTTCCCCTCTCAAATGAAGAGATCCTCCTTACTGTGCTTGGGGATCTTTGCCCCCAGAACTGGCCATTTGCAATTTTGATGAGTGGAAAAATAATATTTTATGAGATTGAGGCATCATATTTTTACCTTCTCATGTTAAGAGACTTAATATGGCACAAATATTACAAAATCAAAATAGCGAGATCACTCCCTTTTTGTCTAATGTTATTCTCTTTTACCAAGGGTACATATATATTTTTCCATTTGTTAAGGAAAGACATCTTTGAAAATTGTATAGCTGAAACCTAAACAGGGTAGAATGTTTTTGAATTGCGAACCTAATTTTTTCACAGCATAATACCTGATTGACCGCTGAAACGGAGGCAGCCATTTTTGGCTGCATAAATACTTTGTGCAGATGGATAAGCCCTCAGTTAAACCAAATAGTTGCCCCAAGTTTCTTATAGCAATTGTTTTCATTGTCAATTTTTTCTTTTTTCTTTCTTTCTTTTTTTAAAGGGACCTGCATCTCCAGCTTTTTTTTAACATTTTATTTATTTATCTTTAGAGGGGAAGGGAGGGAGAGAGGGAGAGAAACATCAAGGTATGGTTCCCTCTTGTGCATCCCTTGCGGGAACTGGCCCACATCCCAGGCATGTGCCCTGACTGGGAATCGAACCGCGGTCCCTTGGTTCGCAGGCCAGCAGCACTCAATCCACTGAGCCACACCAGCCAGGGCTCATTGTCTACTTTTATTTTTAATTTTGAGATGGAGAAATCTAATTTGCCATTATTTTATTGTAAATATTGCTAATAGTATCCTTTCCAAAAAAAATTTATTGACCTTTCTTGCTGTTTTGATTTTCCTTTCAGCCACCATGTCTTCCCCTCTTTAATATGCAAAATTTATCCTTTTTGTCTGTTTTTAAAGCTTAAAACTTTGGGGAAGAGATCATTATTTTGTTAAAGTCAGATAAAGGAAATGTTTTAAAATTCTGAGAAAGGAAATGTTTTAAAATTCTGAGACAAAGTGTATGTCACTTGGATGTATCTGTTTACATTACAGATACATTTTTGATATATTTATCAGAATTAACAAGTAAAAAAAAAAGAAAAATCTACCCCAGCCAGTGTGACACAGTAGGTTTGGCTTCATCCACAAACTGAGCAGTCGCTGGTTTAATTCCCAGTCAAGGCACCTGCCTGGGTTACAGGTTCCATCCCCAGGTGGGGCATGTGCAGAGGCAGCCAATCCATGTTTCTCACATTAATGTTTCTGTCCCTCTTTTTCCCCTTCCTGTCCTCTCTCTCTAAAATCAGAAATAATAAAATTTTTAAAAAATAGCCAGTGTCCTTGTCTAATGATGATCTTTGTAAAAGTTTGCCAGGGACTGTAATATTCCAGAATACAACCTTTATTGAGGATGATACCATATTTAGAGGAGGCTCTTATCAGAGTTTGCCAGGCTGAAAGACTATCCTGTAGTTTTTGAACACTGCAACAAAAGTATTGTTAGACTTGTAATTGTGCCAACATTTGTCATGAGGACAGAGGCATATTAGTATTGGTGAGTTTACTGTATTCCCGGCCCAGGGCCTCACCATGACACTAGGAGGTGGGTGCTGCTTTCCCGCTTTACTGGTAAGAAAACTGAGCCTCCGTAATGATGCAGAATGTGCCCCTATCACACAAAGCGTAAGAGGCAGAGGTTTGGTCAGACTCCAGAGCCTGCGGCTGTTTTTCACATGACCGCAGTGCCTGTCTGTTGATTATTGCACTGTACTTAATTAATTCAGTCCTCAGGCTCATCTCATTTATACAATATAAATAGTTCAGTTGTGTAATGAATAATTTATGTGCAGAAATTACTTTCCTGTCTGCCATTTCTTTAGACCATTATGTTGGGTTGGCCAAAAAGTCCATTTAGTTTTTTCCATAAAATAAAAAGGCATTTTTCATTTTCACCAATAATTCATTGATTTGGATATTTTGAGCATGTCAGCTATCCCCTGCTATTGGATTCTGCTAGGTAGAGGCCAAGGGTGCTGCTAAACATCTTCCAATGCATAAGACAGCCCTACAGCAAAGAATTATTTGGCCAAATGTCCATAGTACCAAGAAACTTCACAAACCACTTTTGACACGTTTAATCAGTCACAGCACCTTCTCCGTACACTGAACAAATCTTTTTCTTTTTTTTACGTTTCAATTGTTTTTTACCTTTCTTGAAATAATGCAGCATAATACACTGAAAGTGCTGCATATTTTCTTCCATATTCAAGATTAAAATGGCTGCACAAAAAACCACCAATTTTGATGTGTTTTTTTTAAATGCACACTGATAAGACAGATGTCAGAGTACAATCTAACAAAAATGTTTTGAATGAAGTTAGAGACAAGCACTACTAGAGCCATCGCACGGAAAAAACTAAGCGAACTTTTGGCCAACCCAGTATGTCAAGTCATTTCTAATTTATCTCCTATATGGATTACCAAGCTTATATTCATGAAGAACTGGGTTCCTTTGAAAAGCATTTTCTTTTGAATTCCATTTACGTAGCTGAAATAAAACTCTTATCAGAATGATTCTCTTGACATCTGTGGAAGTCTGATAACTTTCCAGGAGTAGTTTTTGTGTAGTTTAGAGAGATGCATTTACCCTGCTGTAGTTCTTGTTAAGCCAGCACTTAATATTGTTGTTTGTTTGTTTTAACATTTTATTTATGTATGTATGTATGTATGTATGTATGTATGTATGTATTTATTTATTTATTTTTAGAGTGGGGGAGGGAGAGAAACATCAGTGTGTGGTTGCCTCTCATGTGCCCCCTACTGGGGACCTGGCCCGCAACCCAGGCATGTGCCCTAGATTGGGAATTGAACTGGGGGACCCTTTGGTTCACAGGCCAGCAGCACTCAATCCACCGAGCCACACCAGCCAGAGCAAAACCAGCAGTATTGTTCTAATGTTGATCTATACAAGTGAAATTATTATAAGACAATTATTTTTCCTCTAAGTTAAGATTTTATCTTTGAACACAAATTTCTTCTTTTTCATGGTTTTGCTTTGCATTTTACATAGGTTCTCCTTGATCTTGCCAAATCAATGTGGTTCTCCTCAGTGATCATTCTTTCCAGATTATATCAAGATTTTTAATTCAGTAATCACATTTGGTGCTCTTTGTATGAGTATTTGGGGACCAGAGGTTCTTAGTGCTCTAATTGTAATTCCATGAAAGTTATCCTAACAAACTTCCATTCAGTAGTCAATTAATATCATTACTTTTGGTTCAGTTTTCCTTTCATATCATCTATTAGTTTTGCTCCAGTATTCTAATAGCTGAACTTGATTTCCTTTCCTCAGATTTCTGAATCCCCTTAAATGAAATATAATTTTCCTTTTCCTACTTTAGTTGTGTGTTCCCTGAGACCTGTTTTGTTATCTCAGTACATCATTGGTATCTCCAAGTCAGAGGTTAAGTTGGCAGGATGAGGCACAGTGGCTTGTTTTTAACAAGCAGTAGTGATCCATCTGGCAAAAGGCAACCTTCAAGCATTTGGGGGAAGAGTGGTCTTTCCCCTTGAGCCTTTTCTTATGTGGGCAACAGGCCTCTCCCAAGTGCCAGATTCACAAGCCTTCTCTGGTCTCTCAGGACTGGCACAAGAGGCGGTCCTTTCCCACAGAAGGCCAGCACGCCCAGACCACGTGGACTGACAGAATCCGGCTCTGTGGTGCAGCAGTCTTTCCTGGAGACTCGGGCGAGGGGACGGCCCCAGGGGGGCCTTCCAGTCTCTGTATTCTGTGGTTAGTTTTTATTTTACTTTATTTTTCAGATACAGAGTTAGGAAAAGGATCTGTGGCACTGGTTCAGGCTGTCTGCCCAAGTCCCTCAAGGCCTGAACTTACGTATTTGTCATCAAAAGAATTTAGGAAGAACTCTGCTGTTGTGTAATGTTCTAATGTGAACTATTGGATTTAAACTGGCTTTTCTACAAAAATGATTCAAAGCACTGATGAGTGTTGTGAAAATGTGTCCTTTAACGTCATAAAATTCATGAGCTCATATTTCTTTTAAAAAATGAAAACTTCATAACATCAGACCTAACTCTTGACTCTGAAATTTAAAAGGAAATAAGTATTTATTCTGTCTCTTCTGTCAAACTGTATGTCAGGGTAATTAGCTCTAGTTGATAAAGTTATTCTCTACAGAAGAAATCCAGCCCATTTTTAATCCCTCATAAAATAACATTCAGCACCAAGCAGTGGGTGAAACCCTTAGTGAAAAGGCTGGCAGGGACCTCTAAGGAGGTGGGTTGGGTTGCTGCCATTTAAGTCCAGTGATCGTCGCCTCCTGGGATGACACCATAGGTGCGCACTCAGTGTGCAAGGGTGAAATACTTGGTTTTTGTGAGAAATGTTTCCGGGCAAAAAATGGAAGGAGCCGTAAAAATGAAGTAAGAATGATAAATTATAATTGTTAAATCTGGGTGATAGGTGATTGGGAGTTCAGTATAATAAATTCTCTTAATGAATTTTTATTGTAGAACGTTTTAAGCTAGTATTGGTGTTTTGGTAATGATAAATAAAAAAGAAAATTACTTAGGGTTTTTTGGTTGGTTGGTTGGTTGGTTGGTTTTTTTACAACCACTATTCTGTTTCCTGTTACGAAGTTGTTTTCCTCACGCTTGGGAGCAGTGGCCTATAAAGTTACAGAACTGATGTCATGTCCTTTTGACAGACCTCTCCCTAGACCACTCCGACCTGGTGGCAGAGCTGTTGAAAGAGCTGTCCAACCATAACGAACGTGTGGAAGAGAGAAAAATTGCCCTCTACGAACTTATGAAGCTAACACAGGAAGAATCTTTTAGTGTTTGGGATGAACACTTCAAAACAATATTACTTTTACTGCTTGAAACCCTTGGGGATAAAGAGGCAAGTAAAATTTCCTTTTTAATAGAATTAGTTGGTTCTCAGTTTTTTACACATTTAAGATGTGTAATATGTTTTCAGCTAAAGATGTGAAAACTTAATTGTGCAATATACCACATAATTTCTGCAGTTGTCTGTGATTTCCTGACCCCCTACCCCGATATTAAGACCCTATATATCAGGCATGAAAAATGTAAAAGATTTTCTACAACTGAAAATATTAAAAACATTAAAATGTTTCTTTCTAGCCCACAATCAGGGCTTTGGCATTAAAGGTTTTAAAAGAAATCCTGAGGCATCAACCAGCAAGATTTAAAAACTATGCAGAACTGACTGTCATGAAAACATTGGAAGCACATAAAGATCCTCATAAGGAGGTAAGTTACATGACACCTAAATTATTATTTTATTGCTAGTACTTCCAGTATTACAGCAGTTCTCCCCCAGCCCCCGCTTATCCTCAGGAGGTGTTCCAAGACCCCCAGTGAATGCCTGAAACTGAGGGTGTTACCAAACTCCATATATATTAAGTTTTTTCCTATACATGCGTACCTGTGATAAAGTTTAATTTATAAATTAGGCACGGTGAGAGATTAATAATAATAAAATAGAACAATTATAACAATATACTGCAATAAAAATTATGTGTATGTGGTCTTTCTCTCTCAAAATATTTTATTGTAAAATACTTACCTTTTCACTAAGAAGAAGCACTTTACAGGTTCTGTCTGGCATATCTGAATTGCCAGCATCACAGCTGTTGTGCATGGGGGTCATCATTAAGTCAAATGAGGGCGACTCAGACATGAGCACAGTAGGTATGATGACTGACCTCGCTGCCACGTGACCAACAGGCGGTAGCGTGTGTAGCATGGGCTGTGCTGGACAAAGGGAGGATTCATGTCCTGGAAGAACAGAGTGGAATGGGGTGGTAGTCATCGTGCTGCTCAGAGTAGCATGCAATTGAAAACATATAAATTGTTTCTTTCTGGAATTTTCCATTTAATATTTTCAGGCCATGATTGACTACAGGTAACTGAGCCCATAGATAACAGAGGGGCTGCTGCATTGCATGAAACATAAATGTTGCTTGAAAAGTACCCTTATATCCGATCCCTTGATCGTTCTTTTGATGAACACTTACCTTGATTTTCAAGGTAATGTCCAATTGAGATGCAAGCGTATATTTTCTATTAAATGAATTATGGTGATACCACGACATTTCCCCTAAAATAGTCTAGCTCTAGGAAATAAATTATCTGATTTCATTTTCTTCGTTGTCTCACTTTGTTTTTTACTTACAGTTCGTTAATGTTATCTTTACGTTCCACTCATCAGTGAGAATTTGTTGTTGTTGTTGTTTTTTAAATAAGTAATGAAGGTAAGAATCATTACTGTTTTAAGGTGGTAGATTGCCTGTGTGAGCCGGATATCTGTTAAAAGTTTATTAAATAAAATAATGAGGACAGCTTGCCTGAAAGAGTCTGATATTATCACCACCACAATCGTGGTGAGACAAAAATCAATCAAAGCTAAATGTAAAAGTTAAAACTATAAAAATCTTGAAAGAAAACGTACGTGTAAATTTTTGTTACCTTGGTTTAGGCAGTAGTTACTTATTTTTAAAGGTTTTTATTTATTTTTTAAGCGGAAAGGAGGGAGATAAGGGGAGAAACACTGATGTGTGAGAGAAACATTGATAGGTCGCCTCTCACCACCCCACCCCAGCTGGGGACCTGGCCATGACCCAGGCATGTGCTGTGACCGGAAGTGGAACCGGTGACCTCTCGGTTCTCAGTCTAGCACTCCATGCACTCAGCCACACCAGCCAGGGTGGCAGTAGTTTCTTACATAGAATGCCACAAGTAGAATGTACAGCAACAACAAAAGGACAAATGGATTCATCAAAATTAAAAACTTTCCTGCTTCAAAGGATACTGCCAAGATAGTGAAAAAACAACCCACAGAATAGGAGAAAAATTTTGCAAAGTATGTGTCTGATAAGCAACTAACAACCACAACATTAGAAAGAGCTTTTATAAACCAACAGCAAAAACACAACCCAATTAAAAAATGGGCAAAAGGTCTGGATTGACATTTCTACAGAGAAGATAGACTAATGGCCAATAAGCACATGAAAGGATACTCAACATCATTAGTCTTAGAAAAATGCAACTAAATCCACAGTGAGGTAGCACTTCACACATACTAGGAAGAAAGGCAATAAGTGTTGGTGAGGATATGAAGACATTGAAACCCTCTGTAATTCACTTGTCAAAAGATATGACTCTGAACCTTATAGGAAAATGAGTCTTAACTTTTAAACTGTCTGTATTTTTATTCAGATTCAGTCAGTAGTAGTGGTACATCTGTAGCATCTTCCTGAAGGTCTGAAAAACTCGTATTTGTAGTTTATTCACCTTCTGACCCAAATAATGCCTGTAGCATCCCTAGTTTTACAGATGATAAAGTTGACATCCTTAAGCTGGAATTAGCCCTGGGTCTCCTGGCTTGTGATGTACTTCCCATTGTGCCTTTCTGGGCACCTCTCACAGATTGAGCTCTGAGGGAGACACTACCGGAGAAGCATCAAAGGCAGTAGTGTTTACTTTTTTCCAAGACCATCTTTAGAGATCACAGATCTAATAAGGTAGACAACCATATCTTCTCTTTGTTGCAAAACCAGTGTCCGCCCCGCCCCAAGCCCAATACAGAAGGAAAGGAAATCATTATGAACAAAAGGAGGAAGAGCATGTTAACTTCATAACACACTGAATGTTTTATTTTAACAAGATGTGATAAAAAAGGGCAGAATCACACCTGAGTTGAGGACACTAGTAGTGAGCATCATCACAGTGTGTCTGATGCGGGAGACTCTACATTGTGGCCGAGCTGAAGAGAGCCTTCACTTCCTGCACAACCAGACCACAGTATGATTTAAAAATTGCTTTAGCCAACTTTAAAAGCACACACACAAAAGAAGGAAAAATGGTGTAATAAAGACCCATGAATCTATTGCTTCCATAGTTACTGACATTTTACCAACCCTGTTTCATCAGTGCTCTTACTTTTCATATCTATTTGTTTACCCTAGTGTTTTCCAAACAAATCCTGGCTGTCATGCCCTGTTACCAGTTCTATGAAGTTTGTACTTCCCGAACACAGTAGAAAACTTTTTAGTTACTTTCCTGCTTAACTTCCTCTTTGTTTCAGGTGGTGCGATCTGCTGAGGAAGCTGCATCAGTGTTGGCCACTTCAATCAGTCCAGAGCAGTGCATCAAAGTGCTTTGTCCTATCATCCAAACTGCAGATTACCCAATTAACCTTGCTGCAATCAAAATGCAAACAAAAGTGATAGAGAGAGTGTCCAGGGAGACTCTTAATCTGCTTTTACCAGAGATTATGCCAGGCCTCATACAGGTAAGCAACTAAGTATGGAGGGATAAACTATGATAGATTTGGGGTTCGGTTACTTTAGGCCCTTTCCAGGCAACACTAATGTCATGAGCAAGCAAACGTCTGGGATGTGCAGAGCAAAGAATTTCCAGAAATAGCTGTGTGTGGGAGTGGGGGGTGGTAAGCTATACATAATATAAAATATACAATTTAGTCATATTTAAAATGTGCAGTTTGGTGGCATTAAATATATTGATAATTGTTACACCACCATCACCACTATCCATTTTCAAAACTTTTTAATCATCCCAGATGGAAACTCTTTATCCGTTAATCAGTAACTCCCCATTCTTTCTCCCCCAGTCCCTGGTAACTGCTGTTCTACCTTGTCTCTTGGCTACTTTCTAGGTCCCTCATGTCCGTGGAATCATACAGCATTTGTCCATTGTGGCTGCCTTATTTCACTTAGCATAGTTTTTTAGGATTCATTCATGTTTGTAGAGCGTGTATTTGAATTTCCTTTTTTGGCTGAATAATATTCCATTTATGCTTGTACCTCAATTTGTTTATCCATTCATCTATTGATGAAAATGTAGGTGGTTTCCCTTTTTAAATTAACACAAATATGTATTACAATGAAATTTCTTGTTAATATTTTCCTGTACTTATGTGTATATGCCAAGAAGTAGAATTCCTAGGTATTACCAGATTACTCTCCAAAGTAGTGATACTGATTTATGGTCATAGATGTAATTTTTTTTTCTACACACACAAACCTATTCATATATAAACATTGTAACAAAAATGGAATTATATTTTGTAACATGCTTTGTGTAACTTAATCATCAGTCCCGAAATTTCTCTATCCAATAATATTCTGTTATGTAATTTTAATGGCTGACTAATAATATATTGTGTCTAAATTAAGACTTGTCCTGAAGAGAATTAATCATTTATTTCCTTGTGCATTTATAACATTACCTTTGTGGCTCTATTCTAAGCTCTAAAATTTTAAACTGTGAGGTCCTTGAAGATAAGATCCAAATCTCTTCTTGCTCTATGCTTTGATACTAAGAATAGCGTATACATAACATGAATATGTCATACTTACAATGGGTACAAATTAAATGTTTGTTGAATGAATAGTTCAGAATAGTGGTAGGGATGGGACAGATACTAAGCTTAATTCAGCCTGAGGTATAGGAGTGCCCGGCCAAGGAGTTGAGGTTTTATTGGATAGTGAGGAGCTATTGAATCCTCTCAAACAGAATCCTTTAGGGAGGTTAATCTGGAGACTTTTTGCAGGGCACATTGGCAAAGGGGCAGCCTCAGCGTCAGAGAATTGCAGCTTTCCAAGCTAAATGAGAAAGAACCTGATGAGGAAGGCTAACGGTGAAGGTGCCAATGGGGAAATGGAAGGGGAGAAGGGCATGTCTCTGCCTGAAAAGGCTGAAAAGTTACTGGTCGGTAATCCTGGAGACCTCATTTTTGAGTTGCATCTACTGTGTCTGTTAGAACGGCACTTTTCTCAGATCCCTCAGGAGTGCTAATAAGGACTTTGCGTTTCAGGGTTATGATAATTCAGAGAGCAGTGTTCGGAAAGCGTGTGTCTTCTGCCTGGTAGCTGTCCATGCAGTCATTGGTGATGAACTAAAACCGCATCTCAGTCAGCTCACTGGCAGTAAAGTAAGTAGAGCTGCTTTGTTCTAAGGATGGTGGCCGTGGTACATCTTCAGAAATTTTTTGTGTTTGTTTATGTTAAAGGGTTCATCTATAGTCAGCTTTTATTGTCATGTTTAAACATTCTCCTCCTACCATTTGCATTTCAGCTATTTCTGCTTTCATATCTGTCAGTTTGCTGGGGTTGTTGGTAGATTGCTGTGGAAGAAATGCGCGTAGCCTCTGGTTACTTACAACAGCCAACTTACTTCTTCGCTGCTCCCACAACCAAATCCTTACCCTAAAGACTGTTTAATTAAAAACAGATAGGGTTATATATTCATGGCTTACTTTATATCTCCCAAATAATGGAACACTTAAACATATTTAAAATTTTCCCCAAACTATGGTAAATATTTATTCTCTTTCTGTTCTTATTTTGATCCAGATAAGTGTACAACTTTGATTTGGTATGTCAAAATAATTTCTCCAATTAGTTCCCAAGGCTTAAAAAAATCAATAAAATAAGTCTTGCTTTTCTCATTTCTTTGATACTATCAAAATTTTGAATTCTATTCTAGGGGATGAGGATAAATTATAATTGTTGAGTTATGGCTTATAAATAAGGTAATAGGAGACACTTGCCTTCAGTTAAAGAGTTTCCTCAAACCCTAATGATTGTCAGTACTGTGATCATATTTATGTTTAAAATAGCAAAAGGGCAGAAAAAACACATAAGGAAAACAAGCTTATGTATACACCTTACATTAAATACCTATATAAGTTATATTCAACACATAGACTAAAGCAGTGACTCTTAACTCTTTCTGGGTTAAGATTTTTACCTAAGTCTTTGAGATTTAGGTAAAATCTCATTTCAAGAAAAATAAATAGATACAGAAAATTTTATACATAACTTCAGAGGATTCAGTGAATTCCTGAATCCCATGGACACTAGGTTAAAAATTTTTGAATCAAAGAGTTAATGTTAAAAAAGAAAACTTTGAACAATAAAGTAATTTTCAAAGAAAAATGTATCCCACCTTTTGTGATGAGCTTAAATTAGGTCCTAATAATCCAGAGTTGTCTGTAGAAGAATTAAACTTCAGCACTTTCTCAGAATACCAGGCACCCAGAGATACTGCATGTGAAGACAGTAACTAGATAGGAGAAAAATGTTTGGAAATGACATTAGATGAAAAAAGTGGAACACAGGTGTATGTGCACTGATTACAAACTTTGTAAAAATCTGGCTGCATACAGTAAAGACTGCAAATGATCAGAGCAATCACAAACATTTTATTAACAGGACAGTAGCGCAATTGTCCAAGATCTTGGGTCCAAGAATCCCAGGACCTAATTTCCTCTGCTGGCCTACTTCTCTCCTACCTCTGAGAACGGAGGCAGTGACTCACATGCTTTGTGCCTGGGTGTCCTCGTATATAAAATGCTTTGAAGATGGAGATTATACAAGGCAGTTAGTATATTGTATAGCACATAGTGCCTAAGTGTTTGTCATTATTGTCTTAATGATGACTTCTTTTTCTAAACATACTTGATATATGTCAACACCACAACATTTTCTGAAAGGATGTGCTAGACTACTCAATCATGAACAAACAGAAAAGAAATTTGTAATTTCTAATTATCAGCAATAATGGGCATTATAATAAGCCCTCAGTTTTAAAAAATCTATCTTTTAGGGCTAGGGTGGGGGAAAGGCAGAAAACTGTACTTGAACAACAAGAAAAAATGTTTAAAAAAATCTCTTAAAGCTCACATATATGTATATAATTTTTAAAAGATCATTATAATTTAGACCAGTTTGCTCAAATGACATGTTTGGTTTCAACCTGCAGATGAAGCTACTGAATCTTTACATCAAACGTGCACAAACAGGCTCTGGAGGAGCTGACCCCACTACTGATGTTTCTGGACAAAGTTAGTGAAGCTCATCAAAGTGAACCAGGTCTCTCAAAGGAAGGACAGACGGACCACCCTCATCAGTGAAAGGAAATTTTCAAATACATCTTTTGGAACTTACCATTGTTTCCTAGTTTTAGTTTTTTGTTTTTTTTGTATTTTCTGTAACAGAGGACTATCCTCAGTCTGCATGTAACTTTTATGATAGTTATTCCAAATTCAAGAAGAAGCAGTATTAACAACAGTTGATCAATACAAAGTAATTTTAACTCAGACTCATCATTTCACATGTTTGTACTTATTTGTCTTCCCATTAACCTTTGCCAGTGTTATGACTGTATAAATTTTTTTAATGCTGGTTAAACAGGAATGCTTAAAGCTTTAAAAGTTTAACAGTCTAAAACTTTTTTTTTTTTTTGCTTTTTTTCAAATGCAGAATAATATTTTTATTGCTACTTTAGTTTTGTTTCCTATCATGTCCTATGCTAGAAATATTGAAATGACGTGAAACAAAGCAGACTAATTTGAGCCACAGCTGGACTCTGTCGGTGTGACGGTGATACATGTCATTAGTTGCAACTCCTTTGGGGTTATCAGTAATTTAAAACTAATGCCTCAAAGAGAAATGTTACAGAATCAGCCAGTTTTGTAAAACTGATACTGTTTGTTGGTTATTGATCTTGCCATCTTTATTTAAAACATGTCCCTCTATGATCCCTCAAGAAAGCTGCACCAAATCATCTGCCTGTCTTTTCCTTGATACTTATTAAAATAGAAGGTTTCATTGCAGGGTTTTTGGTTTGTTTGTCTTTGTTGTGAATGATGCTTTTTTATATTTATTAATATCAAATTCACTTATGAATAAACTTGATAATGGAAACAGACAAAAAAAATCAAGTGCATGTGTGTCCTTGACAGTCTTCTGTTTCTCATTTAATAAACAAACTAATTATTGAGACATGGGGGTCGACCAGCACCTTTTGTTTAAATGGTGGAACCTGGTTTCCTTTTACCATGAAATTGTCTTACTTGAAAACAATTGATCCTGATGAGAGAGAAGATGGTGCCAAGGCTATATGACCTTGTATAATGGGCTCAAATTCTCTACCTCTTCAGGGCTAATACTTTTAACAGAGCTGCTGCCTATAGTGTCTTTCGGAAAACTATTTGAAGGGTGATTTTCTGTTACTTTTTTAAATCACCTTTTGCTACATCTATTCTTTCTGTGTGCAGCCAACTTGCAAAAATTAACCAGTTTTGGTGGAAGACAAAGTAGATAATTTGGAACCAGGATACTAACGATTGCTCATCTTGACTTTTTTTTAATCCTAACATAAAGTGAATTTGACTGGAAAGGCAAATAGCTATTAGGGAGCAATTTGCTGTTGTTAACAGAGTTATCTGTACTTTCTTTGTTTAATTGAAAAAATGTAGAAATGTATGTAAAGACTTTAAGACAAAAGTACTGAATGGATGATTTGTCATAGGCTTTTACCTTTGTTTCTGTTCTAGCAGCAGGAAAAGTTTCTCTATATCTCCTCCCCTTTACCTGTAACAGTTTTGTTTTCTACTGTTAATTACATTGTGTATTTATAGTTCTATGCTTACTGTTGTGCATATACTGGCAATAAAACTGTACATAACATTACTTGAAAAAATTAACAATGTATATCAGTGGTATTGCTGTCTCACTGTGTGACAAGTCACTTATCTCATAGCAGGTTTTTAAAAATCTTTAAAAGATCATGTAGCAAAAAATTTTATAAGTGCATCTGAGAAGAAAACATCAGGTGCAGCAGCCACAGTCAAACATATATATAGTTATATATGCATGTGTGTATGATAGCTTTATTATGAAAAGGCATTTTAGCATTGAACACTTCTTAGTTATGGTTTATGTCCCATGACCTTTGGTATGTTATATAATTATTTTTAAACTAAATATTGATTTAATTTTGACCTGTTCTTTAAGGTCCTGCTTTTTAATTACTGTTGACAACTGGATAGAGTGACTTACGTGGAATAATAACCCTGCTTGAAAACTTAGATCAAGCACCTGGCATCTAAAGGCAGGCACTCAGAAACAAACTGAGTAATGAGAAAGTATGGTTTCATGAGAATAAGTGAAAGCTAATATATAAAAACAGGAAAAAGTCAGATTTAAGATTTCATAATTTTAGTTGTTAAGACTCTAAGAAGGTTATTGACTATTCCAATTTCTATATACAATATACTCTTAATTTGTTCATTACAGGAACATGTTTAGATGTCAGCTATTAAAAAGAATGGTGATAAAGAGCTATTGGTTAAATTATTTCCTGCTTCTCCTCTAAACTAATTATCAGTGTCATTCATTTACTGCACTGCTCAGAAGTAATTAAAAGCATATAACTCCAGATGATAAAATGTTTATTTCTTGTGAGTTTTTAAAATACATAATAGACTTCTGCTGTGGCTGGTGTGGCTCACTGGGTTGAGTGCTGGCCTATGAACTAAAAGGTCGCTGGGTGGATTCCCAGTCAGGGCACATGCCTGGTGTGCAAGCCAGGTCCCCATTTGGGGGCATGAAAGAGGCAACCAGTTGGTGTTTCTCTCACACATTGATTTTTCTCTCCCTTTCTTCTTCTCTCCTCTCTCTCTAAAAATAAAGAAAATCTTTAAAAAAAAAATATATATATATATATAAAATAGACTTCTGACATTTTCATATAAGATAATGGTTTGAACTTGAGGTGTCAAATTTGGAGTAAATTTGCTGTCTTTTTCATGTTTTATAATTGTTAATTTATGATAACATTTATACTAAATAAAAATGAGGATTAGGCCCTGGCTGATGTGGCTCAGTGGATTGAGTGCCAGCCTGCAAACCAAAAGGTTGCCAGTTCGATTCCCAGTCAGGGCATGTGCCTGGGTTATGGGTCAGGTCCCCATTTCAGAGCGTGTGAGAGCCAAGCACACATTGATGCTTCTCCCTTTCTCCCTTCCCATCTCTAAAAATAAATAAAATGATTTTTTAAAAATTAGGATTAGTCTATTACTCCATAATACCTGAGTGGGTTTTTTTTACTTAATCTTTGATGTCTTTGACTCCTGTATTGTTCATTTTATTGCAATTATTATAATTTTACAGCTATGCAAAAGAAAGGTCTATAAACTTTAAAAAAATATCTACCAGTTAAAAGGATTGTAGCATATTTGCAAAATAATGAAAACTGAAGAACAACAAATTGCCTCTGTTAGCACCACTTGATATGGGTTGCTATTTTGTGGAGTACAATAATGAATTTGACTTAATACTGAAAACTGTACGGTATGTTAAATTTTGTTAAGCAGAAGAATGACAAGATTAGCATTAGCTAATATGTTGAATGCTTCTATTCTTCTATGCATGTATTTAACAGTACATCTAGGATATATTAATCTTTTCTTTGTTCTTCTGTAGGATGACTTCCAATGTCGGCCATGTATTCCTTCGTATGTGTGCACCATAATCCTGGCTTGTTGCTCTTCACTGAATATTATTATAGCAAATACCTACATCTTTGGCACACTTTTAGTTATTTCATAGTAGGCATGTTATTTATTTTTTAATTAAATTTATTGGGGTCACAATGGTTGGTAACATTATATAAATTTTAGACATACAGTTCTATAATACATCATCTGAATATGGTGCTGTGTGCTCACCCCCCACAGTCTAGTCCCCGTCCGTGTATTTCACCCTGTTTATTCTGTTCATTCTCCCTCCAGCTCTCCTTCCCTTCTGGTAACCACTGTATTGTCTCTGTCTATGAGTCTGTTTGTTTGTTCATGTGTTGCTTTGCTTTATATCCCACAAATAAGTGAAATCATGGTTCTTCTTTTTTTAGATTTTATTTAGTTTTAGAATGGGGAGAGGAGGCAGAGAGAGAGTGGAAAAAAACATTAGTATGTGAGAAATACTGATCAGTTACCTCTCACACGCCCCGAACTAGGGACCTGGCGCACAACCCAGGCATGTGCCCTGACCAGGAATCAAATTGGAACCTTCTGGTCCACAGGTTGGTGCTCAGTCCACTGAGCCACACCAGCCAGAGTGAAATCATATGGTTCTTGTTCTTTTCCATTTGACTTACTTAACTCAGCATGGTACTCAAGATTGATCCATGTTTTCAAAAGCCGTGAAATAACTGTCTTTTTTTATGGCTGAGTAGTATTCTATTGTATTATATATACACATCATTTTATATATATATATTATTCATTATGCTATTACAGTTGTCCCAATTTTCCCCCTTTGCCCCCCTCCACCTGGTGCCCCCATTCCCTCCAGCAATCCTCTCCCTTAGTTCACATCTATGGGTCATGCATATCTAAGTTCTTTGGCTACTTCATTTCCTATACTATTCTTACCACCCCCTGTCTATTCTGTACCTACCAATTTGTACTTCTTAATCCCTGCGCCTTTGCCCCCATCCTTCCCCTTCCCTCTCCCAGCTGATAAGCCTCCAAATGATCTCCATACCTATGATTCTGTTTCTGTTCTGCTTGTTTGCTGTTTGTTTTTTAGACTCAGTTGTTGATAGTTGTGCATTTGTTGCTATTTTAATGTTCATAGTTTTGATCTTTTATATAGTTCCTTTTACCAGTTCCAGTAATGGTGTGGTGGTGATGAACTCCTGTAGTTTTACCTTGTCTGGGAAGCACTTTATCTGCCCTTCAATTCTAAATGATGGTTTTGCTAGACAGAGTAATCTAGGTTGTAGGTCCTTGTTTTTCATCACTTTGAATACTTCTTGACAGTCCTTTCTAGCCTGTAAAGTATCTTTTGAGAAATCTGCTGACAGTTTTATGGGAACTCCTTGGTAGGTAACTCTCCTTTTGCTGCTTTTAAGATAACCTTTTTAACCTTTGGCATTTTAATTATGATGTGTCTTGGTATGGCCTTCTTTGGGTTCAACTTTTTTGGGACTATGTGCTTCCTGGACTTGTATGTCTGTTTCCTTCACCAAGTTAAGGAAGTTTTCTTTCATTATTTTTTCAAGTAAGTTTTCAATTTCTTGCTCTTCCTCTTCTCCTTCTGGCATCCCTATGATTTGGATGTTGGTACATTTGGAGATTTCCCAGAGGCTCCTTACTCTGTTCTTGGGGTTTTTATATTCTTTTTTCTTCTTGCTGTTCTGATTGAATGCTATTTTCTTCCTTATGTTCCAAATCGTTGATTTGAAGCTCGGCTTCATCTTCTCCACTCTTGATTCCCTGTGGATTTTTATTTCACTTAATGCAACCTTCATTTCTGCCTGGGTCTTTTTTATGTTGTTGCGGTATCCAATGATTTCTGTGAGCATCCTGATAAACCAGTGTTTTGAACTCTGCATCTGATAGGTTGCTAATCTCCATTTCATTTAGTTCTTTTCCTGGAGTTATAGTCCTCCATTGGGCCATATTTCTTCATCTCCTGAATTTAGCAGCCTCCCTGTGTTTGTTTCTGTGTATTATGTAGAGCTGCTTTGACTCCCTGTCTTACTAGCGTGGCCTATTGTAGGAAAGGCACCCATCTGGATGAATGTGGCTTCTTTAAATCCTTGATTGTCTGACTTCCATACAGCTTGATTTTCTGACGCATCTGGGTGAAATATGTCCTGTAGTCTAGTTGTAATTTTTACTGTAGCCGTGCAGAGAGGTGTAGTGTGTTTACCTATGCCCCCATCTTGGCCGGAAGTCTGTACATATTCTTTACCCAGTCATCAGTCTAAAAGCACTTACGTTGTTTTCGTATCTTGGTTATTGTGAATAGCGCTGCAGAGAACACGAGGGTACATAGAGGGTGTGGCAAAAGTAGATTTACAGTTCATATGGAAAATAATACAATAATAATACAAGAGTAAACTTTTGCCTACTCACAACTGTAAACCTACTTTTGCCCCACTCTGTCAGGAAAAAGTCCAGCCATTGTTAATATAATGAGAACAGTTTGCATGACATCAGTGTAACCTGGTAGCCAAGGAGAGTGGACTGGAATGCACATGCGTGAACACTGACGACTTTACTATACTAGCCAGTGGGGGCGGTAGATGCCATTGAGTGAGCATGTGTACTGTGTGGCCATTGCATTCAAAATGACTGAGTGAGTAGAACAATGAATCTGCATCAAATGTTGTGTTAAGCTTGAACATCCCTCCACAGAAACTGTTCAGTTGATTCAGAAGGCCGCAGCTATGGGCAACTGGTGATTGGCAGCTTCATCATGACACACCCACTCACACATCAAGTCTTGTGCAGAGTTTTTGGCGAAACATCAAATCACCTAGGTGACTCAGTCCCTCTACAGCCCAGATTTGGTGCCCTGCAACTTCTGCTCTTTCCCAAAACTAAAATCACCTTTGAAAGGGTAGAGATTTCCAACTTTTCATGAGATTCAGGAAAATATGATGGGGCAGCTGTTGAGAACTATGCCTGGGAGAAGAGTGTGAGGTCCCAAGGTACCTCCTTTCAAGGGGACTGGGGTGCCATTGTCCTGTGTGCAATTTTTCTTGTATCTTCAATAAATGTCTCTGTTTTCCATAGTACATGGCTGGATACCTTCTGGACAGACCTCGTATCATTATGAATAAGGTTTCAAACTTTTCAGGTAGATAGGATACTCAGAAGAGGGACTGCTGGGTCATGCGGTATCTGTATTCTTAACTCTTTGAGGAACCTTCAGGCTGCACCAATTTATATTCCCACCAACAGTGTACAAGTGTTTCCTTCACATCCTTTCCAATACTTGTTGTTTCTTGTTGATGAAAGCTACTCTAACAGGTGTGAGGTGGCATCCATCTCCCTGTGGTTTTGATTCGTGCTTTCCTTATAGCTCATGATGTTGAGCATCTATTTATATATCTGTTGGCCGTGTGTGTGTACCTTCCTGGGAAAAGTACCTGTTCAGGACCTCTGCCCTTTATTTAACTGGGTTGTTTGTGGGGTCTTTTGTTGTTGAGATGTATAAGTTCTTTATATATTTTGGGTACTATAAAGATATTACTGGAGGTACCTCTGAACTGAACTCTTCAAAATGAGCCCTGGCTGGTGTGGCTCAGTGGACTGATTGCCGGCCTATGAACCAAAAGTTTGCCGTTTGATTCCTAGTCAGGGCACATGCCTGGGTTGTGGGCCAGGTCCCCAGCTGGGGACATGCAGGAGGCAGCTGATCGATGTATCTCACACCTTGATGTTTCTCTCCCTCTCTTTCTCCCTCCCTCCCCCTCTTTCCAAAAATAAATAAACTCTTTAAAATATATTTATAAAATAATTGAGATGGTAAATTTTGTGTTAAAAAATAGTAATCATTAAAATGAGGTGGAAATATAAAAGTGATTTAGAACTCTGTTCACCACCTGATTACTGTGAATGACTATATGTAAGGATGTTCAAATAGATAATACATAGATTGATATCTGTGATGACATACAATTTATGTAGAAAGAGAGATATAAGAACACAGTAAGCAAATGGAAGCAACTCTTTCAAAAGCAGCTGTGTTGAGATGTGTTGATAGCACTTATCCACAGGAATTGTGAAATTTCAGTCATTGCTTCCTCTCTTGTACTCTCTCTACTTATTTTGCCTAGAATGTTGATTTAACTGATTCTGACTTTACCACTGATGTCTGTTTTTGTTTTTCTAGGTTTGGCTCATAGAGTCAGACCCACTTTTCTAAGTCTTAACCTCCTTAAAGGTTTATACCATTGCTAAATCTTCCACTTTCACCTCCTGTCATCTCCCTTCTGCTGTTGCACCAGCTACCTGACGTCGGACCCACAGATTTCCTTACCTTCCCAAAGAGGTACGGTAGCTGCATGGTGTAGAGAATGGACTACACAGTGAGACCACTCGAGTACAAAATCACTATTTCCACCACTTGGGCACGTTACTTCATCTCTCAAAGTTTCAATTCCTTATCTATAGAACAGGGGAACAAATGTTGATTACATAAGCTTATTGTGGACACTAAATAAAATAATGGGTGTTTCTTGCACATGCCCCAATTGATGTCCTTCACTACATGTCTCAGACAGTGGCAGCAGCCAAGCAGCCGACCCACCAGGCTGCTGGTGTCTTCCTGCTGTTATTTTACCTTTGGGCCTGAACTGTTCCACCTAATGATAATAAAGTCAGCATTTCATTTGCAAAATGCAAATGTTAAAAAGAATATAGCATTAAATTTATTATCCTAGCTGTCCGTAAACGTACGGCTCAGTAGTTTAAGTGTATTCACGGTGTTGTGCAACAGGTCTCTAGAACTTTTTCATCTTGCAAAACTGCAGCTCTGTCCCTGTTAACCACTGATTTCCACTTCCCCAGCCCTTGGCAACCACTTTTCTACTTTCTGTTTCTGTGATTCTGACTCTTTCAGATACTTCATAGGAGTGGAATCATATAGTAGTTTTTCTTTTGTGACTGGCTTATTTTACGTAGCATACTATCCTGGAAGTTCATTCCTGTTGTAGAATGTGACCAAGATTTTCTTTTCTTAGGGCTGAATGGTATTTCTTTGTATTTATATACCACACTTCTTTATCCATTCATATGATGATGGGACATTTGAGTTGCTTCCACTCTTCACTATTGCAATGCTGCACGGGCTTTTGCTTTTTCTTACCTGTGTGTTTTCTCCACAGTCCACAATACTTGCAGCATAGCAAGTCTTTATACTTTTTTTAAAAGTGAATGTATGAATGAATGATTTCTGTGAGTCTTTAGAATATCCAAATCTTTTAAAAACAATAGGATTGTTTTCTGCCTTTCACATTTAGACTTTTGTTGCTGCTTTATATTTTAGCACAAAAATATGTAATGAATACTGTATACTAACTGTTCTTTCCAGTGTGTCAGGTTTTATGCTAAGCACTTAGATGCATTAACTTTTCATTCCAATCCTATAAGGCGAGTATTATTATCATCATCATCCCCAATTTATAAAAGAAACTGAGACTTAAGTTAATTGATTTGCCCAAAGTCAGGTAACTAGGTTTCAAACTCAGATGTTTGGAGGGCGGAGACGGAAAACTTAATCTCCGTGCCGTAAATGCTCTATTACTGTATATGAACATTTTTAAGGTCCTCCCCATTTCTATAACATTGTAAGTATTGGTTTTCTTTAAGGAAAGAAAACCCTATGGTATTTCAAAACTGCTCTTTAGATATTTTGAATAACTGGTGCATAGAAATACTGAGTTTCTAAAACTGCATACATCTAAACTAGGGAAATACTCAAGGTCAGTAAAAATAATATTTGTAGTAAAGAACAGGATATAATTTCCACATGCTCTTATCGTATGGAAGCATTGATAAAATGAAGCCTCATAATCCCACCCAGAAAACGTTTGTCTGGAAATGCCTGATGACCCGAAGTGCAGCCTGGCAGGGCAGCAAGCTCCGGAGCTCCAGCCCTTACATCTCGCTGAGACTGCTGATACTTCTGATTTTTCTAATTTTCTTTCTCCCTTTCCTGGCCTGTC
Organism: Anoura caudifer; assembly: GCA_004027475.1. Lineage (NCBI taxonomy): Eukaryota > Metazoa > Chordata > Mammalia > Chiroptera > Phyllostomidae > Anoura > Anoura caudifer. The sequence continues at coordinate 103,985 of PVKU01002905.1, read as the reverse complement.
TTCAAGCCTGGATGGTGGACAGATATCTCAGGAAACCACCATACAACAGCCCTTAGGAGAGGTAGCCAGTCCAAGGAAAGTAGGAAAGGGAAGGAAACAAGAGGATTCACTTGATGAGTGAAAATATTGAGAGGTGATTTCTGAGTCTGGGGAGTGAATTAATGTAGGTAGCTTGATAAGCTGTATGTATCATCATAAACTCTATTTTAATTTGTGAATAATATTTAAAGATACATAATGCTAATAATGAAAGTTGACTTAAACCAGAGTGCTGACATAAAGGGCATGTGAAGAAAGGCCCTAGAGGCGGAGATAGAGACTGCCAGGGGCCACCTGCGTGGACCCTCACTTACCAAAACTGATCTGGCTACTGCTGCCACTGAATATGCAACATCCAGCCCCAAAGACTCACCCTGAGTGCCTAAGATTGCATCGTTGTTTCAGGAGACCAGCCAGCTACTTCACCGCAGACTGACTACCTCGAGCCCTTAAATCCTGGAAGGACCACGGGTTTGTTGTACTCAGAGGCATAAGCCCATGTACTGGGGATGGTTTTGCCCTCCCTGCTGGCAGGGCCTAAAGCAGCACCGCTGTCGGGATTTACAGAGTGGTCGATCCACCAGCACAGGATCCCGAGTGACACTGTACCAGATAAGAAAGCTCACGTCACAGGAAGTAGGTAAGAGAGAGGGCCTGTGACAAGGAAGCCAGTTGTGGGACACGCCACATGAGAACAGGAAAACTTAGGTCCATGGACAATACGAAACAGGTACCACAAGACTAGTCTTCTTTGGAATTTATCTGACATTTCTTGATGTTGAAAATAAGTTTCAGGAAATGGTATCAATAGGAACACATATTTTATTAATAATTGTGTTAATAATAAGCCCTTATCCAATATCCACAGCCTGTGAAAATGTAAAAATTAAAACTAAAAGCAAGACAAACAAAATGGACCCATCAACAATCTCAGTTATCCTAGCACAAAAATCATCATCATCATCATCCTCCATGAAATTCTTCTTGTAGCCATAGAGTGTCTTGGCCAAAAGGAAGAACCAAGAAGGAAAAATAACCCACGTTCAAGACAGGCAACACACACTACTCAATATCCCTGGAACATGGCCCTTACTCATTTCAGGGAAATGGCCCTAGGATGTTACGACCCAGGTTTAAATGGCCAACTCATTAAAAGGCTACAGTGTGACCCTGGCTGGTATGGGTCAGTGGACTGAGTGTTGGCCTGCAAACCAAAGGGTTGCAGGTTCAATTCCTGGTCGCGGCACATGCCTGGGTTGCAGGCTGGGTCCCTGGTTGGGGGCGTGCAGGAGGCAACAAGTCAACGTTTCTCACATCAATGTTTCTCTCCCTCTCACCTCTCTCTAAAAATAAATATAAAATATTTTTAAAAAGGCTACAGGGTGACTGAAAATAGCATAACAGCTCGCCAACTTTGCCTAAACTTCAATCCAAGAGGATCCCCCTTTAGGAATGTCTGAGGAGCCAGGGTTTTTTCTAATGGATTCTCTTCCTATCAAATATGAGATAAGAGTTTGACAAGTGCTCATAATCTAACTTGTCTGAAATGTTCTTTTCATACTAGAGCCCAGCCACACAGTCTGGGACGCTTAAGTAGCAAGATTCTGTTTTTGCAATATTCTAAATCTCTTTCCAAAAATGTACTCCAAGTTCAATGAGATGTGTGGAGAAACGTCCCCACAATGCGACTCCTTGTGAAAGCCGGTGTTGAAAAGAATCCTGTCCTTGCTTGAAGATCCAATGGTCCGTGAGCTGAGTCTTCCATGGATCACCTGAGAAGCCGCAGTGCACACGCTGCTTTCCAGAATCACAGTCTCTTTTGTAGACCCAGTTTTTAAATGAAGTTTGCCAAGAAAAGAGTTGAGCACTACTTAATCTAATACTGCAAATTTAACCTGTCGTTTATCAATATGTATCAACCGATAAATCAATATTTATCAGGAAGAGCAATCTACTTGCTCCTCACCAGCTTCAACCTGAGTGACTTCATTGCTGTGCAAAACACTGTAGCTCTGGTGAATGATGAACTGACCAGAGTCCCTGCAGACTGAACAGGGACACTGGACCAGAGCTGATGTAATTCTAAGAAAAGTGAACATAACCGTGACAATGAAAGCAAACTGTTTCTGGTATTCTGATGATGGGAAGTAGAAAAGAGCATTTGCCAGATCAGTAAGTGCATAGGCAACTATGGGCTGTATTGATTTACCACAATAAGGAACCATCTGAAACAGCCGAATTTAACCCAGTGACACTAATTACTGATTTCCGACTTCTGCCACCCAGAACTTGAGAACACATTTGTGTTGTTTTAAGCCACCAAGTTTCTGGCAATTTGTTACATCAGCTTCATGAAACTGGTAAGAGTTATGTTGAGAGAAATGGAATTGAGCTGCATAATGAACCATTTTCCAAGGTCATCTTACCTGCTTCAAAATGGAAGACTTGAACTTCTTAAGGACCACTTTCATTAAAATCAGTTACTACCATACAAGTTTGGGAGCCTCAGTTTTAATGTTTTTGTAATCTGAAGCAAGAAAGTAAACAGACAAAGGAGGAAGAGGACCTGCACCTTCAGCTCTTTCTTAAGAAGCATTACTTATTCTTTCATTTAGAGCCCTGGGTTGCATCTAATGATAATGCCCATGCCTGAAAAATACTTCCATTTTTTCAGATTCCTATTAGGCAGTACTGAATACTCCCAAATGAATCTATTTTCACAACAAATTTACAGATTTAAATACCTCAAATCAAAAATTCAAAAACTCAGCATATATATGGACATAAAACAGGAAGATATGAAATAGAATTGACAGAACACAGAAGGAAAAGTTAAGAAAAACCTCAACAATATTCAGAAAAGAAGATTATTAAAATACCCAGGATAAAAGAGTTTTGGCGGGAAATATGAGATATTGAGGATGGAAATGAAAACAACCAAGAAAATGAACTGAAACAAGGATAGAGGTAAAAGCGATCAGAAAAAGTAACTGTGGTAGAAGATAGGCAAAAGCGATCCATCATCTGCACCAGGGGTGTCAAACTCATCTTCACCAGGGGCCGCATCCGCCTTGCAGTTGCCTTCAAAGGGTGAAATGTCATTTCAACTCCTTAACAGTTAAGGAGTACTTACACTTATACAGTCCTAAAATTATTTCTGCCCTTTGAAGGCAACCGCGAGATGGATACGGCCCCCGGTGAAGATGAGTTTGACACCTCTGATCTACACAACTGGAGTTCCTAAGAAACACAACAAAAGAGAATAGAATAAATATTTAAAATCCAGAAATACCATCCAGAAAGAAAATTGATCCGACTCAATGTATTGAAAAGGCACAGCATATTCCTGGAAAATTATTCTGAAATAATTCTTAGACATATCCTAGTAAAACTATTAGACTTTAAAGGTAATGTGGAAAATCATCTGGACCTAGAAGAAAACAGATCAATGACATAAATAAAAGAAAAGCAGGAGGGCATTAGTCTTCTTGAGAACAATATATAAAGCAAGGCAAATAAATCAAAAAATAAATCAATGAAATTGAAAATAGGAAAATAATAGAAATCAACCAAAACCAAAATCTGGCTCTTTGAAAACATTAAACTACTAGCCAAGCTGACCAAGAGAGAAGACAAAAGATTACCAGTATCAGAAATAAAAGTGGAGAAACCCAACAAACACTACCTCAGCCAGGTGGTCAAGGTCAATAAAAACGTGGGCAAATCATGCTGACGTTGTAGACCCTTGATATATGTGACGAAGGGGCGCCTATCTCTGTGGTGTTTCTCCCTCAAAACCAATCATGTGACTCTAATGAGAAAAGCATAAGCAGAAGTCCAATAAAGGGGCATCCTAGAAAATCCTTGACCAGCACTCCTCGCAACTATCAAGGTCATTAAAACAAGGGAAGTCTGAGAACCTGTCACAGCCAACAGGAGCTTAAGGAGACCTGACAACTCAATGTAATGTGGCATCATGGATGAGATCCCAAAAGAGAAAAGGACATTAGGTGAAAATTAAGGAAATCTGATGGCACTATGAACTTTAAATAATAATAATGATACTCGGTCCTGGTTCTTTAATTGTTGAAAATGTACTATACTAATGTAAAATGTTAATAAGGAAAACCAGGTGTAGGTTGTACAATTCTAATTTTCATTTTTTTCTGTAAATCTAATATTTCTAAAAAATGTCTATCAAAAAACATTGGCGAGTGGGAAACCCCATATAAAGGAGACTGAAGAGAGACTTGAAAAAACCAATGCAATTGTGGCCTTTGATGGAATTCTGGATTTTAAAAACAGTATAGTAAACAACTTAGGGACAAATGAAGGCATTTGGAAATGAACCAACTAAAAGGTAATATTACTAGATTTTTAAAATGAAATTATTAAATTTCTTAGGTATAATAATGATACTTCAATTAGGATGGAGAAATTCTCTGATCTTAGAATACATTTGGAAGTATTTAGATTTGAAATATCATGAAATGTGCAACTTAATTTCACATGGTTAAGCACATAAGGAAATAGAAACAGAACAAAATATTGAAAGTCAAATATAATAAGCACCTCCAAAAGGCTGTACCTCCTAATACCATCATCTTGAGGGGCAGGTTTCAACATACCTACCCAAGGAGACACATTCAGATGATAGCACCCATGAACCTTTTAACAAAGAGAGAATCTGAAAGGATGCATATTTTGAAATGGTAAGCAGCCCAAGAATCATCACAAAAAAAGTATTTTTCTTGAGGGAAATAGTTGCTGTGCAGAAATCCAAGCAGGTGGAGCTTTTTAATCCCAGCAGTGAAAGAAATGGGAACATTTCTTAAAGACCAGATTTTCTACATCAGGAGGAGCTCATTCTTCCTGTTTACCCGCTGTATCTCCTGTTCATAGCTGTAACTAAGTACTGGTTGAATAAAGACTCCATAAAGAGAGCGATTGCTTCTTTAGCTGAACCCAGGGTCACATCTAATTAATTGTGGGGGGGGGGGGGATGGTAGGTATGTGATTAAAAAAAAACCTGTTTGTTTATATAAACCTATTGGTTTGCGTTATTACATTTTTACTTGTTTTCCATGAGGTTTCTGGATATATGAGCATATAGTCTGTAAATTGATCATTTTAACCTCCTCCTTTCCATGTTTATATCTTTAATTTGATTTTCTGATCTAATTCTGCTGTTCAGCGCCTTCAAAAACCTATTTAATAATAATGATGAACATGGCTGTTCTGGCTAAAAATGCCTATAAGTTCTTTGACATTTACACCTTCAAAAGATGGAGACATTCTCCTCTCCTTGGAGGCTGACTGAGTGACTTGTTTCTATGGAACAACCGTGGAGGGAATGCTGTATGGTTTTGGTTATCAGGTCATAAAAGGCACTGTAGCTTCCTTTCTCTTTCTTGGTTTGCCTACTCTGGAGGGTACCAGCTGCCATGTTTTGAGGATACTCAAGCAGCCCTGTGGTCCCAAATGTTGAGACCATGAAGCTTCTGGCTAACAGTCATGCAAGTGAGCTTGAAAGTAGATCCTCTTGCCCCAATTAAGTCTTCAGATAGTTGCAGCCCCAGCTGACACCTTGACTGTAACCTTGTGAGAAATTCTGACCCACAACAACACAGGTAAGCTGCTCCCCTGGATATGCATTGTTTTGTTTATTGGAGTAGATTATAAATTAATTCACAAGAAATCCACAAAGTTAAAAAAAATGAATTGTATCAGCTTGGACTGGGATAGTGAGAGCACACCATGAAGAGAGGATCCCTGAACAACTGCAGACAGGAGACAGCTAAGAAAACTATTTAGCTGTGAACATGGGGCTGGAAAGATGACTCCGGGTGGAACCAAGAGCCCAGTGGATGGGGATAAGAGCCACTTCGGTACTCCCAGGAAGTGTGACACAGTCCTAATCAGGCAACTGGCAACATTTATCCAGTTGAATTTCAGAATTTCGGTGGACTTGTGACTACAATGTGCCTTCTATTCCCTCCTCTTTGAAGGGAAATGTCTATAGAGGTATAGTTTCCTGTGCCTTTCCCTTCATTGCATGTGATATATGTGGCAGTGGTTGGGGCAGATCAGTTGTCTTTTTAATTCACAGGTCTTCATATGGAGCCACTTAAGGAATTACACCCAAGAAATTGCATTCAAGGAGCCTCACATATTTCAGGACCTCTCAAGATCCTGGACCTTAATGCTGTAATAAAGAGAGCTTTGTAAGTGGCCCAGGAAGGAGGTGTGTGTACATTGCATGTGGAAAGAATATAAAACATTTGTGGCCAGAGGGTGGATTTTGAAAATTTTAAAACCTGACCCCCAAATAATTTTGCTCTCCTCTCATCAATCTGGTTCTGTGGCTGCTTGACTAGAGAACACAGTGCTGCCCTGGCTGATGTACCTCTGTGGATTGAGCACCAGCCTGAGAACCTGAAGGTCACCTGTGTGATTCCCAGTCAGGGCACATGCCTGGGTTGCAGGCAAGGTCCCCAGTGGCGGGTGTGTGAGAGGCAACCATACATTGATGTTTCTCTCCCTTCCTCCCTCCCTCCCTTCCTCTCTCTCTCACAGTAAATAAATAAAATCTTTTTTTAAAGCAATCAATAAAAAACAGCAATGACCAATTAGAAATATGCTGATAAATGGGTTATTTTCACAAAAGCAACAAAGCTATAAAATATCTAAGGAAAACCCATACAAGAAGTGTGCCAGACAGACATATGAAAAGACTATAAAATGTTACCAAAAAACAATGAAAGACCTACAAAAATGTTCCTGGGTGGGAAAACTCAATATGTAACTATCAATTCTTCCTAAGCTAATCTATTGAAAAAGCAGGGGTGGGAGGTTGAGAGGGGATAGAGTGCTGAATAAGATTCTGAGATAGTTTCTGGTCCCAGGCCTTAAGTGTTAAAGTAAAAATATTCAACAGCGCTTGTTAAAGATGATGAGGCAGGCTTCATTCAGGAGCATCATAATAGGTATAGGGGCCATTGCAATGGGATTTTGCAGTAGGGGAGATTGGGCCCAACTCCATACAGGTAAGTGGGAATTTAGAGCCGAGGAGCATATTGGAGATCGTAGGTAGAAAATTACTAAGAGAAAACATCAAGTTAGTAAAGGGGGGTGGGGTGGGTAAACCCACCTTATAGGATTCTTGTTGAAGGCATTCAGCAGCCCCAACTGAGGTTCCACTCAACAATCAGCAATAAACAGTGACTACCATCGACCTATGGTAAATGAACCAGGAGGCTTCAGTTAAAAATATTTATTTAGGCTTTTAGGGTTTGCAAACTCGAAACACAAGTAGGAAATAATCCAGAATGTTCTGAAGAAAGAAAAGTTGGAGGGTTTTCTAGCTAAACACATATTCAGAAGAATAGTTCTGCCTCCTTCGCCTCTGAATTGGTTGAAAACTGTAATGCGCTAGGTATCAGGTGATTTAGATAATGGATGTCAGGTAGTCTGCATAATAGCTGTCAGGTGGCCTGGCTACATAAACATTGTTTTCTTAGTCCTTTCAAGGGGTAATCAGAGGTTTACCTGAGGCTTGATGTGTACGTGGGCATTGAGGTAGGGCTGTAAAGTTCAAAAGTTTAAGTTCCTAGACTAGTTAAAATAACAGAATCATTTCCTCATGCCTCAACCTATTTAATTTTAGTAATTTGGCAGATTGACTATATCGACTCCATTTTATACTTCCGTTTTCCTCAGTACAGAAGTCCCTGAGGTGCCTTTAGTCCCAGCCATCTGACTCCACCCATAGGACAGACCCTGGGGCAGAATCACCTAGCTAAACCCAGTGATAACACCATTGCCAGCTGTTACTGTGATCGAACCCATAATTTAACTCAAGATCGCCATTCTGTTGCCAGCAATCAGCAGTGGTGGGAAGATTTTCCAGAACCATTTCTCAAGAGCTTTGATTGGCTAACATCCACGTCAATCAAAATTTTCTGTCCAATCGGCCTTTCAGGCCTCAGATAGCAGAGAAATCTATTGGCTAAGACTCCCAAACGCTCTCTCACCTGTAGTTTGAGCAAAATCCAGAGACTACCCACAAAGACCATTGACTAGTAAAGCACCACAGGAAGTGGCGTTTATGGTTCCTCTAGTGCGGTCCAATGAACTCTTTATTTTGGCAGCAAATTCGGTTCTGGAGCCCGCCCAAGAGGAAGCACATTTTGATTGGTTGTTTAGGACAGGGGCACAGAGACTCACGGGAGCCCCTACCAAGCACTTGCCATCATTGTCCAGTTCGCCGGTCAATCAACTAACCTTTCTGGATGGGCGGAAACTGGCAGTCCTTTTGGCACCGCCTTTTCCTGGGCTGGTGTTCCGGAAGGCAGCAAGGCCGCAGGGGCTGGGAACTTGCGGTGTGGGCGGGGTCGCGCTGTGCCGCTGGGACAGTGCCTTCACCGTGACGAGCCGGGAGTGCCCCGAGCGCGGGACCCTGCGGGGCGGGCCTGCGCCAGGGGCGACCTCGGGGGCGGGGCCGGGGCGGGGCCGCAGGAGGCGGAAGCGGCGAGAGAGCTCGAGCCGGAGCTGTATCGAAGCCATCGTCCGCGCTCGCGGAGCGGCGTCGGCGGGGTTGGCCGGGGCGGCAGAACCTGGGCGGGCGGGCCGAAGCCCGGGGGTCGAGGCCGGGGATCGGGTGACGGGCGGGCTCACCCCCACGCGGTCGTCGGAGCGGGCTGAACTCCCGCCCCCGCGCAGTCCTGGGGAGGATGCAGCCGGGGGCCCCGGGGTGGGGCGGGCAGCGGCGGCTTCAGCGCTAGCGGCGCAGGGGGTGGGCGGCGGCGGCGGCATGAGGCGCGGGGCCTGCGCCCGCGGGAGGGAGGCGCTGCCGGCGGCCCTGCCGTTCCCGCTGGAGCTCCTCGTCTTGCCCTGCCCACGGGGCCCCGGCCGCTCTCGTCCCGGCCGCCGCCCGGGCCGCCGCTGGTGACCACTCGCCGCGCCGCCGGAGGCTTCACCCGCGCCCTCCCCCAGGACGCTCCGGCGGAGCTCTGGGCTCTTCGCCCCGCTCGCGGAGGCAGCGCTGCGTGCCGGGCGACGGCGAGTCCGGAAGATGGCTTGGGTGCTCAAGATGGACGAGGTGATCGAGTCCGGGCTGGTGCACGACTTCGACGCCAGCCTTTCGGGCATCGGGCAGGAGCTGGGTGCCGGCGCATACAGCATGAGGTACCTGGCACTCTGGAGCGGGCGGGCGGTAATCTCTGTCCCCTTGGGAAAGGCCTGCAGGACCCTCTGCCTCTGCCAGGCGTAGCTGCGATGATCGGTTCCCCGGCCTACCTGGCTTGGGGTCCGTCTCCTGCCGCGTGGCCGTCGTGGCCATAGAGCCTCCCAGGCTTGTGCCCACCCCAAGTGGCGGGCGTGGGAGGGCGACCCTGCAACCTTCCTCACGGGCACCGCGCCTGAAGGCTTCATTTTTGCTGTAAAACATGCCCGGCTGTTACGTTGGCTTGGGTTAGTGGGGGAAGGGGTTTCATTTCCTTCCAAGTGATTTACTAGCCACTTAGAGCTGGAAAACTGTGCAAGATGATAGGACTTACATTGAAAAAATACTCTCCAAAGTTTTGGTATCAATTCCTACTCTTCTACATTGTAGTTTTTCCTGGTTGCAAATTTTAAACACTTGATATTATGGTATTAATTGTATTTAAAAAGAGCCACAGGGGAGAAAAGCACATCAACTTAGTTAAGGTTTCGTGATGGTCTCAAAGCGAAATTTTTCATTTTGGGGACTACCTTCTTGGGCTCTTTCCTTTTGAAGAAGACTACGATGCAGCGATTGCACCACGAACAATAATTTGTTTAGTCTTCACTGCCTGTAGCAGCAACCACTCATTTTGTTTAGTTTTGAGGGGTTGAAACGGATCTGGAGTTTAGTCTCTGGCCTTTACCCTGAAGCATACTGTTTAACTTACATTAGTTTGGCAGGTCTTTATATTTCTTTCTAAGCTTTTTTGAAATATAGTTTACATACTAGATATTCACCTGATTAAAGTATAAAATTCGATGGTTTGGCAGCTTTCGTTAATGCGAATTGAGATTTTCCAAACATGTTCCTTAAAGTAAGCATGCCTGATGCCTTTGAAGTGCTGTCTATTTCCCAGTGACTGCCATGCATCTTGCTGCAGGGGAGGACAGGCGCCTTAAGTCAAGAAGAAGGACTTCTGGGCCAGGTTGGGCTTGGGGGTGGGGGAGCAGCTCGCTGAAGTAATTCGGCTTTTAAATCTTATAAATAAAAAAAACTCTCGAAAAGCTGCAGGTGTTACTCAGGGTGAGGAAGTGCCTGAAGGAAAACCTTCTTGCACCAGTCTCTAACCCTGATTCGGCTTGTGCTGGTCTCTCTGAACTTGGCACTTCCTCTCCTGCTGTTGTGCAACGCGAGGGTGCTGTAAGGTGGCTTGTTTTCTGGAACAACTGTTTCAGTTGTGGAGGAAATTGAGCTACTGAAAGTCATAGGGTCAACCCAGTCGGGATTATTAGAGGCAGTGATTTCCTTGTGAAAAGCTGGGCCTCCAGGGTCATGCTTTTCATAGAGACCTGGACTTGCCCTTCAGGAGTGAGAGGGCACCTGAATCAAATTCAGTGTATCTCTTCAGTTGCTTCTCAGTTCTCAATTACGGCAAAATGGGAGTTTGCTGCTGCGAACTTTGCTTATTCGGAGTTATTTTGAGCTTTTACTCCCCCCTCCAAATTTGCTTATTTTAGTGATTTGACCAACTAATGAACTTTTGTTTATGGTTTATTCTGTAAAAAGAAAAATGAAATCTTAATGTTAAACCTTTCCTTGACCTTTTTCTTAATATGCAATGTATTTGTAATTTTTTACACTTTCCGTGGGGAAACTTTTTCCATTGAATGCTTTTGGTTATTGTTATATGGTATGTGTCATTTAATCCAAATTTTCAGATATCTTTGAAAGCAAATACCATTTTGGTTAATTTTTCAGAAAATCTTGGTATCTGAAAATTGCTGAGTTTGCTCCTCAGCATTTGCTCCTCAAAAACTAAGAGGAGCCCATGAGAGTCTTTGCCTCTTGCAAATTCAAGACCCTTTATTTGAAATTAATATTTAGGAAATTGCAGAATTGACTTGATCTGGACAAAGTCTGAAGAAGGCTTAAGTTAGCAAGGTGTCCAACTTTTGGGCGTCTCTGGGCCACCCTGGAAGAAGAATAGTTATCTTGGGCACGTGTTAAATACACAAATACTGAAAACTGATGAGCAAAAAAAAGGTTTCAAGTGAATTTACGTTTTGTGTTGGGCCGCATTCATAGCTGTCCTGGGCCACAGGTCGGACTCCCCTGTGTCCTGGGGTTTGATTCCCAGGACTTACATTCCCCCCGCCTGGACCTAGAGCTCTAAGATGGCCAGAGCGGTCTCAGGAGTGCCCAGGGTCTCTTCCTCTGCTACCTAATGGGAAGTGAGGCTATTGATGCTGTGTTTTTCATTTGTTCTCTCAAGGTCAAGAAGTAAACTGCAGGTGCTAATTTTGAAATTATTTTAAAAGTGACTTTTTTGATAAAAGTTTACTTTGTAGGCAGCTTTGCATTTTTCTTTCAAAGTCAAGTATGCATACTGTATTTTCTTTTTGGATGACTTCAAACAAGAGGGAGTTTTTAAAGACCACTTTTAGAAAACAATTTTTTGAGGTTTTGGGGTAACCAACTTGAGAGAGACAGTTTCTCTTTATAGTTTAACTTAAAAAATATCTGTATTAAATTGTAGGTTCATAGTATTGGGATACGTTAAGGCTGATTTCTGATACTACCTTTGCTGTTCTTTTCCCCCTTGTTTTGTGCCTTTGCCTTTGCAAAGGTATACTGCAGTACCACGTTTGTATGTGAGGTAAGAGCAGCTTCAGATGCTGTATGAAATGGGGCAGATCGTAAAGGGTTTTTCAAATCTTAGTTATATATTCCAGAAATGGATGAAGAGGTCTCAGAAAAACAGTAGACCATTCCTTATGAGCGAGTAAACCTGAGCTCACAGACGTTACAGTGATTGGTCCAAGAGGCCTGTCGGTGGCATTACGGTTCTATATGGAAGCTGAGTTCCTGCACACTCAATGAAGGCTGAAACTCATTGAGTTGCAATCTGGGTCATCCATGTTTTATTAAGTAAGGACCAGATAACACTGCCACCCTGCTCTTTGGACTGACTGCTGGTAATTTTCTTTCCATCTTACTGTTCACATGAAGTTTATAATCTTTAGCAAGTTAATTTTAAGGATTTAAAAAATAATGCAGCTTCTTGCCCTGGCTGGTGTAGCTCAGTGGATTAAGTGCTGGCCTGCGAACCAAGGGGTTGCCAGTTTGATTCCCAGTCGGGGTACATGCCTGGGTTGCCGGCCAGGTCCCCAGTGCAGGCTGTGTGAAAGGCAACAACATATTGATGTTTCTCTCCCTCTCTCCCTCCCTCTCTACCTCCCTCCCTCCCTCCTCACTAAAAATAATAAAATATATTTAAAAAATAAAAAATAATGCAACTTATTTACACATAAAAACTTTTATATTAAATCATTACCTTACAAAGGGCATTGGTCTGAGCCCTGTTAAACTACCCTATAGTATAAATCAGTTTGAAAAATTATACTTTACATATTCTGTGAGAGTCCACCCATAGTTTACAAATAATTTGCTGAACTTAAACTGCTTTGAGCTGAAAACAACTTCGCTGTATTGATTGATAGTTTAAAGTGTCAGTCTGTAAAACTAATTATTTCAGAGTTTAAATGCTTTTTATAGATTTACTCTTGGCTCAAGTATAGGAAAGAATTTAATAAGTTGATGATTTAAAAATTGATTTTAGATATGTTCACAATGGGTTTTTTTGTTTTGTTTTGTTTTTTATTTTTTCCTAATTTATTACTTTAAAACAAACCTTTTCTGTAAAAAGCCAGATAGCAAATATTTAAGGCTTCACGGGCCAGAGGGTTCTCTGTCAACGTTTTTTGTTTGTTTACAACCCCTTTTAATAGTTTAAATGTAGAAACTATTCTTATCATGGTTGTACAAAAATAGGCTGGCTAGATTGGCCCTGGATGTCTACCCCTGCTCCAAAGGATAGACTCTAACAATGAGATGTGATTGCCTTGGGAATGGGTTTGCTGAGTATTGCAATCTGTTCAAGAAGTAACCTTTATTAAAAGTCTGTATTGTCTTTTCCATAAAATAAAAGACATATTTTTCATTTTCACCAGTAACTTTATTGATCTGGATATTTTGAGTACGTTGGCTATCTCCCACTATTGGCTTCTAGTGGGTAGAGGCCAGGGTGCTGTTAAATATCTTCCAATGCATAAGACAGCCCCACAGCAAGGAATTATTTGGCCAAAATGTCAGTAGTACCAAGAAACTTCGCAAACCACGTTTGACACATTCGATCAGTCACAGCACCTTGTCCATACATTGCACAAATCTTTTCTTGCATTTCAGTTGCATTTTTACCTTTCTTGTGATGATAACACATAATATGCCAAAAATGTTGCATATTTTCTTCCATCTTCAGTATTCGAGTGGCCGTGCAAAAATTAACCAATTTGGATAAGTTTTTAAAAAATGCGTGCCGATATGACAGCCACAATGCAATCTAACAAAAGTGTTTTGAACAAAGTTAAAGACAACTAAGTACTACTGGAGCCATCTTACAGAAAAAAACTAAATGAACTTTTTGGCCAACCCAGTATATAGACGAAGACCTCTCTCAACTGAATGACACACATTCTATCGTTTACCCATAGATTCTGTGTGCAATTTTAAAGGTTAGAGTGTCCCCAACCCCCACTAAAAATTACATTGAACACTGCTTATGTCCTTCAGGGCTGTTCGAAGCTTGGCAGTTCATTGATAAGGTCTCATAAACTTGTTATGTTTCATTACAGTGGCACCTGTCAGTTTGCCTGGATGGACTTAAACACTTGCTATTGGTGGAAATTCCCTGTGATTGCTCCTCTTTGTTTGCTTTAGGTTCTGTGACTGGATTTAAAAAGAGCTCTGAAATAATTTTTTTTGCTTGCTTTGGGACATAAGTAATAGATGGATGTGAAATTGTTCTGTGTTGAACCTCGGTGCCCTTTTTTTTTTTTTTTTAAAGATTTTATTTATTTTTGGAGAGAGGAGAAGGATGGGAGAGAGAGGGAGAGAAACATCAATGTGAGAGAGAAACGACAGTTGTCTGCCCAACTGGGGACCAGCCCACCACCCAGGCAAGGGCCCTGACCAGGAGGAATCCAGCGACCTTCCAGTTTGTGGGATGACGCCCAACCCACTGAGCCACACCAGTGAGGGCGTAGTCTTTTCTTTTGAAACTTTCTGAGGTTTTTGGCGTTTGTGAAATTGTTATCTTGTAATATGGAGTATAACAAAACTTTACGTATGTATGTGTTGGTGGTGAAATTTTGAACTTAAATTTTTTTTATTTTAAAATAACTTTTAGGGTTTCAAGTTAGTAAGTTGTCTGTAGTCTAGCAAGTTGGCATGAACCCTTTACCCAGCTTCTCCTACTTCCATAACCAGAGTACAATTTTATGTTATGTAAATTACAAAATTTGTTTCGTAAGTTTCCATCTATTGTCCTTTTCCTAATGTAGGTTTCAGCCTCGGACGCCATATTGATTGCATTTAGTTTCTGTGTCCTTCAATGATAATTCCTTAGTCTTTCCTTCCCTTATGACTTTGCCAATCTTATATAGTGGTCAAAGCTGTTGTTTTTAAACATGAAAAAATTTGGGGAAGCAAAGGTAGAATATTCCTGCGAATACTATTTAGCTTTTAAAGGACCCGTTACTTCAGAAGAATGGCTTTGCGTGGAGGAGGCCCACTGCTGGTGTCGTTTTCGTTTGTTTAGGGGTCCCTTTGTCTCAGTCTCAGATTACCGTGCCCCTGAATGTAGGGTAGTGGGCTGTGTTTTTTTGTTGTCCTTTCATACGAAAGAAATTTGGAAATTTATTTAAAATAATTATAAGCCATTGTATATTACCATTTTCTATTTAAAATACTGTTTTGCTATTAAAAAAAACAGTGAGGATGAGAGGCATTATCTTAGGCTTTTTGCAAATCTTTTTAATGCCTAACTTAGAAAAATACATGGATTCTCTTCTCTGCTATTGGAATACGTACATGAAGAAATCTAGCTTCATATAGAGATCTGACTGGGAAACGGAAGATTATTGTAGTAGCCCTTTTAAATACTTTTGGAAGTTCTTTGACAAAAAATCAGCACTTGGTGGTTTCTTAAAGGTGCAACTTGGAGTCTGCAGCTATCTCAGTGTGCTTCTTGCACTGTTACATTAGAATCCGTTGGTGTGTCTTGGACTTTGGATCTCTTAACCCGCGTAATTTTGAAATATGCATGCGTTGTTTGTTAGAAATAGCAGTGGTCTCCTGAGTTATGCAGATCTTCTAAATGTCGACACTCCACTATGCAGTATCAAAAAATCACATTCCTTAATGTTGCCACCATCTCATCAGAGAAAGCATATAGTGGAGGGTTAAGATTTTGTCGTTGCCAACAGATGGTATCACAATTATAAATGATAGGCTCGCTTACTCATTTTTGAGGAAATTTTTGTCAAATACCCAGGTCCGAGTAACCATAGTTTGTCATTTTTTCTCTCAAGTAAAAATGATAATTCTGTGACAGAAACTGCTAGGTCAGCTCATAGGTCACAGTTGCATAACATCTTTTCCTGGAGACAACCATTGCACTTAGGTGTGCAGCAGAAATACATTATACCCACCCAAGGACAAGTACATCATAACATTTCTATGCAAGAACCGTTAGTACAGTTGGTGTCACTGCCTTAATTCATGCCAAGGCACCGGCAGTTTCCACCACCATTGGTTTTGTGCCACAAGTACAAATGTCAGCAAAGTGAAATGGGCGAATAATGTAGTATTCTGAAAATAGGTTTGACCTCCTGGACCCCCTGAAAGGGCCTCAGGTTCCCCAGGATTACACAGACCACACTTTGAGAACCTCTGTGTCTAGAGTTTTGATACTTAAAATATTTTTTCTAAGTTAAAAACAAACCCATTTAAGTAGCCAGCTGGCTGTAGTGTCACTCAACAAATGGCAGAGCTGGGGTTTTATCTCCACTTCTTTCCCTGACACTCTTTGGCTACCAATAACAGAAGTTTTCTTAAGGTACTAGAATATGATCGGTCTGGATAGGAAGAATCAGTTGGGAACGCCGTGTGTGTGTGTGTGTGTGTGTGTGTTTCTTATTCTTGTTGTATCTTGCCTTTTTTCCTCCAGGACCTTGTTGAACTTATTCTAGGTAGTATCATAGGTTTGTTTCTTCCTGTTAATCATTACATTTCACTTTCTTGCCATAACGTGCTGGCTATGGCCTCACTGAGCTGTCATTGTGAAATCTCCCTTTGTCATTAAAGTCTTCTGCATTTTCCATCATTTGACTCTCTGTGCTGACTTCTGGATAAGTTCTTTTTACCTATATCCCAGTTTTCTTATTTACTCTTCATTTCTCTCTGAGCTGCTGTTTAATCCAAGTTTTTAACTTTAGCAATTTTATTTTCCAGTTCTAGAAGTTTCTGTGACTTTTTTCAGTCTTGCTGCCCCTAAAAATTTACTGTTCCTTGCAGATTTTTTCAAGCTTGTCTTTTATATATCTTTGAACAAAGCAAGCATAATTTAAAGTGTGGGTCCAGTAATTCTAGCATCTTAAGTCTTTGGGGCTATCAGTCCAATCAGAAAAATACAAGCCACTTAGATGTTTCAAGCGGAGACAGATTGAGGGAAGTGTTTGATTGCAAAGGTGCCAGAAGGGTTTTGGAGGAGGGCCTGTTACCTGATTGCTCCTGAGCTGCCGACTGCCAGCTGGAGGCGTGGTTGTTGCTGCCCTGAAATTCCTGCACCTGCAGTGTGTGTGGTTGCCTGCCTGGGCCCTTTCCTGCTCCCCTTTAATTTTCCACCAGTGTTTCCCTTTGGAGCAACTTAACAAGACTCCAGCTGCCATGTGTAATTTTCAGGCCTCTCTGTATAATAGGCAGAAAAGAGCTGAACCTGGAAAAAAGAGCAGACAGAATCTGGAATAGGGTATATGGTGTCTGTTGTTACTGTTGTTGGTTCTTGTTCCTAGAGTCTCGTTTGACTTTGCGTGCCTGAGTATTTTCGGGTACTGGTGTTTAAAATTACTTGGAACATTTTGAAGCCTGGAGGCTTTTCATTTTCTTCGTCAGATTACTGGGAACTCTATGGTTCAGCCTAGTAGAAATTACGATCTTAAATTATCTGGAGAACTCATTTTATATTTTAGTGATAACTGATCCTTAATGCTGCGATTGGTTCATTGATTTCAGCGGATGTTGAGCTCCTTTGTGCTGGATGCTGGGATCAGTCAGTGAAGAGGAACAAATTTGGGGTACCAAAATTCGGCATGTATAATGCACACATTTTTGCCCAGATTTTTTAGGGGAAAATAAGGATGTGCATTAGACATGGGTAGTACCTGAAATACCTTCTATCTGTTCTTGTGTTTTGCAATTACTTGTTACATGAAATTTCTTGTATCATAATACATTAAAAAAATAAATGCTAAAGTTCCTTTATAATACAGAAATGTATCTAAACATAAATAATTTAAAAATTGAATTAAAAACTTAAAACGAAAGATTTTTTCCTCCTGAAAGTTTGGGCCAAAAACATGGGTGCACATTGTTCACAGGAGCGCATTGCACATGGCAAAATACAGTGTATAACTGTGGAGGGAACAAACGTAAGTCATGTTTGAAAGTGACCAGCGTTTCAGATAAGTGGAGTAGGGAAAGGGAAATTGGGAGTGTGGATGGGAGGGTTGCAATTGTCAAGTTGTCACTGAGCTGACATTTGAGTTAAATGAGCCAGTGGGACACCAGCAGGAGAGTGGAGCCTGTAAAGAAGGGCGTGTGGAAGGCCTGGAAGGAGGCTGATTTGGCTCTGGCAGAGGGAGAAGAGCAGATCGAGTAGGGCCTTGCGAGGACCCTGGTTGAAAGTGAGCCAATGGAGAGTTGAAGTTACGAAATGATCTGACTTCTGTTGGAAGAGAATCGCTCTGGCTGCTGTGTTGATTGGAATGTATTATCTTTCCAATTGAGTAAAATATTAATTGGGATTTCAGTAGTAAATGATCTTTACATGTTTATTTGTTGAGCTCATTTAAGAATCATTTAGACTCTGGCTGGCTTAGTTGGTTGGAGTGACCTCCCATACACTGAAAGGTTGCAGGCTGAATACCTGGTTGGGGCACATGCAGAAGGCAACCCGTCAGTGTTTCTCCCTCCCAAGCTCCCCCTCTCCTTCTCTGCCCCTCTTGCCCTACCCTTCTCTGCTTCCCTCTACATCTCTCTAAAATCAATAAACATATTCTTTGGTGAGGATTTAAAAAAAAAAATCATTAGCATCCACCATAAGCGTAATATATTCTGTATGGATCTTCCAGGCTATATCGGAGTGAATAAAATGGTGGTTGTCTTCTAGGATCCAAGACAAATATAATTTTATTTATCACATGTGAGTTTATTTATAAATAGCTACTCTTACTCAGTCTTACGGGTTATTTTGATGACATGTATTTAATGATCAACCCAAGCAGTTAGCATTGGTATCTTAAAATTATTCTCCATGTCACCTTTCAGTATAATTAGCTAATACTTCTAAGTTATAGCTCTCATTCTCTTTCTCACAAAGAGGACTTTAAATGCTTACACATATGTGACATAGGAATATGTATATTTTAATCTTGAGAACCATTTTTACTGTTACGGTTGTTTCTCATAAAGACAGCTGCTATGAGTCTTTGTAAATCTCCTGAAAAATTTCTGTACCTGCCACAAGGTTTTTTTCTCTGTTCCACTTATGTGGAATCAAAGCCCCTAGGTCACAGTATTGAGAAGAACTCCAGAGGAGGGCTGGAGGCCATCACTGACTGTGTTCCTTAGTTATACAGTGTGCTAAGGAGTGTTCTCATAGTTCTAGGTATAAATAAAACAAGGAGAATTAGTAATTTAGTTTCTGAATAATCACTCTAGTGCTTTAATAGAAATGAATGTGAGGAGGAGGGAATGCAGGGTTTTCCTCCCGTTTCATTTATTTCCACATTTTATTTGTAAATTAAATTAACCTAAAATGGGCCAGCCAAATATCTGAGTTAGTCATCAGCTTGCAGAAAACAGAAGGGGAAATAAGCAATTCAAACAAGCTTTTGGTAGTGGTGTTACACTAGTTACTCATTTGGATATCTTACTATTTTATTCTTTATTGAGGAACAAGCAGAAAAATTAGCAAACTGTAAATGTACAGCTTAGTGAATTATGTTAGTTACCTCATACATTAATGATGGCAATGTGATGATGTAGCTGCTATGGAAAACAGCTTAGCACTTGTCAAAAAGTTAAACAGTTACCATATGACCCAGTAATTCTGCTCCTAGGTATATATGCATATCCTCGTATGCCCAAGAGAATTAGACATACGTCTAAACAAAAATATATGCAAGTGTTCATATCAGCGTTATGCATGATAGCCTAAAATTTGAAGCAATCCTGATGTCCATCATTGGTTGAATGAATAAACTGACTGTGGTATATCCATACAATGGAATATCATTCAGCCATAAAAAGGAATTAAGTACTGATACGTGCTGTAACATGGGTGGACCTTGAAAACAGACTGAGAAAAAGTAGCCATTTCCAAAAGTCTACATGACTCAGTTTGCATTAAACATCCAAAATAGGCAAATCCATAGAGACAAAGTAGGTTAGTGGTTGTCAGGGTTGGGGACATGGCAGGGGGGAAAGGGATGGGGAGCGATTGCCAACAGGTGCAAGATTATGATGGAAGTGTTCTGGAAGTAGTGATGATGACAGCTGCGCAACTCTGAATATACTAAAACCCACTGAATTTACACTTTAAAAAGCATGAATTTTATGATATGTAAATTATATTTCAGCCCTGGCTGGTGTGGCTCAGTTGGTTGGAATGCCCTCCCATCAAAGGGCTGTGGTTCAGTTGAAAGGTTGGGGCACATAACCTAGGTTGCGGGTTGGATCCCTGGTCAGGGCACGTATACAAGGCAACCGATCGATTGTTTCTTCTCGCATCGTTTCTCAACCTTTCTCTCTTAAAAAAAAGTAATGAAAAAAATGTCCATGGGTAAGGATTAAAAAAAAGTATTATATCTTAGCTGTTTTGGGGCTTTTTTGTTGTTTTGGGGGGTACTTTTAGAAAACCAAATGTCTTCCCAGGTTAACAGAATACAGACAGTGTCCCAGAAGACCCCCGCTCCATTCCCCTCCCAATCAATGCCCCATGTTATTCTTGGGAGAAGAAAATAGTAGCTGTTTTTACTGCTGTTTGCTTCTCAGAAGAAGCCATTGTTTTAGATAAAGTATGAAGCCTTATGCTCGCAGCAGTTGCCAGGCCTAGCAGGACACTTTTCGTAAAGTACCATTTTAATCAAATGCTTCTTTGTGATTTCATGGTGCTGATGTGACCTACCTTTGGCAGCAATAATAGTTCCCGCCTTTCAAAACAGGTAGCTATGTACTCCTCATTGGCTTTTTTTTTTTTTTCTTTGTATATAAACAATACAGTTTAAAATGCTTAAAAAATTTTTTGAAGTAACTTTTTAAAAAGTACCATCTTTATTGTTAGCCCAGTTTCTTTATCAGTAGCATGGACTTTATTAACTATTAAATACTCTTATTTTATGTACCTAACCATAGCTGCCCTCCTTCTCCCCACTGCCACACTAGAGATACTGGAGATGTCAATTGGGGAAGCCAGGTTAGCATTAGTGGTACTTTTACTTTACATATCATTTTGTAGCTTAAATTTAAAAAGAAACTACCCCTCAACATTTTTGTATGCTTTTGAATATTTTAAACCCAAGCAAGGTTGGTATCCATTTATTTGTTTATTTTTTTTGCTTTTCAGTGATGTCTTGGCATTGCCCATTTTCAAGCAGGAAGATTCCAGCCTTCCATTGGATGATGAAACTAAAAACCCGCCCTTTCAGTATGTGATGTGTGCTGCAACATCGCCAGCAGTGAAACTGCATGACGAAACGCTCACTTACCTGAACCAAGGTTAGTGTGGCTATCTCGTAGTCTAATGCTAGAATTTACAATACTAAATGAAAGTTCTGGCATTACAGCCTTGGTTACTGGCAGTAATTTTGAGTTAGGTTTTTTCCTTAAGTTTTATAAATTCAGTTCATAAAAGTTGTAGGAATTTTACTGTGAGACAACAAAGTTGTAGTCTGTGGAAAACTGATTTGCATAAACAGGGTCCGTGGAACAAGATTTATTATAGGGTTGTTCAGACAAAATCCAAAGGAGAAGCAAGTAGGAAAGGCTGTCAGTTATTTTTAAGAATATGGTTTCAACGTGGAACTTGAGAATGAATCAGAGTCCAGCTAGCAAGGACGTGGGTCTCAGGCATGAGGCAGGTTTGTGCTGAAAATAGATATAAGCTATACCAAGATAGAGTCTGTGGCTGAAATAATCGTGTCGAATTTTGCCTGCCCATATCTTGTATATACTTTATGAGAATATTATATTTTAGTGATAGAGAACCGAGAGTGGGCAGGATGGAAAATAAAGACGGGGCGTGGGGGGTGTAGAATTTACCACTGGGAAGTAAAAGGGAGTTTTTTTTCAGGTGCTCTTAGCAGTTTGGGCAGAGGCCAGTAAAACTTACAGTGTAAACAAAAGTGTTCTGTGATGCAGGAATTAATGTTGAGTACGTATACTGAAACTGTGTTGAATTCTTGTTGTTTTTTTTTCCCCAAAATGAGTATTTTGTTATAAAAACAGTATACACTCATTGTAGAAAAATTGTGAGATATGTCAAGGGATAAAGCTGAAAATTGATTGCAGTGGCATTCCACCAAGATAATTAACATTTAGGTATATTTCCTTGTGTGTATATCTCTTTGTTTAAAAAAAAAATTGAAATTAACATCTATCCGCTTAAGAATATATTGTGATTATTTAAAAAAAAATTTTAAATATATTTTATTGCCTGGCTGGTGTAGCTCAGTGGATTGAGCGTGGACTGCAAACCAAAGGGTTGCTGCTGGTGCAATTCCCAGTCAGGGCACATGCCTGGGTTGCAGGCCAGGTCCCCATTGGGGGTCATGTGAGAGGCAACCACACATTGATATTTCTCTCCCTCTTTCTCCCTCCCTTCCCCTCTCTAAAAAAAAAAAATCTTTTTTTTTTAGTATATTTTATTGATTATGCTATTACAGTTGTCTGGTATTTCTCCCTTTGTCCCCCTCCATACAGCACCCCCAGTCTCTCAGGCATTCCCCCCCACCATTGCTCACATCCATGGGTCACATATATAAGTTCTTCGGCTACTCCATTTCCTATACTGTACTTTACATCTTCTTGGCTGTTCTGAAACTACGTAGTTGTACTTCTTATCCCCTCACCTCTTTACCCATTATCCCATAACCCTCCTCCCACCTGGCAATCATCAAAATGCTCTCTGTGCCTGTGATTCTGTCTCTGTTGTTGTTGTTGTTGTTTGCTTAGTTTGTTTTTTAGATTCAATTGTTGATAGATATGTGTTTTTTGCCATTTTATTGTTTATAGTCTTGATCTTCTTAAATAAATCCCTTTAATGTTTTATATAATAGTGGTTTGGTGATGATGAACTCTTTTCTTGATGATGAACTTTTTTCTTGTCTGGGAAGCACTTTATCTGCCCTTTGATTCTAAATGATAGCTTTGCTGGATAGAGCGATCTTGGCTATAGATCTCTGCTCATCATAACTTTGAATATATCTTGCCAATCCCTTCTTGCCTGCAGAGTTTCTTTTGAGAAATCAAAAGAGAGTCTTACGAGAACTCCCCTGTAGGAAACTTAACTTCTTTTTTCTTGCTGCTTTTAAGATTCTCTATCTTTAACCCTTGGCATTTTAATTACGATGTGTCTTGGAGTGGGCCTCTTTGCATCCATCTTGTTTGGGACTCTGTGCTTCCTGGATTTGCATGGCCTTTTCCTTCACCAAATTAGAGGAGTTTTCTTTCACTATTTTTTTTTTAACAGATTTCCAATTTCTTGTTCTTCCTCTTCTGGTACCCCTATGATGCGAATGTTGGACCTTGTGAAGTTTTCTTGGAGGCTGCATATATTACCCTAATTTTTTTTGGATTCTTCTTTTTCATCATAATATTCTGATTGGGTTTTTTGTTTGTTTTTTTTTTTTGCTTATGCTCCAAATCATTGATTTGATTCTCAGCTTCATCCACTTTACTGTCTTTTCCTTGTAAATTGTTCTTTATTTCAGTTAGTGTATCTTTCATTTCTGACTGGATCTATTTTATGCTGCTGAGGTCCTCCCTGAGTACCTCGAGCATCCTTATAACCAGTGCTTTGAACTCTGCATCTAATAGATCGCTTATCTCCATTTCAGTTAGCTCTTTTTCTGGAGTTTTGATCTGTTTCTTTATTTGGGCCATGTTTCTTTGTCTCCTCGTTTTGGCAGCCTCCCTGTGTTTGTTTCTATGTATTGGGTAGAGCTGCTTTGACTCTATGTCTTAGTAGTGTGGCCTAATGTACTAGTATGTACACTAGTACACTAGGTGTCCTGTAGGGTCCAGTGGCACATCATCCCCTATCACCCAAGCTTGATACTCAAGATATGCCCTTTGTGTGGGCTGAGTACACCCTCTTCTTGTAGTGGAGCCTTGGTTGCTGTTGGCAGATCAATGGGAGGGATTTACCCAGGCCAGTCAGATGCAAGGACTGGCTGTGACCACCAACCTCAGCCCTCTTTGGAGGATCAGCTGTGCAGGGGCAGGGTGGTGGTGCTCTGATGTGGTCTGTAGCTGTCCACTGGGTGTGCTGGCCCTGGGGTTTCCCAGATGGTGCAGGACAAGGTCAGCCTCCACCTGTGTTTTGCCGGGGACCACTCTGCCTGAGCCATAAAACCATCTGAGATGGCTGTTACTTGTGCTGGGCTTGGAGATTCCCAGGTGAAGCCAAGCTTTGAATCTAGGCTGACTGCTGTTAGTGCCAGGCCTGAGGCTCATTGAAGCCAGCTGGAGCTTGTGTGAGAGGATTTAGGAAGTTGTGAAGCATGAGACAAGACCAGCCATTTGTATGGAAAAGCACCTTGGGTGGAAAAGCAACTTGGGTGGGGTGGAGTCTCTGAGGATCTCCAAAGCAGATTTAAACAGTGTTAGCCAGGTTGATGGAGTTTCAGAAATGGCACCAGCTTGCCAGCTCTGTGGGGCGAGGGTTCAGAGAAGGGACAGTGGCATCTGCTCACCTCAATGCCAGACACTTCAGTTTCTCCCATATGCCACTGGTGTCTTTCTAGCTGCTATCCAGGTGCTGGAGCTCAGAGACAGTGAGTCTAAGTAGCTGAGTCCATGTGTAGGGTCTTTAAGAGGAACTGGTAAAAATGTATTTGAGTAATCATAAAGGAATTCCATTTTTATATACCCTTTAATTTTTTATTTTTGACTTTGAGAGTATGTTTACTAAAGCTGGGGACAGTGAAAGAAGGAAGGGCTTAGGATAGAAGAAGCAACAGGAGAGAGCCTAGGCTGGCCTGCTTTGGTTCTCTAAAAAAATTACAGGAAAGAAAGGAGTCTGGGTGGAGCTGCTTTGTTTTTGTAGGAATGTTATAGTGAAAAAATGAGCCTAGGCAGGGCTCCTTCGGCTCTCCGAGAAGTTAGAGAAAAGACCTTGGAGACAGGTTTAGGGCATTAGTCTGGGATGCGCCACTGCTACCTGTTGCTCCCCTGGTTACCAGTCTTGTGGGGTCCCTTAGAGTTTAGGAGATTCATGCCTGTGGGAGAAGGAGGAGGGAAGGGAAAGGTGTGGGCATTTTCCCAGGAGGAAGAGTGCACCTATATACCTTTATTTTTTCCCATCCATGCATCCAAGGCATGAACCAGGCATGAGCACAGACCAAAAGCCAACCTGGGATAAACAGGAGTTACTTTGTCCCTCGCTGGTATGAGACAAGCACCACCAAGCCAGGTGCAACTCTACCCAGATCAGGGACAACCTATATACCTTTTAAAAAGAAATTATACCTTTAATATCAATATAATGCTTATGTGAGTATCAAATATGAGGTCTGACCAGAAAGTATCCAGCCATGTACATGAAAATAGAGACATTTATTAAAGAACATACAAGGCACAATAAACACTATACATAGGACAATGATGCTTCAGTCCCCTTCAAAGTAGGGCCCTTGGGACCTCACACAGTTCTCCCAGTTGCCATCAGCTGCCCTGTCGTATTTTCCTGAATCTCATGGATGGTCTGAAATCTCTTCTCTTTCAATGATGATTTTAGTTTTAGGAAAAGCCAGAAGTTGCAGGGTGCTGAATCCGGCTGTATGGAGGCTGAGTCACCTGGGTGATTGGATGCTTTTGCAAAAATCTGTACAACACATGATGGGTGTGCGGGCGCATTGTTGTGATGAAGCTGCCAATCACCAGTTGCCCATAGCTGTGGCCTTCTGAATCATCTGAATAGTTTCCAAGGAGGAATGTTTAAGGTTAATGCAAAATTTGATGCAGTCAAATATGAGACAAAATGACTTGCTCAGTCATTCTGAATGCGATGACCATAAAATACACATGCTCACTCAACAGTGTCTACTGCCCCCACTCACTGGTACAGTGAAGTTGTCATTGTTCACACATGCACATTCCAGCCTACTCTCCTTGGCTGCCAGGTTACATCTGTATCGCACAAACTGTTCTCATTACATTAAGAATGGCTGGACTTTTTCCAAACAGACCTCATATACATATTACAATGTGTATAGTTCTTTCATGTACGTGTCTTCTAGCATTTACCGCATAGACAAAGGTCCAGAATCCAAGATTTCTCATGAATTTCCTAAAATTGTTTTCAGATTTTTAATGTATATTTTTCTGAAGAGAAGCTCAGCTCCATAGCTCTTTCTAGATTTAGGCAGGGTTTGGACTTGATTGGGAGGCTGCTGAGTATCTTTCATTCTACCTCTTTTAAACTGATAGAAGCACATAGTTCCAGACTTAGCAGAATATTTTCAGTTGACTGGGCTAACTTTTCAAAAGGAAACATTCTCGGCAGTACATATGCAGTTTTTATTTTATTTTTTTTTACAGAATTCTTTTCTGCAATATCGTGCAAGGAGAATCAGGCATATATATGTAAAATAATATTTAGGCTTGACTAATTTTATCTAGGAATTCCAGTAAAGTCCCTTTAATATATTTTTAGTTGGAGTGACATTGCCATGGAAAGTTCTTGCAAAGTGCATCTCAGTGACACCATTTTAGTAACATAACATCTCTGCATCATCTTTCGTGGTGTGACTGTTAAGTGTTGATGTAAGTTAGTGTTCACTCAGATTGTGATTCAGTTTGACTGCTCATGAATCAATTTTCTTGTCAGATGATCTCTTCAGCTCCACCAAGGAAAATGACTTAAAATGGCAGTGTTGCCTTAGCAAAAAAAGGTACACTGACTTAAAGGGACCAGATAGGGCACTTTGAAGTTGTCACTCATCAGCACAGGTTTCATCCCTTTTAAGCTCCTGTGTGTGAGTTTATCTGCATTTGTTCTAATAAATGAGAGGGAAGTTAAGCAGTCACTTTTTCTACTGCATTGAAGCTCTATATAACGGTGTTTTGGTGGCATCATAGCTGTCTTAATGTTGTAGTGCATTGAAGCAATCACGTGTGTGGTGATGCTGGTGGAAACACACCTACTGTGCTGGGAGTAGTGTTAAAGTACAGCACGTACAATTACATATAGTGCATGATACCTGAAAATGATAGTGAATGATTTAATGACGGGTACTGGTTTGTGTATTTATTTTTTATCATCATTTTAGAGTGTACTTTTTCTACTTCTTAAAAAAACATTTGCTTAAACCTATGTTGTGTTACCCTGGCAACAGCCTCATATATCTTGTGTTTACTGTGTCTCTTAATCACATTTTCTCTTGTGCTTGATTTAATCTCATGTTCTTTTGTTCATCATGGCCTCTAAGTACAAGATGCACTGCTAATGTTGCCAATGAGAGGCCATGTCAAGTGACTGGCCTGGAAACAAAAATAGAGTTGATTAAGGACTACGAAGGGAAAATCAGTGATGGTTATTGCTCATCAGTCAGGTGTGTCTCATTCCACCATAGCTACCATCTTGAAAAACAAAAACAAAGTGACACGCTATCAAAGGATCTGCTTCTCTGAAAGAAATGAGAGTAACAAATTCTAGAAAGGTCTATATCAGACATGGAGAAACTTTCTAATGACCTGGATTGAAGACCTGTAAAAGAGGTGTATCCTTATCAGCACCATGATGATCATGGTCAAAGCAAAATGTTTGTTTGCAAGTTGAAAGAAAAGGCTGGACCTGACTGTGATGTTTAATTTACTCCTTGCTCTGGGAAGTTTAAATGATATAAAAAGTATTTTTATTACATAATGTAAAAGTGAGTGTTGAGTCTGCAAGTGCTGGTGTGAAGTCAGCTGAAGAATTTTTGGAAACTGCATAAAGTTAATTGTGGAGGAAAATTACTTGCTAGAACAAATATTCACTTTGGATGAAATCTTTGTATTCTGAAAATAGATGCCTAAGAGGACTTTCATCCATAAAGAGGCCAAACCATTGCCAGGTTTTAGGGGTAACAGTCTTGCTTGGAAGCAGTGTTGCAGGCTGCAGACTGAAACCCTGTGTGATCTGGGCAGTGAGGACCCTGGGCCGGCAAGCGTATTGATAAGCACACACCGCCAGTGTGCTGCAGGAGCAAGAAGTCACGGGTGACCTGGTTCTTCTCTAAGATGCCATCCTGGCCAGCAAAATGCAAAAGTACTATTTGGAAAATAAAATACCTTTCAAGGTTTTGCGTAGTGTTGATAATACTCCCCAGACATCCTCCTTTTGGTGATCTTTGTTGAATATCAAAGTCACATTTCTCCTCCCAAACACCACCTCTTTGATCCAACCACTGCGTAAAGGCACTATGACAGCTTTTAAGACCTAGTACCTGAGGAGGACCTTCTCCTAGGCTCTCACTACAACCGAGGCAGACACTAATGGAAGGATTGTTCTGGAGGGATTACAGCCTCTATGACTGCATCAGGAACTTTGCTTGGGTGATGTCACCAGGGAGTGTACGAAGGGCATCTGGAAAAAGATATTAAAGAAGTTTGTCCATAACTTCAAAGGATTTGCCAAGGATGAGGAGGTTGCAAGAATCAGCCAGGTTGAGGTGATGACTTTCACCTGAGTGTGGATGGGGATGACATTGAGGAGACCCTACAGATGGTTCCTGAGGAATTGATTAATGAGTTGTTGGAACTAGAACAGGAAGGCACAGCTGAAAAAGAGGCAAGAGAAAAGGAAACTGCAGGAGAAGAACCCCCACAAGAAAATGCACAGTGAAGGGTTTAACAGGAGCTTTTGCAGACCTTGTCCTTTAAAAGTTTGAAAACATGGACCCCCAACAGTCCTCATTAATATAGAGAAATGTTTGTGGTGCATTATCTGCTTACAAGCAAATCTATGGTGAAAAAAGACACTAAGCAAACCACCATGGACATATTCATGTGAAGAGTGGCGCCTCCTAAAGAACCTTCAGGAGGTGTTCCAGAAGAACGCGTTGTCATAGGAGATGACAGCTCCATGCGTGTTATTGCCTCTGGACGCCTTCCAGTGGGACAAGGTGTGGGGTGGAATACGGTGATACTGATGACCCTGGCTCTGTGTCTTTGTTTTTTTTTAGTCAGCAGACTTAGACTTGATTTTATTTACTAAAGATTAATTTTAGACCATGTGAACTTGAAAAACATTTGGGTTTCTATATTTCTACATTCAAATTAATTTTAATAATGCCATCTGGAGATAGAAAATTATCTCACATTTACAGAACATAACAGACATGCACAACATACCCTTTAGTGAGAGGGGCAAACTCACTAGTTTATAAAAGAACATTATTGCCCTGGAGGCATTTACAATTTATGTCTGTTTTTGAGAAGTCAAGTTCCAAATGACCTTCCCCCCTTTAAGAATAAGGACAGCCATTTTTTAAAAATATATTTTATTTCTTTATTTTTAGAGAGAGGGGAAGGGAAGGAGAGGGACAGAAACATCAATGTGTGGTCGCCTCTCACATGGCCCCCGCTGGGAACCTGGCCTGTAACCCAGGCACATGCCCTGGCTGGGAATTGAACCGCGACCCTTTGGTTCACAGCCCGCGCTCAATCCACTGAGCTACACCAGCCAGGGCAGGACAGCCATTTTTAATACCTCGAAGAATTGGGTTAACCATAAATGACATTATAGGTTGATCTGTTTTTCTAAATCTTTTTGAAGCTTCAAGAGACCAATCAGATGTTTTCCATTCATTCTGCTTAATTTTATTAACAGCTTTTCCTAATTGTGTGCACAAAAATTAAAGGTATTAATTTAATGCTGGGAGGCACTATTTCCCATGTTAATTTTGGGATCTGTAGAGTCAGAACAAATTTGTGGGAAAACTTGCCTTTACTTTCATGTCTCCAGACAAGCTGATGCAGTGAATATCCCTGTAAGACTGCTTTTAAACCCTAGAAGAATTTTATTTCCTCAGGCAACCCCACAAATATTCTTAATCACTTAAGAATACCTGAGCAAGGGACAGTGAGAGCCAGAACCATGACAATTTCCAAGGCATGGTTCCACCCCCCACCCAAGGTACCTCTCTCAGGGTGAACCCATTCCAGGGTGTCCTGCCTGCCCTTCTCCCTGGGGGGCTCCTGCCAACTTCTCCATAATCAGCTTCGCTACCACACTGGACGACTCCTGGCGCCCCTCTCTACCACTCTGGATTCAGGCATCTGAAACAGCAACAGCTGTGACCCCACTGGCTACTCAGGTTGAGGGAGCAAGTGTCCTTTCCCTTTCTGAGCTAAGGAGGGTTCCATCTCATTTAACCAGCAAAGACTTTGTTCAGACTCTCAGTCAGCAATCTAATTAAAAAGTCAGATGAAAGCAGCAACCCATTCTTTTTACCTTTTTCCTGGGTTTTCTCTGTCCTGTCCACCCTAAGGATTTTCAGAGAACAGCTCAAATAAAGTCATGGCCTGCTACTTACAGCAAAGAGGCCCCAGTTTCAAGAGAAACTCACCTAAGTTCACCTGGTGGGGCACAGTGGGCCCTTCCTTGTGTGTACTTAGCACCAAGTCTAGGTCTGCAGTGTAGTCCTGCCAGTTACGCCAGGTGAATGGCAATGTAAGAACATCCCAACCTGCAGAGAATTTTTGTAAGCTTCTTTGAGCCAAACCGATGACATGCTGGGGGGCAAGATTGCAAATGATCCGTGTGTTTAAAAAGTAAAAAAGTAAAATAAAATTTGAAGTTAGAAAAAAAACTTACAGGGTAAGGATGTAAAGTATTTTTGTACAGCTTTACCAATGTGTGTGTATTTTAAGCTAATTGTTATTACAAAAGAGTTGAAAAGTTAAAAAAATTAAAGTTTATAAAGTAAAAAATTATAATCTAATTTGTTATTGAAGAAGAACATTTTTTAATATTTATTTAGAGATAGG
Source organism: Anoura caudifer (assembly GCA_004027475.1). Lineage (NCBI taxonomy): Eukaryota > Metazoa > Chordata > Mammalia > Chiroptera > Phyllostomidae > Anoura > Anoura caudifer. The sequence goes on along the minus strand of PVKU01002905.1, from coordinate 73,369 downwards.
GAAAGGAGAGACAAAGAGAGGGAGAGAAGCATTAGTGTGTGGTTGCCTTTCACGTGGACCACGCTGGGGACCTGGCCTGCCACCCAGGCATGTGCCCTGACTGGGAATCAAACCGGCAACCCTTTGGTTCACAGCCTGCACCCAATCCACTGAGCTATACCAGCCAGGGGTAAAGAAAAAATTTTAATAAATTTCTGTAGCCTAAGTATAGAGTGTTCCTAAAGCCTGCTGTAGTGTACAGTGATGTCTTCAGCCTTCACATTCATTCCCCACTCACTCACTTGCCCAGAGCAACTTCTGATCCTGCAAGCTCCATTCATAGTAAGGGCTGTATAAGGTACCATTGTTTATCTTTTATACCTTAATTGTGCCGTGCCTCTTGTATGTTTAGGTATGCAAATACTTTACCATTGTGTTACAATTGCCTATAGTATTAAGTACAGCAGCATACTGTACAGGTTTATAGCATAGGTGGGTAGTAGCTGTCTGTCTAGGTTTGTGTAGTATGCTGATGTTCGCCCAAAGAAATCACCTAATGGTGCATTTCTTAGAACTTGACACCCTTGTTAAATGACACATGACTGCTTGAAAATGACAGTGGCCATTAGCAAAAGCATGATCATCCCTATTTTATGATGGCATTACCACTTTAGAGGAAGTAATTTTTCCTACAGTTATCTATTTAGATTATAGAATATGCTTTTTATAAAATTTAAACCCAGAGTTTTCTGATTCCAAATTTCATTTTCTTCTTAACCAGTAAGTCTTGTTACTAGAATATTTCCAGAGTTTTCTAAGTTAATTGTAACATTTTAAATTTAGCATTTTTTTTAAGTTTTTAAAAAGATTTTATATACTTTTAGAGAGAGGGGAAGGGAGGAGAAAGAGGGAGAGTAACATCAATGTGTGAGAGATACATCAGTTGGTTGCCTCTCGCACACCTTCAACCAGGCCCACAACACAGGCATGTGCCCTGAATGGGAATCAAATCGGTGACCTTTTGTTTCTTAGGCCAGCACTCAGTCCACTGATCCACACTAGGGAAGGCAAATTTAGCATTTTGAATAGGTAATTTGTATACATGGTTCGAAATTGAAAAGATATGAAAGGGTATACAATAGAAAGTTTTACTCCCCTTAATCCTACTTATCTACATACAGTTGCCAGTGCATGCCCAGGATATATGCACCTCTGCTGCATATTAGATGTCCTTATGCATGCTATTTAGATACCTTTTCTTTCCTTTTCATTGTTTCAGCTAGTTATAGTTAGTGGTAATTATCAGCAGTCTCTAGAGCCAGGATGCCTATGCTTAGATCCCATTACACCACTTGCTAGTCTAGGCAAGTTTCTTAATTTAATATCCCCACGCAAGGTAGTTGAGAATTAAATTGAGTAATATATGTGATGCATTTATAAGCTGGCCAGCACAGCACGAGCAAAGGCTATTAATTAATAAGTAAGTAGCTTTCATAATTCCTGGTTGTACTCGAAGACCAAGTATTTAGACATTGATTGATGTATTAGTTTCCTGTTACAGCTGGATGAGCACTTCTTACAAATGCTAGGAGCACAGCCCTGGGGCTAGATACCTGTGTAATGACTCAGAAAGTTTGCTAGGTTTGTTGGAAAATAAGATTTTAATCTGTTAAATATGCCGATAACAGAGTTTTGAACTGTAGAAATGGCATGTTTACACTGCTTAGTAACCAGTAGGCAGAAGGATGGCTCCCCAGAGATGCCCATGTCCTAATCCCCAGAACCTGGGAATATCTTACATTATGGAGCAGAGGGTACTTTGCAGATGCAATAACTTAAGGTTGTTGAGAGGCAGAGAGTATTCTGGATTATCAAAGTGAGTACAGTGAAGTCACAGAGTAGAAAGTGACATCAGGCAGGAGAGTCAGGAGTCAGAGAGTTGAACATGTCGTATGCAGCTGGCCTAAAGATGGAAGAAGGGGCCATGTGCCAAGGGTCGTAGGTAGCATCAAGAAGTAGAAAAAGGCAAGGAAATAGATTCTCCGCTAGAGTCTGCAGAAGGAACACAGCTCTGCCAACAGCTTGATTTTTTTTTTTTTTTTAACCCAGTAAAACCCATTTGGACTTCTGAATTACAAAACTGTATAATAATAAATTTGTATGGTTTCAAGCCACTAAGTTTGTGGACATTTGTTATAGCAGCAGTAGGAGACTAACACATCAACCAGGCAAATGTGTACTAACCAGGTGGATGATCTCCAAAGTGGTGCAGGATGAGCTGCTGTTATGTGCGTCAGAGTTGTTCCATAGGGCAACCAGCATGTACTCTAATGAGATTTTTAGACAGCAACACTGCATCCTACACTGCTGCCTCCCGGCTTATCTCTGAAGGCCCTGTCAAAGCTGGGTCTTGAAGTGGGCACCTAGCGAGTCCTGAGCCCTTGTCTGTGCGCATAAAATGTGTGACATGTATATCCAGATATTTGGACTGTACACATGTAATGTGTGTGATGTACGGTCCATATAATGAGTGTAATAAATATATGCGCATAAGTGTATTTGTGGAACATATGTAATGGAGTGAAAGCTGCCTTAGACTGATTCAAGACTTACAGTCCTGGCAAACAAATTTGTAAATTTTAGTCGCTTGTAAAGGAATCATAATGCAGTTTACTTTAAACAGCTTTACATTGGTTTAGTAGTTCTTCATTTAACATACACAATTAAATAATTTGAACTAAAAAGGACTTTTGAAATCTTATTATCTACAGTACTATATAGAGTTTCATATAACACTGCATTAAATGAACCTTATGCAAAGTGATGTAATTGTACAATCAGCCATCCCAAATCAGGCCATTTTCCTCCTTGGAAGAGTGTTTATCATAACATATCCTACAGTATTTGTTCATTTGCTGAGAAAAGACAGTTCATTCATACCATTTTACTCAAGTGTTTTGAATATTAGTTACTCCCCTGAGAATGCTTTGTGGTGGATAGTGTAGACTCACTGGACATTTGTAGCTTCTCCAACTTCAGCATGTGTTGGGAACACCTGGAGGGGGTGTCAAAATACAGTTGCCGGGTCCCATGGAGTTCCCAACTTAGTGGCGCTGTCATGGGTTGGCCACTTTGCATCTTTGACAAGTTCCCAGGTGATGCTGATGCTGCTAGTCTGTGGGCCATGCCAGATTTGTTATTATTTTGAATATTCAGGCAAATACGTGAGCTTCTCCTCACCAACACTTTTTAAAGATTTGTTAATGTTAGAGAGGGGGGAAAGGAGGGAAAAAGGGAGAGAAACACTGATGTGTGAGAGAAACATCAGTCAGTTAGTTGCCTTTTGCATGCCCCCAGTGGGGGACCTGGCCCACACCCAGGCATATTCCCTGACCCGGAATCAACCAGTGACTTTGCACTTTACAGGATGATGGGCAACCCCCTGAGCCACACCGTTCAGGGTCTACCACCACCTTCTATAGTCATATTTCCTCAGAGGAGAGGGATGGCACGTAGCAGGGGCTTATGCATCATTATTTTGTCATAGCTTGGTCACTCCTAGTACCCTCCCTTTAAAGCTCATTGCTCACCCCTGCCATTTGGGTAGCTGTTACTGAAGAATATTCGCCATTGTTTAACATCATAAAGAAAAAAAACTGTGGGTGGCCTTAACTTCATCAGTCAGGTGGAAATTGGAACAAGTTTTCCAAGTTGTATTGATGCCTTAGAGTGTCCGATTTTGTACTTTTTTTGAACAATGGAAGTGCAGAGTTTTAAAACTTTGCGTTTTCCTGGTTATGCCTAAGCACCTGTCCTCTGCTCTTAGGTAGCAAGAGTTAAGCTTGACTTTGTGAAGTAGAAACTGCAGTCCCAACGTGGAAGCATGAGAGGGTGGAGGAAACAAGGATGGCTGTCCCGTTTAGCAGAGAGTTTGCTGGAATAGGCTGCCCCTTGTTGTACAGCTCAGGCCAGGTCTTTGATGCTTTCACAGCTCATGATGTGAGACAGATTTTTGGTTTTAATCTCTGGATTTATTGTACATCAGTTCATTGCTGCTATTGGATCAGAAATACCTGTTCTTTTGGAGGCCAGATTCTACTTGGGGAATCCTCTAATAATTAATTAATTACTTTGCTAAACAGGTTTTAGGCCCCCAGAAATAAACACCTACTAATTAAAAATATTGTTAAATGATAGAAACTTCAAAAAAGAAAATGTAGTTGTGTGTCACCTAACAGTGGATACATTCTGAGAACTGCATCATTAGGTGATTTCCTTGTCATGGGAACACTGTAGAGTGCGCTTACACAAACCTAAATGGGAGAGGCTACTACACACCTAGCCCATGAAGTAAAGCCTGCTGCTCCTAGGCTGCTGACTGGTACGGCATGTCACTGTGCTGAATACGGCGGGCCATTGCAGTACAGTGGTAAGAATGTGTGTATCTAAACATAGAAAACATACAGTAAAAATGCAGTATAAGAGATAAATGATATGCCTGTATAGGGCACTTACCATGAGTAGAGCTTGCAGGACTAGAAGAGTTGCCCCAAGTGAGTCAGTGGGTGAGTGGAAAGTGAATGTGAAGGCCTGGCCATTACTGTAATGCATTGTGCTGGGATTTTTATGAACTGCGTCACTAGATGGTCAGAATCTTTCAGCTCCAATACAACCTTTTGGGACCATCCTTATATGTGCAGTTTGTTGTTAACTGAAACTATTATGAGGGACATACCTGTCATTTTTTTGTTATTTTATTTTACATTGTAGATTTCCTTGAGTTTAGCTTTGGTTCTTGTTTTAAAGTTGTGTCTTAAGACATTAAAAATAAATGCTTTGAATTTAACCAAGGTAGGGGCTGTCACATCTTAGGTTCCCAGTTGCTTAGGATTCCATCTGTGGAAGCTGGACTTAAGAGTCTGTAGTCAGAAGTGTCTGGGGACATGCACGTACTACAGCTGTATTTTTCAACTCTGTCAGTGCTTTTGCATTTCTAAGCCAGAAAAGGGAATGAAAAAAATCAAAATATGAAAGGTAAATTCAGGAGATAAAGCTAAAAATAGGATTAGCAATTAACATACTGTATACTGAAAACCAGCATTACACGTTAATAGAATATTGCTGTTTATGTTAACTTTGTACTTAATAGTGGATCCTTCTTTATATTTCAGTTGAACCTAGACTGATATTTCAGGAGGCTGTGTTGTTGATATTATGGAAGAGGATTAAATAGAAGAGGAAATTAAACCAATAAAAGTACTGCTCAAGCAGTTGTATTAACGTTGAAGAAAATTGTTGGTGGAGAGGAATTTCTAAATGAGTTGAGGACATAAAGTGTCCAATGGGGAAATCATTTGAAACATAAGTGTTATAGGGACTTTAAGAAAAAACCCAAAACACTTGATTTTAGAATAAAAATCTACAGTGCTTTCATACAGGAGGAACAAATCTTGAGATCTATTTGTGGAAGCAGATTGAAGTTTATCTTAGGTTGACTAGGAAAAATAAAAAGAGGATAGGACCAATGATTTCTTCCTGAATTTGATTTTTTCAGTCCTGAGAATTTTAGTTTTTGAAGATCACAAAGCAGTCCCGGTGAGACGAGTCTCTCCTCAGCAGCCCAGTGAAAGGCTTCCAGGACATTGTGCGCACTATCCACCTCCCATCCCGCCGGCTGCTCTTTTTTGACTTACTCTTTGTCCCAGAGAAGTTTACTCAGCCCCTCTCCTTTTCTCTCCACTCACTCCCTAGGTGATCCTGTTTTTAAATAGCTTTACCTAACAATGGTACCCTGAGAAGGCCCCTACCAATATCTCCAACCCAGATCTCTTCCTCTTAGCTCCGTGTTTGTGAATCCAACTTGATTACCAACTTGGATATCCAAAAGGTATTCAGACTTAATGTATTCAGTTGCACTCTTTTAAAAAATATATTAATTTTAGAAAGAGGAAGGGGGAGAATTCATTGCTCCACATCTTTATGCATTTATTGGTTGCTTCCTGTATGTTCCATGACCTGACATCGACCCACACCCACCCACAACCTTGGCGTACCGGGATGATACTCCAACCAACTGCGCTACCTGGCCAGGGCTTAATGGCATGCTTGATTTTCTCCTCCAAATCAACTCCTTGTGCTCTTCCCTGGCTTGAGAAATTCCTTGGCTAAAAATGTTCAACTTTTTTCTCACACTTTATATCTGATACTCCAGAAAATCTTCAGTTAGGCTCTCCCTTCAAAATGTCCCCAGAGAGTTCTGCTTCTTCCATTTCCCCTCTTCTGTTGTCCTAATACAAGTGTGACTGTTTCCCTTTAGCCTCCACAACTCAAACTGAAGATCAGTGGTAATCTGATGGGTGAAAAATGATGTCACTGGTTTTAATTTGTATTTCTGTGATGGAGGTTGATTGTCTTTTGATATGTTTAAGAACTGTTGGCATTTTTTTCTTTTGTTAACTGTGTTCATGTCATTTGCTTATGTTTTTCCTTCTTGGGATGTTGGACATTTGTTAGCAATTTTACAGTTTTCTGTGTATTGGGGAGATTAGCCATTTGTGTGTAAGGTGAGTTACAGATATTCCCTTTTTTGCATTTTTTTCTTTTTGTCTTGACTAATCAGAATTCCTGAGTTGAAGGATACAATGTTTAACTTAACAGGTACAGCCAGATAGCCTTTCAGAAACACTTTATTAGTTAATATGCCCCCATATTTTATGTGCTTATTTCTCTTCCATTTTTCCCTACTTGATTTTTAATTAAACATTTTTGATCTGATAATTAGCACAAACATTTTAATTTTTATTTCCTGAGTTCTTGTGAGATTGAGGGTAATTTTAAATGTATGATGATATATTTTTTAAAGATATCTTCATATGCTTTATTTTAAAAATTATATCTTACTGAGTTTAGATCCATTGTTAAATATGCTACAAACTTATAAAAAATATTTCTTGCCTTAGAAGTGTTTGTTTATTGTTAATCTCAAAATCTGTTGAATAAGTTTAAGGACTATTCCTTAGGAATGTAGTATGTGTAGTTGTTTTCCATCACCAGCCTTGGAGTGATTTTGTTGTAGTTTGATGACTCTTTTTTGTATTTTGACCCTATGATCTAGTGGCCTTTGTGTATATTTTTTTGTAAGCCCCATTGGTGTGTGGACAATATATTGTAGTTATAAAGAGCCTCAACTTCTTACGGTACTAAAAGCACTGTTTTGGCCCTGGCTGGAGTGGCTTGGTGGATTGAATGTCAGCCTGAGAATCGAAAGGTTGCTGGTTCAATACCCAGTCTGGGCACATGCCTGGGTTGCAGGCCAGGTCTCCGGCTGGGAACATACGAGAGGCAACCAATCGATGTTTCTCTCGCACATTGATGTTTCATTCCCTCTCTTTCTCTCTCCTTTCCGTTCTAAAAATAAAAAAATTAAAAAGTAAAAATAAAAAAATAATAAAAGCACTCTTTTAATTCCTACTGATTTTCTACATAGCAATTATACTGTCATTTTTATTATTTAATAAATCATTTTTGTGGATTTGAAAGTACACTGTTAACTTGCTTAGCAGCTTATTTTCCTAATTATGTAGATTGGTGTGTGAATATCTATGTGTGTTTTCTTATGGACACTAATTGAGCAGTGAGGAAATATCAGTTGGGTTCATTGGACACAAGGGTGGAGGCTGTAGGATTAAAATTTGATCCTGGCTCGATAAAAACCTGTATGCGCATATGATCATGGTGTTATTATTAATGATAGCCAAAGAGTGGAAACAGCACACATGTTCATCAACTGATGAATGGATGAACAGAATATGGTGCATGTATACACTAAATAATATTTGGCAATAAAAAGGAATGAAGTATTAATACATGCAATAACATGCATAAACCTTGGAAACATCGTGTGTAGTAAAAGAAGCCAGTCACCAAAGGCCATGCATTGTGTGGATTCCATTTATGTCAAGTGCCCAAAGTAGGCAAATCCGTAGAGATGGAAATAGATCGAGTCATGGTTGCCAGAGGCTCAGGGGATGGGAGTGATGAGTAGTGACTGCTAATGGGTTTGAGTTCTTTTTGGGATGATGAAAATGTTCTCAAATTGGTAGTGGTGATGGCTGCATAACTCTGGGTACAAAAGTATACTAAAAACCAACTGTACACTTTAAAAGGCTGAATTTTAAGGTATGCAAATTTAGTATCTCAGTAAAACTGTTAGAAAAAGTTGGTCTCAGATACTGAGTGTATGTATAATGTAAATTTAATGTGAGAGGGTAACCGGTGAAAATAAATTGACAGAAACTCTAGAGTCTTCTGTAATAGTGTAGGAAGCAAAGGATGGTATGATTTTCAGAAAAGAAGCGGTAAACCTGAATTTGCTTTTCTAGCAAATTAACATTGGATAATGTATGTTTTGAGAAATAGTTAAAATTTTATGTTAAACAGAGTGATGTTTTTTGCATGGATTGTTTTTGATGCGCCATTTCTTTAAATAGGTCAGTCCTATGAAATTCGAATGTTGGATAATCGGAAAGTGGGCGACGTGCCTGAGATCACCGGGAAGTTGGTGAAGGTAAGGTCAGTCCATTTACATTTGTAACAGGGACTGCAGTGATTTTTAAAAAGCAGTTTTGCTTTTTTCAATTGCTTTATTAAAAGTTTATTTAATTTCACTTTAAAAAGTAATGAGTAATTTAAAGTTCCTAATTTTTTTTGAGAGAATGTGAAAGCCCTTTGGGAAGGTACCATAGAAAAATTACTTGCAGCTATGTGGGCAGAGACCTACCACCACTACAGAAACCTTAAGTTCCTCTTAAAAAGTAAAGGATAATGTGAAAAAATATCTAAGTGTTAAAATAAAAAGTCCTTTACTTCACCTCTTAAAATATTTATAAATTTGAAATCTCTGGTCATCCTGCTGATGTATGTGAATGAAGTCATCAGTCATTCCAGGTGTAGGAGGTATAGGCATTGGCCAGCTAAGTCATTGGTTTTAGGGTATATCTTCAGAACTGTCCCCGCCCTTCCCATTGTCAGGTGGGTCTTTCTAGCCTCTACCTATTGTGCACCACGGTTTAAATTCCATAGCATTACAGGGCTAGGGTTATGGAAGAAGCTTACATGATTCGGAAAAGGCAAGACTTCAGGGTGGTTAAATGTTAGCAAAAAGGAAGCAGGTGTGAGTTCTCTTGATCCGTTCGTCTCCCCCCAGAGAGGCATGTCGGGTGCTGCTGAGCCTTCAGTATGGGAGACCTTCCATTGGAAAGACTCTCCCCTCCGTGGATCTGCCTCTTTGGAGGGCAAGCCTGTGAAAGGCAGCCTTGGTAGGGCGCGTGAATACTAATACTAGTGCTAGCAAATTCGGGGTATTTTAATAAGCCAGCTGCTCAGCGCCTGGGTGCCTCAGAGTGTCTGGGATGTTTAAGTACTCCCACTCCTGGGGCAAGAAGCCCTCCATCATCCTGTGGGAGGTTGAGGGCAAAGATAAAGGGTCTGGTGCCCACTGGAGCACTGTCTTGCCAATTCGGAGTGAGCTCCCAGCTTTCTCTTTCTGACTTGGACTCCCAACATCCTCGGATTAGAAGGAGAGGTTATTTGCCCATTCTCACATTTGTCATCTACACTTGGAGTCTGTCATGTCTGTGTTCCATCAGTGGCTTTGGTCATTTCCCTAGAGGGTGAGTCAGATGGTCTTTTTTTTAAATTCCCCCCTGTTGGCCTTCTGACCTATAGTAAGCACTGAGTAGACTTGCTATTTTAGAAAGTCATCAGCATTGTTCTTTCTCGGTGAGCAAGTCCTGTTTGGGTCGAAGTAGTGGCAAAGAACTACTGCTTGCTCAACGAGCCTACAGGTCTCATTTTCCAGTGTCTAGGAAACTTAGAAATGTGAAGATTTTCTCGGCATGCCCTGGTCCCAGCTGACTTGTCAGACAAGCCATTGGGCACATGGCTCCCCTTAAGGGAAGATGTGGGTGAGCCCTCTGTGACTGTGGAAGTTACATTCAATGACTCAGATGCTGACTTTTTTTTAAATCAGTGTAATGAAAGGGTTGAAAAATTTTTTTTTTTAAATTCTGTTTATTAATGACATTAATCTGAATGTCAAGTTCTTCCCAACTTCTTTACTAACTCTTTTTTTTATTATTATTATTTTTTTAAATTAAATTTTATTTTAATTGTTGTTCTTATACAGTCTTCTGTTTTCTACTCCCATCCCGTCCCTCCGCCCCAGCCCTCCCCAGCTCCCTTCCATTTCCACTCCCCCCCCCCCAGCTTTTGTCCATATGTCTTTCATACTTATTGCTCTAATCCCTTCCCCTTTTCCCTGGATATTCCTATCCCTCTCCTCTCTTGTTCTCAATTTTAGTGTCTTTGGTTATATTATGCTTGTTTGTTTGTTTTGAAAATTTTTTATTATAAAAATTTTAATACAATGAAATAGGGCCTAATGGACTCTTCAATCCAAACATACCCAGAAGGGGAGAGAGTGGTATAATGAACCCACATGTTTTGTCGTGTGGTGGGTATAATAAACCCGCCTATGTCGTCAGTTCTCGTGTTGCGTTCTCCCACCAGTTTCAACAGTTAACAATCTGCCAGTCTCGTTTCATCTATTCCCATGTTTGTTTGTTTTCCTTTTTTTTTGTTTGACTACGGAATTTACTAATTCATAATTTTAATTCACTTGAACTAAGCTTATCATTCATGACTACTCTGTGTTCTGAGGAAAATATAATAAACCTTGGCACCAAGATCAAATGCCAAAATTAAGTTTCCATCAAAGCAGTGAAGCAAGTCAGTTCTGAAGCAGTTTGTTATCTATCATTGAGATAGATTGGCTTTTTAGGGCAGTGTGCTGAATAGGTGGTAAGATTTAAAAATAACCAGTCTGATAGGTAAGACTTAATGTTTACGAAACTTTTAGCAAGCTAGCCTCTCAAATAAACCTGGAATGGCAGAGTTAAGTAGTTTCGTGATGGCTTTAAGCTTACTTGCTTGGATTTTGTTCCAAATTAAAACTTGTAAAAAACACTTAATACACGTTAATGCAAGGTAAAAAATTAAGGCCCTGGCGGGGTAGCTCAGTTGTTTACGGTGTCGTCCTTATACGCCAAAGTTGCAGGTTCAGTCCCTGGTCAGGGCACATTTAGGAATTAACCAATGAATGCATCAATAAGAACAATAAATTAATGTCTCTCTCTCTCTCTTCCCCCCCTTTAAAATCAATCAATAAATTGATTTTTTTTTCTTTTTTTAAACTAAGTAGAGAAACCATCCAGCTATAATAAGGTCACTTATTTTGAAAGCATTAGAATCCCTAAAAGTTTGCTTAAAAATTGGAAAGGGTTAATTTTAAAAGATCTTAAATCAGTTTCCACTTGATAAGTCATGTCTGATTTTTGATGGATATGCCAGAATATATCCAGTTACACCTTGAGAGCCTGCCAGGGCTTCAGAGCTACAGTCTGCCGCTGCCAAAGACTATAGGCTGAACTTCTAAAAATCAAACCCTTCTTCAGCTAGAGAGTCCCTGAAGTATTCTGCAATCCTCTAGAATTTAATTTTCTGGCCCCATGATCTTCGACTCTGTTGTAGGGGGAGCCTTAGGGATCAGCTGCTGGGGTGCGCTTCACGTATCAGCACTGTGGTTTCTGCGGGTTCTGTTCCAGTCTTCTTACTGGGGCCCCTTTACCTCCTGCTGGTTCTCTAAATGTGTTCAGTCTCCTTTTAATCAGAGCTTCCAGGTAACAACGTTTCCCTTCCATTTTCATTAAAGAGGTTTTGTATCTTGCAGTTTATTTAAACTATGGTCTCCCTTTCCTATTGTTTACTGTGTATCTTAGTCTGACCTTCTGTGGCGTTTGGGAAAGTTAAGTCTAACACGTATATTCTCACATTATTTCCATCTGAGTATTTAGATTTAACCTGGTTCTTACTAAATATGGAATAATCAGAATCATTACATCTTCTATGCTGAACTTTCTTCTGAGAGGTCAGCCTGCAGGTGAATGTGAACCTGGGGCCACCGCCAGCCCATGGCACTGTCACTGTGGGCTTTGCCGCCAGCAGGCCGTGGTGTGAAGCAGGTGCTGGGGGGCTGCCTGGGCAGACCCTGCAGGCATGGTCACAGGTGGGGAAGGTGGGCGTGGATCAGAGTGACACTAGAGCCTACTCAGACTTCCCCCACATTAGTCCTAACTACTGACTTGTTCTTTAATCATCTCAAGTTAAAATGCCACTACCTTTAACTGGTTCCCTTCAAAATGTTTACCAGCTACATTTTGGATGTTATTTGGGGAGTGTAGAAGGCAGGTGTGCTAGTATAGTATTTATTTGTATTGCTAACAAATTATTTTCTAATCATACCAGCAGAGAGTCCACTGGAATCATGATTATCTTATTGCAGCATAGTCTGAGATAGTTATTCATAAATGTGTCAGATACATGAATTAGTACAAATCTGTTATCTGAATGTATTTTGATGACCTGTTTAATCCTGTCCCTGGAATGAAATAGTAGCTGGCTCCCCAAACCTGTGGGAGGTGAAGGAGGGATGATAGGCAGAGAACAGAGACTTGGCCCAGAGTTTGTAGAGTTGAATTAAAACCTTTTCTTAGGAACTTGAGTGTTTAAATAAAGTTACCTTGTGTGTGTGTGTTTCTTGCTTACCTCAGACAACCTGACTTTCAGGTAAAATGGTGGAGAATGAATTTTGCATATAAGTTCTCAGGGTGAGGGCAGACCTCCATTCTTCTTCCCAGGTTGACTATTTTTTTAAAGATACTCAGTTATTAACTGTCACTTTAAGTGAACAGTTTTTACCATTGTGCCTGGGTCTCTCTGTCTCTGTTTATGCCACCTTTTCATTTTAGTAATTTCTATGTTCATCCAGTGTTTTCTTCATAGAAATATAATTCTTGCTAGTGAATTTTCTGGGTATGGACCTTATTTCTGAATTGCAATATCAGATTTTTTAATAAAAATTACATTTTAATTTTTTTAGACTTTTTACATTTGAATTATAATTCTTTGCACCAAATAACTGTACCAATAATCCAGGTAAAAAAGATCAAAACAGTTAATTTATAAAATGTTTAAAGCAGAATTTGTTTTTGTATGCTCTTCTATTGTAGGAATGCATAAAACATGAAAATGCTTCTGCGTTTTAGCTGGAACGGTTTAAAAGTACTCATTTTCCCCACTTATTCCATAGAGCATCATAAGAGTTGTATTCCACGATAGACGGCTACAGTATACAGAGCATCAGCAACTTGAAGGTTGGAAGTGGAATCGCCCAGGAGACAGACTTCTTGATTTAGGTACAGTTGACCGTCAGAAGACCACAGAGAGAGAGAGGAAGGCGCTTTAGCTATGTCCATGTTGGCGCCATGTGTAGTTGTGGGAAGAGTTTTTGAGTGAGCGGATCCTGTGTGCCTTGCATTGTTTTATAATTTAAAATGTTGACCCTTGAACAACGCTGGCATTAGGGTCACTGACCCCCATGCAGTCAAAAATTTGCACATAACTAGACTCCCCTGAAACTTAATTAATAGCCCACTGTTGATCAGAAGCTTTACAGTTAATATAACCAGTCAGCCAACACATACTTTGTATGTTATTTGTATCATAAACTATATTCTTACAGTACAGTAAGCTAGGAAAAGAAAATTCTAAAGAAGGGAAAATACATTTACAGTATTTATTGAAGGATTTGCATGTAAGTGGACCCATGCAGTTCTCACCCATGTTCGAGGGCCAGCTTTAGTTTGGTGCTAAAAGACCCCAAGCCAAGAGTTTTATGAGTTCAGAACTATTTATTTAATTCTCAGTTGGCACTATCCATCATATTCTGAGTAAAATGGTATGGAAACCATGCTGGAAGAAAGTATGGCACTCATTGGGTGGGTTTTGGTGTTGAAATGGTTGACCATGGAGAATGTTGAAAAAAGTTCATCTTGGAGGAATAACGTTTTTCACTAGAACATAATTATAGTAAGTGGTAAGCTTTTAAATTGTTTACAGTACATGAGTTTGTGTAACTCCTTTTTAAAATACAGATATTCCAATGTCGGTGGGAATCATCGACACAAGGACAAACCCAAGCCAGTTAAATGCGGTTGAGTTTCTGTGGGACCCTGCGAAACGCACATCCGCCTTCATTCAGGTTTGGATTTTTTACATTCCTAGAGGTAATGACGTTACTAGCATAGCCTTTTATAAGGCCATGGGTGAGACTAAATGAATTCTCGATGCATGATGTTGCTTTCTTTAAAAGCTTATTTGTAAACTGCTTTGTAACGTCTTTTTAAAAATATACACTGTTAAATAGGGGGTTAATCTATTAAATCCATTATTACAAACTAACATATAAGAGTAATCTGATACATAAAACATTCAGATGTTACTTATACTACTGGTAGTAAGAATAATCAAACTTCCATTTTTCGTAAGATGCATTTCTCTCTAACCAAAACTGCCATTTTAAAGTATGTGATTGAAAAAATGGAAAATTCTTGGTTAAAAAACATTCTAATACTGAGATTTTTCAAACGTCCACAAAAGTAAAAGAACAATAATAATGAATCCTCTGTGTAATTACCACGTGGCTTCAAGAGTTATTAGTTTCTTCCCCTCTGTAAGTTACTGATGGAATACCTTAAAGCAACTCAGGCACTTCATTTCACCCATAAATACTCAGTCTGTACCTAAGAGATAAGGTTTTTTTAAACATTAATATTGTGTATAAAATAAATGGTAATTCCGATGCCTAGGATGTTCAGGTTTGTAAGTGGTAGAATTAAAACAACTTATGAAGTACTCTTACGTAGAAAAGGCATGTTGCTTAATTGCTGACCAGCCTAAGTAGACTATGGTTTTTGTGAACAGTAAAGAATCTTTGGTATTCTGAATTTTCGTGGACTGGCAAATATTATCTCCCAGAAGTTAATAGTCCCTAGGGACATGGCTCATATTTGTTGAGTGTTGTTTCGTACTGTTTCTCTAACAGGATAACTAGTTATGTAGTGAAAGAGAGTGGTATAAGAGCTGGCCTTGCATCTCAGGCTGTGCACGGTATACTCCAGGGATCAGTTTTAACTTTGAGAGTCACTAGAAGATGGGATGGGTAGCAGTCAGAAATTACCAAAATCTGTTTCCTAATCCTGTGAGGTACCCTGAAGCTACCTTTGTGGTGGTATTAGGAGAGGGTGCAGAGTGGTGGGAGATGTGTATTGCCCTCAGACCCTTTGAAGGGTTGACAACGAGTTTAAATGCATACAAGGACAGGCTGTGGGCTTCCTAGACTGAGGAAGTTCCCCAGTCAAAGTATCCCAAGTTGATGTAGGTTGGAATAGCTGTAAGATGACTGACAGGGTAGAGTGGGGGAAATGGCAATAGAGGGCAACAGTGGAAGCTCTGAATGGTGAGGTGAGGGTTGCTGTGGATTGAGCTTGGGCTTAGGGCCCATGGTCTGAGAGCAGCATACTGTCTGAAGTGGAGGTAGGGGACGTAGGCAGGAAGCTTCTGTACTGTTGTACCCTTGATGGGAGCAGGTTCTGCCTTAGAGGGAGAGACATTGGAGTGGGGAACGAGAGCTTCCCAAAAGCTCAGAAAAGGCTCAGTTGGATTTGTGAAAGGAAAGCCAGTATTAAAAGCAATCAGAGAAATTTATAACAGATACCTGGCTAAGATACAGGAGTTCCTTTCAAAGGATCTTGAATTTATAGAGGTGGCAGGACGTAACGGAACAGATCGGTGGATGGTACTTTGAACCCTTTCCAAATTGTTTAGGTACACTGCATCAGCACAGAATTTACTCCACGGAAACACGGAGGTGAAAAAGGAGTGCCTTTTAGGATCCAGGTTGACACCTTTAAGCAGAATGAAAATGGAGAATATACAGATCATCTACACTCAGCTAGCTGCCAAATCAAAGTTTTTAAGGTAAGAGATAGAAACCAAGCTTTCAGTAAATAAAGCCCAATTTTGCTCGTAAAGTTGTTTGTAACCTGATGAAATAACCTACCATACTTTGTATTTTAGCCTAAAGGTGCAGACAGGAAACAAAAAACTGATCGAGAGAAGATGGAGAAGAGAACTGCTCACGAAAAAGAAAAGTATCAGCCATCCTATGATACCACAATCCTCACAGAGGTAATGCAGAGCAGCATTTCGGTGTCTGAAGAGAGGCAGAGGTTTGCCCAGTAGCACTTTCCTAAGGATGAGTTTGGCTACAAAAGGGTTGGGGCAGTTGGGGGGAGGGGATAGACTGACATATGTTCTTTGTGGAATTTGTGAGGGAAATATTTAAATTCTGGGGTTTTAATGGATTAGTTTCCTGGGTGGGATCTTGAATGAAGATGCTGAAATCCCAAACAGGTCTCAGAAACAGACCTTAAAAACCTTGAAGTTGGCAAGAGATTAAGTTGGGGCCTAGAAAGTTTGATTTTTGTCACTGCTGGGGTTTTGCATTTTCTTTAACTTTGAATCCTGCTAGTCATGTGGTTAATTGGACTGCAGAGACATAAAACAGGGTGTTAGATCTTTCTTTGTATAATGAAAACACATTGATCCCAATCTTTGGTGTTTGTCCAGATGAGGCTTGAGCCTATAATTGAAGATGCAGTTGAACATGAGCAGAAAAAGTCCAGCAAGCGGACTTTGCCAGCAGACTACGGTGATTCTCTGGCAAAGCGAGGCAGTGTAAGGGACTTCTGCTTCTCTTTTCATTGTGCAAGAAACCTTGTGCAGTGTTAGATATAGGACCTACTTCCACTGAAAAGTAAAGCCAAATTTTTTTTCAATGTCCTTGTCTTGATTTAATTTGCTTTTGTTTAGACTTTCTGCTTTCTGTTTGTTCCTCACTAAGGAAAATTTCCTAAATCTAACACTTTAAAACAAAGTTGACCTTACTGGGTGGTTTTGGAGGGAAAAACGACACTCAGAAATGTGTTCCCTCCCTGTCTCCTTCCCTTTCTCCCTCCCTCCCTCTCTCCTTGTCACACATACTTCCTTTAGGAGCACTGAATTAATTGGAAATACATTCTTTAGTAAAGTAGTTACCATTTTTTGTGTAATTTAAAAAGGTTTTGCTTCTTCATGTATATAGCAGATAAGAAAATGTCATGGATATTTAGAGAAATGATGGCAGCAAGCTTAACATTAACATATGCATTACTTTGTGTCACATTTCCCTGTGGGTATAAGAATGTGTGTCTGTCTGAGCTTTTAAAAGCCTGTTTGGCAGCACTGGTAGAAAAAAGTCTTTGCATCAGTGTTTCCTCTTGGCACTGCATCGTGAACTTGCACTGCATTGTGAGCTTACGCTTCAGGCCAGGTTCTCTCCAACATACAGCCAGGGGGTTTTTGACTGAATATGAACTTTGTCAGCTTAAGTATAGCAAGTCTTTACTTTATGACACCACTCTTCATCTAACAGTCCAGCTCAGCTATGTATCTGCAGTAAATGTAAACACAGCATTAACCCTTTTCTTAAATAACTCGTCATCTGTATTAATGGCTGCTCAGCTCATCATTGCAGTGTTCATATTAGCAAGGTGCCAGAAATGGAATTCTTGCTCTTAAACGTGTCTGCGATTATCTGTAGGCTATGAAAGTCACAAGCACTATCACTAGACCTTCATTTCCAAAGTATTGCAAAGGCATCGAGGGAAAACATTTTAAATGCTTCTGTGTTCAGTACTACCGAAAATGCACTCCTCTGAAAGGATGGGGAGCACGCTTGTTGCATCTTAGCTGGGCTTTTTGATGCAAATCAAAGGTTATGTGGAACTACTCAGTACTCCTTCCCCAAATGCTGGGCTCTCCAATTTTGTGTTTATCCTCTTCTGAGTTCCCAGCTGAAGACTCACAAGTGGTTCTTAAAACTTTTGGGGGGAAACCGTGGTAACTCAAATCACTTTTCCCCTCTTACTAAAAACTATTTAATTAAATGGAGTGGGTTCTGCTCATTCATAAAATAATCGGTTTGAGCCCAAAGCTACTCTGAAGATGGTAGAATTATTTGTAAATTATTAATGATTCTTAACTCAAGTCTAAAGTATGCAAAACATCAGCAGTTCATTGGCCTGGGATTTCACATCTTCCTTGTCTGTGTTGGCTGCTGCCCCAAGTTGTATTTGGTTAGGCTATTTCTAGGGGTGGTTAGAGCTCCTCTTGGAAACCTGTTTTTAAAAAGCTAGGTACGAATTAATCCCCCAAAGAAGAAAGTCTGCATCATTGCATGTATTTCTTCAAGTACCTAAAGAGCGTGGCCAGCACTTTTTTTTAACAGTTCTTGGAAAGTCACAGTTGGCCCTTCTTGATAGAGAAGGGATACCCAGACTTACCTGTCAGGGTTGAAAGGTGCTGTGTGAAGTGGTCCTCCACTGAATAGAGGGCTGTCGTTGGTTCCTAAGAGCTGCTGCAGAACAGAAGAGAGTAAGGACTCAGGTGTCTGTCGTCTTTGCCTCTGAGCTACATTTTATTGGCTCAGATCAGGGCTGCTAATTTCTATAGTCTACGATGGGTCATCATTTTCTAGTCCACTTGAGGAGGGAATACCAACACCGTGACTGCAAGAGTCCAGGCCAGGTAGCGCTGGAGCCTTAATTACAGGTTGTCTTCAGGACAGTGGTGTATTTTGCAACCTTGCTTACTTTTAAAGACAGGGAAGGACAAGGTAGAAGAAACATGGTGAAAATATTCCTTGGCAGGCCTTTACCATCCTGGGTTGAGGCTGCTGGGGAAACCTGTGAAACACAGGCAGGCATGTAGGTCTTGGTTTCATTTAGCCAGGCCATTCAGGAACTTGGAATCTGTTATTTTCTAAAAGTAGAGGCTTCCCCATAGAACCACTTTTCACTGAACACTGATCTGGTATTCAGTCAGTCAAGTCTCATATTTACAGGCAGGTCTTACATGTCAGCTGTTAACAGCCCTACCTCTTCACTGCTAAAAGAGTCTAGATATGTAAAAGCGAAAATAGGTATGTTGATGAGGTTTCAGTCAATTTAGTGTGTCCTGTACTAACATGAAGCTTTTGATGGCTTCATTTCCTCGGTAGACAAGTGGTAATAATTACCAAAGCAAGCTGTAGGAGGCTCGACATTGAGAGGTTGATATTACTCAGCTGTGTGCGCTATGCCGCACTGCAGTGTTCTGTACTGGAGAGGAGCGTGTAGCAGGAAGTTCTTCCAGGTAGCGGGGATGACTGTGAGCAGGGGCCGCTCCTCAGTTACTCCATCTGCCAGCTGGCTCACAAGGTCTTGGGTTCCTCAAACTATATATAAGCTACAAGGGCCCTGATTTAAGGAAGAGCATTGCTGTGTAAAATTTAGAGTGAAATTAGTATGCTGCGCAATATGCTTAGCAATGCTGTCCAGCCAATAAATTCTTTTTTTTGAAAGTTGAGAACAGTAAGTTCTGTCGTTTTCCCCATTTTTGAAAGGATACATATGGGTAATTGTAATGATACTAAGATTTGGGATTTCTGTTTTATTTTTCTTGTATCTTTGCTTTTGATGGGTATCAGTTCCTTTAAGTTCCTGTAACCATTGGAAAGACTTCATTTTTGTCCTCAAAGTGCTTCACAGTCTCATAGCTCCTTCTGCATTTTTAGGTTGACAACTGAAAGTTTTCATTATCCATTTAAATAGGAGCCCTGGCTGGTGTGGCTCAGTTGGTTGGGCGTTACCACGCAAAGCAAAAGGTAGCTGGTTTGACTCCCAGTCAGGGCACAGCCTGGGTTGCAGGTTTGGTCCCTGGTTGAGGCATGTACCACAGGTGACCCATTGGTGTCCCCCCCCCCTTCTCCCTCCTCTCCCCTCTCTTTAAAAATAAATAAAATCTTAAAATAGTTTCAGAGGAGACAGTTTTCTGACAGAGTGGATATTTGCATTTATAATTCCGAAACGTACTCTGTGGACCCCGACTCCCATAGCAGTTTTGACACCCACTGTTATTTTAAAATTCCATGATCAAGCTCTTTCATTAAGTCTGAAACTTCACTCTGCTTTTTCTTCATTTCATATTTCTTTTCCACTCCCCTTAAATAATGTCACTCTATTAAATAGACATACTTTTATGCCTGAAAGTCTTTTAATTATCACCCTAATTCTTTATGACAAATATATACATTGACATTTAATTTTTTAAATTTTCTGTGACCATAGGCTAAATCAGTTGAAAAAATTTTAACTTTATTATTATTGGTGCCAGTTTATCAAAGCAACAAATCATGTAAATTTTGATGAATAATTCTTTAATATAAAATAGAAATGTTATTGGAAATACATTTTGAATGAGACAGGATAAAACATAACTAATTGTAGGTTTTTTATAGATAAGAGAAATTTTATTTAGATACTTTTCTATCGGCAGTGTCTTTTTGGTCTTGAAATTCCTTTTGAGTTATCTACCAAAAATCCCAGTGATTGATTTTGTATGATCCTAGATTTATTTGAATACTGTATTTCAACTGACAGTACTCTTCTGAATTGTTTGAAAGGAAAGAATTGAGGACCACCTGACACACGAAACAATTTCTTTTGTAGAGTCATGTACTTTCTTAGAATCTTCCCTGATACCTTTGAATAGATCTTTTGCTTGGATTTGGGGGGGAGTCTTATATGACCATGGTGAGATCCAAAGCCTTTTTGTGTGTGAAATAGGAGTATTTATGAAAGGAGACCTTTGAAACCAAGGGCATTCTCAGGCGGATCAGTTTTAGAAACAATACATGGAGTGAAGTGATTAGATTCCCTTTATAGGTCAGGTTTGAAGACTTCGACTTGGCACCACTCTGGCCTGCTCAGCATGCTTTCGATGTCAGTGTGCCTTTGTGTCTTGGCTCTATCTTTGGCCAGAATTGTGCTTTGGGCTGAGAAATATTTTAGTTTACCATGCCCCTTCCAGAAAATATAAATAATAAACACACGTGGGTAGATAGATACAGGCAGTACCATACTCAGTGTATTTTGGTCTGAACGAGTCTCATCTTACTTGGGGATTGTTAATCTTAGAGAAATCAAGGAAGCAGGTGGGCACTGGTGAGGCAAAAGGAGCACTAGGTAGGACAGACACTGTCCCCCCCACCATGTGACGTCAGATGTTGCTTATGAGTCCTTTCTTGCCTCTGCTATTCTTGTACCTCGATAGGCACTTTTTGGAGAATTGATAGAGGGAGGTGAAAGCTCTGGAAAGCAAATTATACATAAGTATACATTTAAAATGCCTGCATGAAGTTCTGCTGCTATCATCACTTCCGGTTTTCTCTAGAATTAATTAGTGCCTAGACATGTACAGCAGAAGGCAGTCTGATGCATTTCCATGAGGTTGCTTGATGAGTGTCAGGTGTCTTGTGTTTTATAATCTCATATTCGGCCAGACTAGAGAGTAAAATACAAAGTGTTTCTTCCATGTCCTTTAAAAGCATACTATTAATTTATTTTTGTTTCTGTCCTTAGTGTTCTCCGTGGCCCGACACCCCCACAGCCTATGTGAATAACAGTCCCTCCGCCGCGCCCACTTTCACATCCCCACAGCAGAGCACTTGCAGTGTCCCCGACAGGTACCTGCTTTGTGTCATTGTGCACCTGAGGCTGACGGATGCTCGAGCTCCTTTGTTGCCCTTCCTCTCAATTTACAGCAGCCTCTCTCTCTCTGTTTATCTGAAGTATGTAGTCATGGGAAATTACCTCCCCGATTTCAGAGAAAAATCATCTTCACCCGCCTGCCTTCTTCTGCCTCCCGCCTCCCAGCGCCTTGTGTCTGACACACTCACAAACTATGGAAATTGTTTCCAAGATAGATTCTTCATGAGATAAAAAGAACATTAGTGGGGTTCATGGATAGAGAAAGGGCAGTGAGATTTAAAGGTAAAACTATGACTTGAATATGTTGAGATTTCAATTGTTACAAATGCTCATCATCTCAAACAAGGGTTATTTTCTGCTCCATTTCTTCTCCTTCCTAATAAATACACTATTTGTTTAATAAGTCTTTAAACTTAAAGGAAGGGCTTCCAGTTTCTAAGGACTTACAGTGGTTTTAAAAATGGGAATGATGGACTTTGTTTATTCCCCTCTGGCCTTGACATGCAGCTGAAAGTCCTGTGCCCTCTGGGTGGGAGCTGAAGCGGTGTGTCAGGTGTCCTGGACGTGCCACAGCGGTGCCCGACGGGACTTACCCGCCGGGCTTTGCGGAAGGACTGGTGCCAGTCGGGTCAGATCAGGACCTTCTGCTGTGAGGAAGGTCCGGCCCTGCCTCCCAGCATGTCACTGTGAGCTGAGGTTTCAACATACAACTTTGAGGGAACGCAAACATGTTTTTTCCCTGAGGAGAAGGAAAAGCTGGCGAGGCAGCTGTTTTTTTAGGTTGTTGACACACTAAAAGTAGGGAAAAAAACCTCTTGGACTCAGGGAAGAGAGTCCAGCAGACCTGCGTATTGCCATGTAGGGGGGCTCTTCCCGTTTCAGTCAAGTCCAGCTTCAGTAGTCTTAGAAAATGATTACGATGTTAGAGACAAGCTGTGGATTCATGCACTCACTAGTTGCGTAGATATTGCCTGAGGCCACCGTGTGCCCAGCACTGTTCCAGGTGCTGTGATATTTCAGTGACAGATCCCTGTCTGAGAAGCTGAAGTCCTAGCGGGTGAAGGAGGGTGGTGAAAACCAACGCAGGGAACCTAGGGAACCTGGGGAAAACTGGAGTACAGGTGCTCGGAAAGCAGTCAGAGCCCAGGGCCTGGGAGGTGGCCGCAGTCCCCGGGGACGTGTTCTTCGTTTTACCTTAGTAACAAAAGGAGAGCCTTGCATGTTCCTTTCGTGCTCCTGAATTCACCCTCTGTGATCATGGGTAAATGTATTAATTAAAGGGCTGTCATTTTACACTTTGATTTAGGATTGTCATACCACTTCTTACAGCTTACTGTTTTCTTCATGTAGACTTTTTTACAGTAATTTTGCATTGTTTATCTTTCTTGGTTTCTCACATTTTTTTCCCAACTAAAATGAGTATCCTTCATTTTCCTATTACCCTGGAAATAATTGAAGCCCCTTAGTTTCATAAAACTTGAATTTCTTACTAGAACTGATGAGAGAAAGAGGCAGCATAAATTAAGAAAGTCTTCTGCCATAATCTCATCATATTCACCCTTGACCAGCTGTATCAATATTTTTATTGCAAGTTTATATTGTTTTGTCACACAGTGTTCTTTAAAATTCACACACGCACTCGAACAATAACTATCTTTTCCTTCTCTCTCCCCAGTAATTCTTCTTCCCCGAATCATCAGGGAGATGGAGTTTCACAGACCTCTAGTGAAGTAAGTATCTCGTTCCTAAAACTGTCGGGTGCTTTCTGGGCCCTGCATTTTTAAGGCCCTGTCAGGGGCTTGGGTCATTGTTTGGGTCACCGAGTGGTCAGACTTGTGCTCTTCTTGGGGTTGTTTTGTTTTGTTTTGTTTTTTACCTCAGCCTTGGAGGGTTCCTGCCTTTTGTTTCAGTGTTCTTTATAACATGCCGACGACCTGGAGTTTTATTTTTTTTAAAGTTTGAATAGTTGCTTCTGTTTATGTTTTCTTTGTAATAGCAACTTCAGCCTTCAGCCACGACCCAGGAAACACAGCAGTGGCTGCTCAAAAACAGGTTTTCTTCCTACACAAGACTGTTTTCCAACTTTTCAGGTATGTTTGGGTGTGGGTGTGTGCACACGCACACATGTGTGTATTTTTGTCTCTGTACTTTTAACCTTATTTTTTTTTTAATTTTGAAGTAGAGATTTGTAAAAAGTTGTCAGAACCCATCCAGGGAAGTCCTGTGTTCCCATCACTCAGTCTCCCCCAGTGGTAACAGCTCGCGTGGCCCGTGCACGTGTCAGAATCGGGCTGACATCAGCGCGGTCGGCGTGCCCTCATTCGTGTGTGGGCACGTACAATTCTGTGCAGTTTTTTCAGTTATTAACTTTTTATTCCGATGTACTTTTTCCTTTACTGTAAGTTGCAAAGATAGCACAGAGATGTTCCAGGGTACCCTTCACTCACATGATTACAGTACAATATCAAAACCATGACATTGACATTGGTGCACTGTAGGTATATAGTTCTGCATCATTTATCACGTGCACAGATTTGTATAACCACCACCGGAGATTCAGAAATACTCCCCCACAGGGTTTCCCTCATGCAGTCCTACCCACCACCACCAACTCCTAGTCCCCGACAGTCTGTTCGCTGCCTCCGTGATTGTGTCATTTCAGGAATGTTACATAAATGGAATCATACAGTATGTGACCTTTTGAGATTGGCTTTTATTTTTAACTCAGCATAACGCCCTTGAGTCTGTCCAAGTCGTATCAATAGTTTGTTATTCCTCTTTATTGCTATGTAGCTTTACATAGTATGAATGTACTCAGGTATGGTTTTTATAATACTTAAGTATAACCTTGCATAGTTAGCTAAAAGAACATTAAGTGGAATTTTAAAAGGGACCAAGCAAGTGCTTCTTTGGGTGGTGCCATAGGAAACCTGTTTAGAGGGACAGTGATACACCAGGTGGGAGATTTTTCCCAAACATACTTGGCCCCGGAACCCTTTTCCTACAAAACACTAACAGACGCATCCTGAGAACTGCTGGGCTGCAGTAAAGTGGCGCTCAGCTTTCCTTTGCCCTCAGTGCTGTGGGCCATTTTTATGGCCATTTTAATGCAGCGTGAGCCTTTTAGGGGGGTGGAACACTGGTGTGCACATGACTGGAAAGCATGATTTCACGAAGAACATGGCTTCCTTTTGTGTCGGCCATGTACTGTGATGCTTGTGCGATGATGAGTCATTTCACATGTCATTCTTTGTCTTTCTAAAATTAAAGCACTGGATTGAAGTCATGCTACCAGCTGCACTTCTATTTGATTAAGTAGAACCTTTTATATGAAAAATGGGAAATTGAAAAATTTCAGTGTGTGAGAGAGGGAAACACATCTTGAACCCTCATAAAAGAGTAAAGCCCATACAAAAAGTTCTGACATTGGAACTGGGGGAGGTCCCAGGTTATGCCTGTTACATTAGACTGATCCATCTTTCCATCGAGAGACTTCTGAGCTCTTTCCACTGTGACCGTGATCCCATGCCTTTGTCTCTAGCCCTTATCCTGTGAGCTTCCCAATAATAGAAGGCATCCACATTTCAGGAAGGCTATACACATGAGTATCTGTCCAGTTCTGTGGAGGGTTGCAGGTGCGCACACACCCATCTCTGGCCACACCTGTGAGCCAGTCCTGTGTTCAGGGACGCAGGAGGCGTATCGTTGGCCACAGTAGAGAGATGAGAGCGAGCCTGTCTTTGTTTATTTGACTCCATCAGTGCTTGTGCCTCATGGGAAATGTGCTTCTCTGGTCTTTATATCTCTTAGCAGCTATAGTTGTTGGGCCCTCACCTTGAGGCCCTCAAAAATAGAAAGGTAACCCCATTGTATTGTTACATAGGTAAGTGGATATTTGTCATGTGGAAGTCATGCCTGAATCCCGTAGGGCATCTTACTTCTCCCAATAAACTACATCTTGAGTGTTAATAAAAGGGAAAAACAAAAGATTATTGACACCCTCAAACATAAAGAGTAGACTGAAGAGTACAGCGGACTCTTGTGTAATCATCCCCAGCTCCAAATACGAGCAGCCTTTGGTCGGTCCAACTCTGCCACTTCCTGTCCCCCTTTCTGTTGTATTTTACAGCACGTCCAGATATGTCATTTACACTTACAAGTATTGTGGGGATGGAATCTTAAGGCATAACTCACAGTTCTCTGCCATGCTTTTGTGACAGTTGTTCCTGAAAGCTTGACTTCATTGTGCATGTTGGAAAGAGGCCTACACCTAGGTGTCCTCTTAACTTGTGTGGCTTTAAGGCAAGTCCCCAGAACTGTGGACTTCATTTCCTCTTTCTATAAAATGAAAGATGGGTCTGGGTGACCACAAGGAAAATTATCTGGAGTGAGAATCACGTTTGTCCACACGACCACAGCATAGCTAAAATAATGCAGGTAGTGAAACCCTGGGTTGGAGCAGACCATCCTGTTGGCCCCGCTTGTTGATCCAATTTACCAGCCTCTGGGCCTCTAAGCTCTTCTTCATACTGGACATGGAAAAACCAGCATTTCCTTTGGCTCTGAGAAACCGTGTGTGTATTCTTGTTCATGCGTGTGTATGCATAGGAGACCTGTGATGATTTTGAAAGACATTTAACTGTGTGAAGACAGCTGCCATAAAGCAGCCAGTCCTGCTAGCTCCTGTTCCATTTCTTTGAGAGGAATCTCTTTATGCTATTCTCCAGGTGCCGACTTATTAAAACTGACAAAGGAAGATTTAGTACAAATTTGTGGTGCAGCCGATGGAATTCGGCTCTATAATTCCCTGAAGTCAAGGTAAAATACTGTGTTTCAAAGGAACTGTCTTGCTTGAGATAAGAACGTGCCTTTCTTTGTGCGGGGCTGCGGGCAGAATGGATGCCCACGCTCGGTGGGCGTGTGCCTGTGCGCTGCCGCGTGCCGGCAGCGTCGTGCTCACGAGGAGCCTGTTTTGTGTGCACCTTCAGGGCAGGCCCACACACGATGCAGGCACTGATGAGGGCAGAGGTAGACGGTAAGACGGGTAGCAATGCACATGGGCAATTCTGAGTTCTTGAAGACGACTGGGTTTGTTGCCGAGAAAACAAACTTCTCATTTAGGTGAGCTATGTGGCTGCTACTAAACAGTTATTAAAAATGTAAACCTCTAATTGCGCGTTAAAATGAAAGAACCGTAAACTGTGCTGGCTTTTAGGATTCATTTCCTGTCATTGATATTTCTAGACCTGTGTGAAAATTCCATTAAAATTGAACCTTACTGATTTTAAACTGCTGACTTAATCTTGAAACTTAAATTTACCAGCATCTGACAGACCATCTCAATGGTTTAGAGTCTGGATCATCAGATTAGACCACCTGTGATAGTTGGTGTGAGGTGTGTGTTTTTATATTTTTATTAGTACATTATTTTGTATAATGAATTAACATTGTAAAGTTCTCATAAGGAACTAGCGCTTAGATTCCTGTAGTGTCATTTGTACATGTGGTGAAGCAGCTTTCTCTCCTGGGCTCATGAGTGGCATCTTGTGATTGCAGGTCAGTTAGGCCCCGCTTAACCATCTATGTCTGCCAGGAGCAGCCGGGCAGCTCAGCGTTGCAGGGGCAGCAGCCGGCTGCAGGCCGAGGAGCCGAGAATGGCAGCGGGACCCCCTACGGTGGGTATGGGGGCACCTCAGCCTCCCACTGCCCCCTCTCTGACACTGAGGTACCAGCAGGAGGTCCCAACCAGGGTGTGGAAGGACTCCTGTCCCATTAGGACTGCTGAGGTGCTGATGTGTGAGTCCTGGCAGCATGGAGCTCTAGGGCCGAGTCCCCTGGGAGCAGGGAGATGGGGGCTTCTCTTGGTTATTTCAGCCACATGATAATTTTTTTTTTTTTTTTTTTTACACATGGCCCTTCATGCCAGAAATACCTAACACATAAGAGACTAGCTTGATGCTTTGGGGTTTTGCAGCCTTAAAAAATAAATCTCAGATGCAGTGATGAAAACCTTGGCCTCTTGGCGAGAAAGCAGGAGGGTTTTTCTTGTTATCCATTTTACTGACTGAGGGAGAAGACTTAAAATGTCACGTTGAAAGATGCATCTGTGTATCAGTGGGAAGTGTGCGGACTTGTGTCAGGCAAGCACCTGGCCAGTGCTGTGAGCTCTGTGTGGTGAATCTGGTGGCTGTGCTGTGTCTTCATAAATATACTCTACATCTTTATTGACCGGGTACTGGGAGAGCCTCATCTTCCTGCAGGTTTTCCTGAATTAGGGCAGAGCTAAAAATCCCGGCCCCTCCCGTCCTCTAAATGTGGTCCTTGGGAAGAACCGCGTACGTGTTCTCATTTGTAAAGCGGGTGTGTGATGCACTCTTCCCACATTCTGAAACACAGAGCCACACGCTCAGAGCTTTTCAGGGAAAAATACGGAATTCAAAGAGGCAGTTACTTGCCCTAATACTAGATAGAGCTCTGAAAAAGACTTTGTGGAACTTTGAATTTTACTAAAAAAAAACCTAAGGACAGCATCACTATTGTGAGCTTCCCCATTTGGTGTCATTTTGACTTCAAAAGCTATGAATTTTAAGACTGTGGGTGCTAATACAAGCCTTGGTCTTAGAAGCTAATATTTTAAAGGAACTCTGCGTGTATCATCAAGATCCTCTGTATCATTTATATGCGGTCAGGATTGTACTATTTTGGAAGGTGCCTTCTCAAATGTGAGTGTTAGTGGAGGGGTGTGTGGAAATACTGTTGAACTCACCCCTAGATCAGGGTCAGCCATCTTTTTCTGTTAAAAGCCACGTTCTGCTGTTGTAGTGTCAGAACCCACAGACAATGTGCAGATGACAGGTGTGGCTTGGTGCTTATCATACTTTATTTTTGAACGAGTAGAGGGCAGGGTTTGGCCCCCATAGGCTATAGTTCAGTGAACCTGCTCTCCAGCATCTCTACAGTATTGCCCTAATTATAGTTCCAGATTCTGGTACTTTCATAGTGTACAATCAGGAAAGGTTTCTGTACTTACAAGAAAAAAAACCCTTGTTTGGGGAACCATATTTCGAGCACTTACATTCCTGATCGATGTCTGGCTTGAACCGGTAGTAACTGAGCCGGACCCGAGTCAGATGCACTGCAGAGGCACCTGGCACTGTGGCTGACGCCAGGTTCTGCGGTCCACAGGCCTCACTGTCCACAGCCCTTAACTTTCTGTGTGCTATCATTTATGCTGCTTTTAGTTGGGGGTGGGGAGAGATAGCTTTTATACTTCAGGATAAACTCTCAGTCATATGATTACTGAATCAAAAACCATGAACTTTTTAGGTTGTTTTTTTTTTTTTTTTAAATATTGCTAGAATCACGTCTTATTTTTGAAAAGAGCTTCCTTCAGGTATAATTTACATACCCTAAAATCCTCCCATTGTGATTATGTAATTCAGTGGCATTTTAGTAATTGTACAGTTTTGTAGCCATTGCCACAATCCGATTTAGTTCCATTACTCCAGAAAGATCCCCTGGGCACATTTGCAGTCAACTTCTGTTTGTTTTTCATGAAAATGAAAACCTCAAATCCTTTTGTACGGATATTACTGTTAATGTTTGTATTTTGAGTACTTTGAAAGATGTGATCTTCCTATAGATCCAGGTGGGAAACAGATAAAAGATTATTGCTAAAGTGCTGTTCTTGTATTTTTTATTTCAGTTTATCATGCCATCTACTTGGAAGAAATGGTTGCCTCAGAGGTTGCTCGAAAACTTGCGTTGGTGTTTAATATTCCTTTCCACCAAATTAACCAGGTTTACAGACAGGGTCCCACTGGTATTCACATTCTTGTTAGTGATCAGGTAACTCAAACTGACATGCCCATTTGCTTTTCCCATTCACGCTGGTTTTCACTTTTATATATATATATCACTGAAGAACTATAGAACAATTCTGTGGCTTCTTTTACAAGTACCTCTGAAAATCATTTCAAACTGTTGGGAATCAAAATCTGTGAGAATTGATAACCAAGAGTTTCAGGGAGTCTAGTGATGCTAGGAATTCAAACTGAGGAGAGCTATGGCTCACCCCCCACACACACACTTTTCAACTCAGATACTCCCTGGAGGGACTGCAGGGTAGTGGGGCTTTGGCCCCTTTTTATGGGGAGAGGCTTTTGGGTGCGTTTTCCTTTTTCCACTATTTGGTGACTAATTTTAAAAAACAGTAAAGTTAGAGGTACAGTTTTTCTCTCTGGTGTTCAGTGACAAGTGATACTAGAAGAGCTCTTATGCAATGACTGTTTGTCACAGCAACTGTGCTCCCCAGCGGGTTGGGTGGGTCGTGGACCAGCTCCCTGGGGACTGTCGTGTGGACACTGCCACCGAGCAGCAGGTGTCAGTTTCCACTGCTGCACCCTGCGGCCATCAGATCGGCCATGTGCTCTTGCAGTGGTGTGGGGATCACAACGTTTTCCTTTAACTACTCCTTTTAAATTTTTAAGTTGGTTACAGAAGGACAGCTGGATCTTAACTACATCTGCTTTCTCCTTCCAGATGGTTCAGAACTTTCAAGATGAGAGTTGTTTTTTATTCTCCACAGTAAAAGGTACTTTGAGTGCATGCATCTTGACATGCTGGGGCCATGAAAAATG
This sequence comes from Anoura caudifer, assembly GCA_004027475.1. Taxonomy (NCBI): domain Eukaryota; kingdom Metazoa; phylum Chordata; class Mammalia; order Chiroptera; family Phyllostomidae; genus Anoura; species Anoura caudifer. The sequence goes on along the minus strand of PVKU01002905.1, from coordinate 43,164 downwards.
ATGTGTGCCTGTAGTCAGCACTCACCTCGTGTTCACTTTCAAACGCTAGCTTTACTGATTTTAAGAAGAGTCGGTAAAATGAATCCCAAGAATATATATACACACACGTGTGTGTATTTTTAATCCTCACCCAAGGATACATTTATTGGCTTTAGAGAAGGAAGGAGAGAGAAACATGGATCGGCTGCCTCCCATACGTGCTCTGACTGGGGCTCGAACCTGCAGTCTGGGTGTGTGCCCCACCCTGACCAGGATTGAACCACAGATGGTGCTCCAACCAAGCACCCAGCCAGGGCTGAACCCAGAAAATATTTCTCATGGTTGTAGTAGAAATTAACTAGCCAACAAGGAAGATAAGTCGATCCAGTTAGATGACTGCGGAAGATGATCTCAGTTCATCCAGCCAACTGAGCATCTTTGTCAGAAACCATGCTTGCGGTGCTAGGAAAGTCTTAACAAAACAGTCCGTGGAATTCTTACTCTAGTGGAGAAAGCAAACCAGAATTGGCCAGCAGATGCACATAATTAGAAATATTTTCAGTGCCATGAAGGAATGGGAAAGCGTGGGGTGTTTATGGATAAGGAGAAGCTGGGTAGGGAGACATGAAGCTGTTGGGGAAGGTCTGAGATAGTATCAGTTGGTGCTGAGGCTTGAAGAATGAGAAAGAGGCAACCATACGAGAAGCATCCCAAAGCTGTGTGTGCAGAAAAAACCATGGCTGCTTAGGAGGTTTAAAAGAAGGCCATGTAGGTACCACGCAGTGTGTGATGGGTGAGCAGAGCAAGACAGAGGCAGGGCCTGTTATGCAAGACCTGGTGATGGCAGTGTAGATTTTACTGGAAATGCACTGGGAAGCCAATGCAGTTGTTTAAACAAAGGAGTAGTGTGGATTTTTCTTTGCCTCTGCTCCTCTGGAGACAGGTGAGAAGATGGGAAAACCGGAGAGAGGTAATGTCATCTGACATGTGTGTAGACAGGGTTCTGCTGGACTCTGCAGTTGAAGAAGAATGGTTTGACTTGGGAGAGAAACTGAATGGAAGTGGTCCCAGTAATTATGGTTGGGAGAGATTGTGCAGGAGTTCCATTTTGGGTGTAGGAATGTGAAGTTGGCGTTCAATTATACCTGTCTCAGGCTGGCGGGAGAAGCCAGGAGTGAGATGTGACTCAGAGCCCACAGAAAGAGGACCTGAGTTCCGGTCACAGGGCTAGGTCAAAGGCTTTTTACCCCGTAGGTGGGGTTTTTCTTGAGGTAGGCCCGTATAGTTGTGAACTTACCTTGTAGAACTGCTTTTGCTGAATTCCATAAATTTTGAAAAGTTGTGTTTTCATTTTCTTACTGTTTTAAGATAGTTTTTGATTTCTTGATTTCCTCTTTGATCCATTGGTTATTTAGCAGAATGTTGTTGAGCCTCCCTGTACTTGTCTTTTTCCAGTTTTCTTCCTAGTTGATTTCTAGTTGCATGCCATTGTGGTTGGAAAAGATGCTTGGTATGATTTCAGTCTTCTTGAATTTATTGAGGCTTGTTTTGTGGCCTAACATGTGATCTGTCCTGGAGAATATTCCATGTACAGTTGAAAAAAAAAAGTATTCTGCAGTTTTTGGATGAAATGTTCTATAAATGTCTATTAAGTTGATCTTACCTAATGTGACATTCAAGGCCATATTTCCTTAATTTTCTGACTGGGTTATATACCATTGATGTGAGTTGGGTATTTAAATCCACTGCACTTACTGTATTACTGTGGATTGCTCACTTTATGTCCGTAATAATTGCTTTATATATTTGGCTGCTCCTATGTTGGGTGCACAGATAGATATTTACTATTGTATGCTCTTTTTGGATTGACCCACTTAAAATTATGTCGTGTCCTTCTTTGTCTCTTTTTATATTTTTTATTTATAAAGTCTATTTTGACGGATGTAAGTATTGCTACTCCAGCTTTCTTTTCATTTGTTTGCGTGGAATACCCTTTTCCATCCCTGCACTTTCAGTCTGTGTCTTTCAATTTCAAGTGAGTCTCTTGTGAGTAGCATACAGATGGGTCATGTTTTTTAACCATCAGCCATCGTGTGTCTGTTTTGGCACATTTATCTATTTGCATTTAAGGTAATTATAAGTATGAACTTAATTGTCATTTTGTTCATTGCTTTTATAGTTCTCTATAAGGAGTTTTTAAATGCAAAATTATATGAAAAAGGGTTTTTAAAAGTCTGATAGGTTAAAATCTAAATCCAATCTCAGCACAAAAGTTGCATCTCACAGAACAAGTCGTCATGTGTCGCCCTTTCTCGGGAGTCACTCCTGAAGAGAGCAGCCCCCACGGTGTTGACATCACGTGTTCACTCTCTGCCTGACATGCTGCCCATGCCATCAGGTTGCCTGGGAGGCAGAGCTTTAACTGTGAACTGGTTCGCTTCATCTTCTATTTTCACAAACTCTTCAGCTTGATACTCTTCTGCTCAATATTTTGTTCTCAAAGCAGTACAGTTTTTGCTCTGCAAAACTCGCGTTATCCAAAAAAGGAAACTCCTACTGTAATGAATTGCATGGTTGTGTTCTATGAAAGTGGTGGACATTCCTCATGTCAGACATCACAGGATGTCCCCTCCAAACTCAGTGTGCACTGTTTTTCAGACATTTGTCCTCATGCAAAAATTCATTTTTTCCTTGGTGAATGCCTGTACTGCTTCTGTCCATTTCCGGAAAAACAGCTAGGGCACTGGGCAGAAATAGTGATATCTTTTTTAAGTGCTTCAGATCTACTGTGGAGCTCAAAAATTATTTCCAGCCCTGGTTAAGAGCGTAGTCCCGATAGGCCAAGGCTGTGGGTTCCATCCCGGGCCACATAACAAGATGCAACCAGTGGGTGCACCAACATGTGGAACAACAGATCAGTGTTTCTCTCTCTCTCTCAAAATCAATAAATAAGAACTTTATTTCCAGAAAAGCTGGATACACGCACTGTTTATTTGCATGTGTCATGTGGAGAGCTGACTGCCCTGCCTCCCCCCTTGCTGACAGCACTTACGCTACTTTCGTTGATGCCCCCTCCCATTCCCCTTCTCCCCACCCAAAACTTGCAAGGCGGTAGGCACAGGGTGCTGATGGGAGTATGGGCCAGACACCAAAAAAGCAAAATGTTTAAAAAGGGGATGTGTACATGAAGTTGCCTTAGGGAAGAGGGTCTGGTGGAAGTGAATCAGCTTTTATTCCTGTAGAATTATTTAAAGGTAACCTCTGAACTGGGGGAGAAAGTTATAGATTTCTGGGAATTTTCGATTTCATAGTCTTGATTTTCCTGTTTGACTTTAAAAAACAAACCTAACTTCTCTTTCCTTTTTCTACAGTTGAAAATAGTGGTGGTATCCACATAATTTTGAAGTGATGTCTTACGTAGTCGGAACTATATTCAGTACCAAATAAAGTCACGCTTAAAAGTGTGTGAAGACTGAATCCAAGAAGTCTTGGGATTGGATTTTACTGTATGAAATGTTTCATATTGAAAACACAAGATGACCTTTCTAATGAGCTGTATGAGAGGCGAATCTCCTCACTGTCACTGCCATAGCCAAGCATCCTCGTGAGAGTGAGCACGTCGGGACAGCACGCCTGTTCTAGGGGCCACGGCGCAGGCAGGCGGCTGCCTGTTTCTCTGGCAGAGGCCAGTAGATTGAGTTCCTAGAAGCAGCCCTTGCTGTCTTTTTACACTGTACGCGGTTTGGAAATGAATGTAAAAACATACTGCGGGCATTTACCTTTCTGTGCCAGTTGGGCCTGCATTGCCTGAACCTTCTGCTGAGCTGGGGCTGGGGGACAGTGCTGTTGTGGAGCCAGCACGGAGTCTGTGTGCAGAGCGGTGCCACGTGCTGACTCGGTGACTGTGGTCAGGTAAGAGGCTTGCCACCTCGGAGGAAATCATGTCTAAGGGTGTGCGTCTCACGTCATCATGCCAGATGGGGAGGAGCCAAGCAGGAGGGCTGGAAGCAAGCCGCATTATCCAGAGTACCTTGGTGAGAGGATCAGTGTAAATCCTAATAGGTACAAAGACTTGTGTGTTTTTGCTTTGTCACAGATTTATTGAAAAACTTTCCGCTTCTGCTTTCATTTTTTAGCATTTTGTTTCTGGTTTTCATTTTTGAAGCCCCGTTGCCTTTAAACTTCTGTGGTTTTCTTTGTTTCCTCTGTCCCTGTGTCTGAACCTTCTGAACTGCCCATCCCACTTCAGCCTGCACCATCCCCTTCTTAAACATCCTTCAAGCCCTGGCCCAGCATCGGAGCTAGGTGCCCGAAGCAGGAGAAAACGGATAGTTTCTGACATAGTGATAAGGGGTCTTCATTGTCAACAAGTTGGAATTATTCTGGGAACACTAAACATCATAAATCAAACACTATATTGTACCATGAAAATTCCTTAAACTTCTCAAATATTGAGCTTTTTAGTACAATCATGATTAGATGTTCTGGTGATTACTTAGAGGCTTTTCATACACCACAGGATAGTCTCCTTTTCAGTAAAAAGATTGCCTCTTTCACAAAACCAAATGCTTATGTCTCAGTATGCTTTTCAAAGGGAACCTACTATGTTCGTGATTTTTTTCCTACTGTCTTTATCTCTTCCCTTTCCCAAAATTTATCAGCAAGCATTTTTGAGGTCCATAGTGTAGCACACCCAATTTGTTTTTAAACTTAAATTCCATTTTAATTGTAGCACCTCTGTCCACTTACCCAGGTGTCTTGGTTTTGAATGTGTTATTTGATCTTGATCTTTATTCAGGCAGAAACAGGAATGAGTCATTTTGAATTTGAAATCTCCCACAATGGAGCACTGTTTCTAAGTATCTCCTCCACCTTCAGTTTTACAGTACCTGTAACTCTCAGAGACCCCAAGGCAGGAGAGCCTTCCTTTCTGTCTTTTTCCCTTCGCTTTTACATGGCCACACTTTCTGTGCACTCACTTGGGAAAGAAGTCAGCTTCCATTGTTTTAGTTTTGCTTGTCCTACTTAGCATTTCTTTTTGAGTCTCAAGATTTATGGAACAATAAGTGTCATATAATGCTGTGTGCTTATATTGAGTTCTGCATCGGGTTTTAGAAGTGGGGTAAAAATAATTAAAAGCTCGTCAAACTTGAAATTACACCAAGTGGTGTTGAGCATTAGTCTGTCCAAGTGAAACAAGTTAAATTATGGCACCAGCAAATTTGCTACTTTGTTTTTTTAATAGTAGGATGTATACATCTCAGTATAATAAATGTTTTCCGACTGTTTTGCAAATGTGTGTCTCATTTGAAAATCTTAGTCCCTGCCAAAGTCGCAGGGCAGTAGACTCAAGTGGCTCCATGAGCCACTTGAACAGGTACGTTCTGAGTTCCTACCAATCTGAATATTTTCTAACAGGTGAGGCCAATGTTATGTCTTCCCAGTAACTTCCACACCTGAAGCAGACCTGATTTTATCAGAGGTTCTCCTGTTATGTAAATGAGGTCACGGGTCATTGAGCACTGTGGCTGTGATGGGTTAGGCATTTACATCAAATAGAAACTATAATTCATAATCACTGAAGTACATGTTACGTTGTTTATTTAAATAGCATCCTGCATCAGTCCCCACACAGTGGTGCAAATGTATATTTAAGTAACTGCAAAATTTGTAGGCAAGTGAATATCAGTATATCATAAAACAATAAAATCATCAGGACGTGAATGCTTGTTCTGGTAGTCCTGTTAAGTTGATTTCCGGGGTTGTGGATTTACATACATGCCCCCTCTTCCTAGAATGCAGCTGAAGCATTGTATCCTAAATGCTTCTAAAACTGTCCACCGGGAAGTACTGCTAGTCAGGGGGAAAATGACACCTTTTTTTGCTGTTTGACTTCACAAGCTCTGGACTCCTCAGTACGGGGACCTGTTGCTAGGAAGGATCAGCTCCCATTAGCACAAGTTTGCCATGAAGGTGGTAATGTGTTCCTAATCTTAATAAAGACAACAGAAGTGACAGCACAGGCAGAAACTGGATCGATCACCTTACCGGAGTTTAGATAACACTGGGTCTTGAATTTGGGAAATGGTGTTGCTCAGATTGATCTACCACAGATTATAGCAATAAAACCCTCTGACTTAAGCATTGCAATGGTTTATCCATTTTTATATTTTGAGTCACAAAGGTGCCAACACTTCACTGATCTGAGTTTAAGTGTGTACGACTTCTGAATAGTTCTGGTGTAACTTGGTTTCTAAGATTTTAAAATAAACTTGGAAAAAAATCACACCCATTCTACATGCATCCATTCATTATTTTTAATCAATTATATTATAGATAACCTAAGCCTATTCAATTCTATTGCTTTAAGGTCCCCGATTTTGTGAGATGACGTGATTAGCTTTTCTCTAATAAAACTGTGCTGTAGCATACGCCAGAGCTTATAGTTTCCCATCAGGCAGCACAAACTCTGAGTTGACTTTGTTTTTTGGTCCCCAAAAGTATATACGGCAAGTTGACGGAAACAGAGGTGAAGGCCCTGCTCCACCCAGTTTAGAGTCCTTATTTCTTTGGTGTCTCATGGAAACTTCCTAACGTGCCTTCACGTAAGTCTCTACATATAAAACTATCAGGTATTATGAATTTGCAGTATAGTCGCTGATAAACTTGCTATTTAATCTTCAAACTGGAAAAGTCCTCCTAATCAAAATGGAATCACTGTGAATTAAAGTAGGTCACTGTCTTAAGCATCAGGTAGAAGATCAACAGCCTGTTTTTCCTGCTCAATTTGTGCGAACACTGATGGTCTGTCTGCGCGGCGCTGACAAAGCCGAGGACAACGTTTGTTCCCTAGGAAGGTACACCCACCTCTTTAAGAAACTGGGTTTCTTGCACGGTCCTGGCTGCGTGGAGACTGCTCCTGCCATGTGTTTCCTGACACAAGGCTTTGATTTGATTGCTTGGCAGCAGAATCAAGGTGAAAACTATCACCTACAGAAGTTACTGCAGTCCCTATAGAAGTCTTTTACCTGCAAAGGCCTTTCCCAATGGAGAACCAACAGATGGCGGCGACAGTGGAGAAGGTGGGGAAGACTCAGGTCTCCTGGAGGTGGGCCCACGCAGCCGCCGTCAGAGAATGACACAGCACCTGCACAGCCGAGGTCCGCTTCCTCCCACTGCTGTCGGGGGGGTGACAGGCGCAAAGTAGGCATGGACTTTGACATGAGGCAGCTGAGCCTGGAAATAGAAGGAGAAGGTGGAATAATCTTCACACTGATACTTTGGGGATTATAGGCATAAACCTAGAAAAGCCTGTAGTTCTCCATGTAGAATTGGCTTCACTTTTACTACTAGGCAAATAGTTTGAAAAGAAATCCTGTTTACACAGAACAGCACCTTCTATAGACAAAGGAACACTGATTTATACTATTTCTGCCCAGGGGTAGTCACTGGCCCTGTATACAAAGTAAGGAGTTCTCCATAGCGGTAGCATCCTGGGGCTGTTCCAGGGCGTAAATGCAAAGTTAAAAATTTAAAGCATATTCAAGAAAATAACAGATGAACTATGTGTGGAAAGAAAGTTACATTCTATTAGGCGCTGTCCCCTGCAAGTTAGCCAAGACCACATTCAACCTCCTGGTGGGAATGACTTCCAGCCCTTTTCCTTGTAAGGGTGCTGATCGCCAGCCTATGTGGAACCCGTTTTGGAAGCTGAATCTTCCAGGGTGGGGTCTTATCAAGGGAATTTTGAAGAAGTCTAAGGAGACACTTGGGTAACATCAGTTTGAGTAACGGTGGGTTTAGGACAGAATGTAGAATGTGGGTGGTTTTTATTACTTGGGGGGAGAGAAACATCGATTTGTTCCACTTATTTATACATCCCAGGGAGAATGTTGGCTCTTGATGGATCTGTTACTTAAAAGTTGTGCCAGGTGTGCCAACTCCTGCCACACTTACCCGCATCCGCTTAATGCCCGCGCGGGTGACCTGCTGACAGTCGTACAGCTCCAGGCGCTCCAGGCCACGGCAGTTCTCCAGGTGTTCCAGGGCCACGTCGGTGATGAGGAGGCAGTTGTCCAATTCCAGGACTCGCAATCTTTCGTGGCCGCAGGTGCTGTTGCTCAGGTGCAAGATTCCGTCATCTGTGATGAGCTCACAGTGGGACAGACTCTGCAACAGGGAGAGATGAACATGTTTGCGAGGCCCTCATTCCAAGACTCCCAACCTAGGCACGGCAGGGGCTGGTTTGTGCAGGATCCCAGAGCAGCCTCTTGTCAACAGGAGGATCAGACATGAAGCCTCATGGCCTGCAGTGGTTTCTCTCCCCTTTCTGACCATTAAATTAGAAATGCAGGGCATGGTCTGGTTCAAGATGGCAAAGGAAGAGGATCCTGAACTCACCTCCCGTGAGCACAAATCCACAGCTATGTAGGGAACAACATCCTCTAAAGAAAACCTGACATGCTGAGCAACCCCTACACATGGGGCAAGTGAGAGAAGGCCCATGCCGGCGCAGGAGAGGCTGGGACGCGGTGCCGCCATAAACGCCACTCCTGGTGCTGCGACCCAGTGGGAGGGCGCTCAAAACGTGGAACTCCCTGGGGAGCGAGGGGTCAGAACCTCACATCATGCACTCTGACTTTAAGGCCTATACCCGAGGCAGGCCCCCAGAAGAACTGCCTCGGAATGCTGACGGGCTCAAGGCCACGAGACCACAGCAGTCTTGAGAAACAGGTCTTGAAGGCCCAGCGTGGAAACGGTCAGTCAAGGGGCCCCTGGACAAACGCAGGAGAGGCTCATTTATTTGCTTGGCGCACCGCCCTGAGGGGTGGGCGTCTGCTTAGACACCCATTCGGGGTGTCTCCTGGGGTGCTCTCTGGTGAGGGAGACTAGAGGTGCCATCTTCGTGCACCACTGCCTTGCTCTGGCCGGAGGGTGCCGTGTAAACGTAGGGGCTTTTTGCCTTTCCCGCTGGCACTGTATGCTCCCCCTCTGCCTCTCCAGCTGGTGTGCACCCTCCTGCCACACTGTAGAGTGCACTCATCTCCTGGGCTTTTACACATGTCTGGGTGTCCGGGTCTCGTGGCTGCCACCAGGGGACACCTACATCCCTTGGCTCTGGTGGCCAGTGGGGCTTACACGGGTAGGTCCTGCAGGATTGTAACCAATAGAGAAAGTTCTTAAACAGCTGCCACCACAAGGGCCCAGTAAGAGCCCGCAGACCCAGGAAGCTCAGTCCTGTGAAAGAGGCCTGTTAGCGGATCATTGCAGCTGCAGCCTGAGGGGCTGGCTTCTAACTGCCACACGTCTTGAGGGCCAACCAATCCTTTCGGGAGACTGTATACCGCAGGCACCGCTCTGGGCTCCCTGCTGTGCTGTACAGCAGATGCTGGTGTCTGGGGGCATGCTCACTGGTGCCAGAGCAGTTAGGCCAAGGGAAAGAAAAAAAAGGCATCCAAATTGGAATGGAGTAAAACTCATTATTTACAAAGGACATATACAGAAAATCCTACCCAAAATCCTATTCCACCCAAAAACCTGTTAAATGAATTCAGTAAAGTTGCAGGATACAAGATCAGTATATAGAAATCATGTGTCTATAGATTAATAAATTATCAGAAAGAAATTAAAATAATTCCATTTATATCTTCATGAAAAAGAATAAAATAACCTAGAAATAAATTTAACCAGGATATGAAAGGCCTGTACACTGAGAACCATGACACATGGGTGAAAGAAACTAAAGACACATATTCCATGCTGGGAAATTCCTATTAAAATGTTCATATCGCACCCTGGCTGGTGTAGCTCGGTGGATTGAGTGCGGGCCTGCGAACCAAAGGATCACAGTTTGATTCCCAGTCAGGGCACATGCCTGGGTTGCAGGCCAGTTCCCGGCAAGGGATGCACAGGAGGCAACCATACATTGATATTTCTTTCCCTCTCTCCCTCTCTCGTTCCCTTCTCCTCCAAAGATAAATAAATAAAATGTTTTTTAAAAAAAAGTTCATATCACCCAAGCAGCCTGCAGTTTCAGCACGATCCCTGCCACATTCCAATGGCGTTTTTCACAAATGGTCCTACACATTGTGCAGAACCACACAGGTAAGTCAGAGCAGCCTTGAACGAAGCCGCAGGCACATGCTCTGGGACTGCAAACTGTATTACAGCATTACAATGAAACGGTGTGGTGGTGGCGTACGGACACCTGTTAGAATGGCTGTTATCAAACAGACAAGAGGTAGTAAGTGTTGATGATGTGGAGAAAAGGGAGCCCTTGTGCATTATTGGTGGGAACGTAAAGTGGTGCAGTTACTATTGAAACCAGAAGGCTCCTCAAAAAAAAAAAAAAAAAAACAACTATTAGATGATCCAGCAATTCCGCTGTTGAGCATGGGCAGAAAATGAAAACGTCAGTTTTTAAGGAAGCCCTACGCGCCGCCATGTTCACTGCAGCATTACTTACCACATGCACGATACGGAAACGGCCTCTGCGCCCACCACCGGCTAACTGGGTAAAGGCAGTGTAAGACCGACAGGGAGGAACTCGGCCCTAAGAAAGGAACTCCTGCATCTGTCTTAACATGGACGGGCCTTGAGGGCGTTGTGCTCAGTGAAATAGTCAGAGAAGGATTGATACCTTATGATCTCACACGGAAGCAGAGCAATGCAGGAGTTCAGACTTCCTTAGCACTACAAAGTTACCGTAACGTGTAGATGGGAGACAGGTTAGTCAGAGAGTCTGGATACAGGTAGATTCCTGACAACTCTCTGAAATCTGACCCCGAGCTCTTAGAAGGCCCACAGCTGTCCGAAGGCCAGAGGGAATATGGAAATAAGGGAACTTGGTGGGGACAGTAACTCAAGGCCAAAAGGCACTTTAATGATGTTATCAAACTAGCCTCTGAGGACGCTGGCTGACCACAAATCTGTCATGTGCTCAGGGCTGGGAAGACCAGGCCCTGTGGAAGATGGGAGGTCTTGGGCCTCTGAGCAGCTGTATAACTGGGCCTCAATTTTTTCCACTAATAAAGTGGGGATGTCCACAGTGGGGGTCGCTTGGGGCTATGGAGGGGTGGAGTGAGGCCCTGCCTGGCGGGCACAGGCGGCACAGTCCCGGGCTTGCTCAGGGAACCTGATCCCATCCCTGCTCCAGGCTCCCGGCGTGAAATGCGCGCTTGAGAGTCAGTGTTACTTCTCACTGCTCACATTGGGTCTTTCAATATATTCTATTTATTAGTATTAATTACGTAGTATATACCTACATATGGAAAAGGAATTGTATCTATATACATATGCACAGATATGAAATGCAAATACAACACAAAGCTGGAAGCATCATCCTCCCTGATTTCAAACTGTGTTACAAAGTTCGAGTAACAATCCTTTGTCTTAGATGCTATCACTTTAGCACGCTAATTTTCACTCCACCCGACATGATGAACAGGAACTGAGTGAAGTGGTAAGGATGCGAGTCCCTCTATTAGGTTCACATCCTAAAATTAAAGCAGTAACATTTAGATACCCTGCCTCATTCTTGAAACCAAGAATGATGATACCTTTACGGAAAGGAAACCCAGACCCTTGTGGTAGGGAGGCCTTCCCACCCCTAACAGAAGAAAAATGCCACAAAGACAGACTCACCAGGGCTTGCAGTTTAGGACAGTGGATGGAGAGCTGGATGAGTGTGCCGTCGGTTATCTGGAGAGAAACGCGCTGCGTCAGTGTGGCTTCCACACCGGAACTTAACATCTAACGATGGCTTCTGATCCCAGGAATCGGTGCAAGCGGGAATTAAAAACTCATCCCAAGCACGCTCCGCTCAGGCAGAGAGGGAGCACCTCTTTTCATCAGCAACCTCAACTCTGCCCCCTCCTGCAGAAGCAAAGTGTTCTGTGATCTCTTCTCTGGTTCCCTACGGGGGCCTAGGGACCAGGGACAAAAAGAGAGTGGGCAAGGAGGGGCCCCAGGATTCTACGTAGTCACCCCATCACTGGACGTGCAAGCTTATTTCTCTAAGTTCTGTGAAAATAAGAGTCTTTTCTATGTTTGGCAAAACATGGAGCTGTTCTGACCACCTCAGCTGTAGCTGTCTGATGACTGAGAACGGACCACAGTTCACGCATTCCACAGCCAGGGCCCGGGGGGGCCAGGCAACAACCAGCCAGCAGGCCTGTCAGTGACGGGGCGGCCTGCAGGGCTGCAGGGGGTCCACTCACCAGGATGCACTCTTCAAGATCCATCTTCTCCAGGTCATGGCAATTCTGAAAGAGTCCACAGGCACCCTCAGCACGGGTCAGTGGTGAGGGCGACCCTGGTGGCCTGCCCTGTGACACCCTCCGAGCACTGGCCCCGTATCCTTGTTCTCTTCCATTAGGAAATGTGCCCTGTTCTGAAAGAGACCCAGGCAGCCAGCAGGAGCCCTTTGAATCACACTCATTTTGGAAATGGGGACAGGGCTGCCCTGGACTGCATTTCCTTCTCTCACCCCAGAAAGGGAACTGCCTACACCTTCACAGATACCAGCTGCAGAGGAGATTCTTTAAGGGCATGGTGGGGGTGGAGGATGCTGAGCCATAGCCTGGGCAGGTGAGGACAGGGATAAAAGAAAGTATATTGACGACCCCAGAAGGACAAGGGTTCCTGACAACAAGCCAGAGGGGCCCCCAGGGGGTCCACATTTGCAGGGCAATGTGGAAGACGGAGTAGAGGCAGAGCACAGCCCAGGTAGGGGAAGCTGCTGAGGGGCTGAGCTGGGTGTATGAGGCAGGGCATCGGCCCAGGGAGCAGGCTCCTCTATTGCAGCCCTCCTGACCACAGAGAGCGCCTCGCTCACTACAAACCCTCCACAGGACCTCCCTAGCTTTCCAGCCACCTGGGAAAAATGCAAAGCAAGCCCAGAGGACTATTCTATGTGGCCCCTGTCATTTCTAAAGGTGGTTCTTTGCATACTGCGGAACCCCTCCAAGTCACTTTGAATGAGGGAGGCGAGTTAGAGTTTGGCTTTATTGTATAAAGCCTCCACCTTACCCGAGCTAAAAGTGTAAAGCCCGCGTCGGTCAAATGGGAACACCGGGCAGCCTCCAAAATCCTGGGATGCAGAGTGGGGGAGAAAAGAGCAGCAACCGTTAGCAGCGGAAACACAGGCCGGGGCGCACTGATTTCATTCTGCTCCTGGCACGCCCTTGCCTCTGGCCGCAGCCCTCAGGGTTGTAAATGCGAATGCTGGCCCCACTGGACAGAGAAAAGAATGAGGCTTAGGGAGGACGTGCCCTGCCCTGAGTCCCAACGTCCCACCCCACATTCCGGGGTAAATCCAGGGGTCTTCCCACGATACCAGTACATTGTTGCTGCTGCTGTTTTTGAAGTGTTTCCCAGTGTCTGTTGACTTTTAAACAGAGATAAAATGAACTTTTACTCAACAAAATCATCTTGGTAAGTGCTGCATTTACTGAAATTCTCAGTTACCGTATAGGAGGATTAAAAAATTTACAGCTAATGAAAGACAGAGTTAAAAAAAAAAGGACAGTTAATTCTCAATTAATTCTCAATACCTGTGTTAACAAGGATGGATGCCATATATATGTATACAATTATATATAATACATAAATACATATAATTATATAATATATATAATTTTGACCTTCTTTCTCACCAGTTTTAATCTCATAGATATCTTTTACTATGCAGAAACATCAAAATTATCTGGAGTCTTCCTTACCAGTAAGAAAAATGGGCAAAAGACAAAAATAGACAATCCTTAAAAGATATGTAACTGACATAAGCATGAGAAATGGATCAGTTTCACTGGCAAATAAAAAATACTAAGACATTGTATAGGGGTTAAGATTGCTGGTTCTGAAGTCAAGCTCAACAAGTTCAAGTTCCAGTTTTAATTCTTACTCATCATGTGATCCAGGACAAATCACATGATTTTTTTTTTTTTTTGAGCCTGAGATTCTCTCCTGAGAAACAAGTGAGAGTAACAGTGCTTCCCTCCTAGAGGCGCAGTGAGGATTAAGTGAGATACTGCTTATCAAAGGGCCTAACACAGAGCCTGGAGTTCAACTGAGGTTAGCAATGACCGGTATTTGGTCGCCATTACTGAAGATTTAACATTCGCAAGTATTATGTGGAGAATCAGAAAACAAATCATTATTTATTAAAACAAAACTTTGCTTCCTACTAGGAGATGATAAACATGTCAGTTGGGATGGCCCTGCCCCACCCCTCCCCCAATTCTGCCCGTCTAGCAGCTGGCTTAGAGGCAGAAACGTGGCATTTGGATGCGGGGCTATCACCCTGCTGACGATCAGGGATCAGGTCACTCCGATGTCAGAGTGATGACAGGACGAAGCAAATCAGGGACAGTGGAGGCTAAATGCGTGCAGCCCATCCAGACACTACAGTTCAGATTTCCTGGTGTGGACAGTTCAGCACTACCCCTACGTCCCAAAATGAACTGGATGCCACACTGCCCCCCCCACCCCCGTGACCCACCCAACAACCACTGCCTCCTCTGCCAGCACTGATGCCGCCAGCTGGCCAGGCTTTCCCCTCCCCCAGGAAGCCCTCCAGGTCAGCCCCGCCACATTCTGAACAGCGAAGCAAAAGGCACAGCGACTCACTGAAGTCTCGGGCAGTTCAAAGCCAAGGCTGTGAGAGAGGCATCCGTGAGGTTGCTGCAGCCGGAGAGGCAGAGGGCCTGCAGCCGGGGGCAGCCCCGGCAAATCTGCACCACGCCTTCGTCTGTAATGCGCTGGAAACCAAACCGGAGAGGGGAGTCAGAAGGCGCCAGCACACTGAAAGGGCGCGGCGGAAGCACGGGGTCCACTGGGGCTCCTTCAGGTCCGTTGCCAGTTCCCAGCACCGGGTCCCGGCAGTTTAAACAAGGTGAGGTGATGTACACAGCAGGTGTGTATTTCAGTTCCTTCTGCACAGCTTTAAAAACAGGGCATTACTGAGGAGAGTGATACACATTTTAAAATTCTATTTCCTTCCCGGGTTCATTGGATATTTTTTTCAGGAAAAATTCATAAAATTTTATTTAAAATCTAATTAAATAAAGAGCTCACGAGACTTGACTAAATGACATTAATTTTTGGTTGAATTTCTATAGAT
This sequence comes from Anoura caudifer, assembly GCA_004027475.1. Classification (NCBI taxonomy): domain Eukaryota; kingdom Metazoa; phylum Chordata; class Mammalia; order Chiroptera; family Phyllostomidae; genus Anoura; species Anoura caudifer. The sequence goes on along the minus strand of PVKU01002905.1, from coordinate 28,064 downwards.
GAATGCTTTAGTTACCTCCCACATAAATCCTAAATGTCTATAGTATTTCCTGAAATATTTACAAAATAGCAAAGCTAAGTAAATCACTAAATTACTGATAAGTGAACGTTCAAAATAATATCGTTATTTGAATATACTAATTTACATGGAAATAAACAGGCACGTTTACGTCATACTTCAAGTCATGGCCAGGGCGGGCCAGCACACGCTTCAAGGCGCTGTTTTGAGCAGTGCGGCCCGTAAGGTCAGTCAGTCCGTGTCCAGAGGAGCTTCTCCTTTGCCCTCCACTCTCAGGGACTCGAAAGGTTTGCGATTCAGTCACTAAATGCTGTGTGCAAGGGATTTCTCTTATTTTCTCAAAACGGACGTTCGCCTTGAGAAACCCAGTAGGAAGCAGAAAGCACTCTCTCCAATTACTCAGACTTACAACGGCAACGAAGCAGGAACGACAGCTTTTCTCAGACTGCTGCTCTGATGAAAGTTACACCTTGCTCTGGTCCTTCACCTTTAAAGCATTTGCATATTTGTCATTCCTTTTTATTTACTGACACAACGTGACAAGGGTCACCACCCCCAGTTTATAAGTAAAAGGACACTGAGACCTGACCACGAATTGTGCAAGTAAGTGACAGCATTGCTGATAGACTAAAATAACCCGAGACCCCGATGCATATCATCTGCAGGAGAAATGTGGCTTTGCATTGGCCTGTTTAGGTGGTTGCGTTGCGTCTTGCGGCAGATGGGCAGATCACAGAAGGACACCGGAGAAGACCCGCCCGGGCGGTGCTGCAGCGGGGCCCCTGGAGGCAGACCCCTGAGGGAGAAAACCCAGAGCAGGAGGGACGCACAGGAAAGGCACGTTACTTACTGAGCAGGACTGTAAGTTGAGGCTCACGAGCTCGTGGCAGTAATTCTGAATGTGTTTGAGAGCTTCATCTTCTAACTGGGCGGACAGAGGAAACAAGAGGGGTGGGGCCAGGTGAGGGAGCAGCAGAAACCCAGGGAAAATGCTGCGGCAAGTTCCCGATGAAGTGCCCACACCTAGTTTTAGACAAAGGGTAGATGCATACGGCCCCGCTGACCCCGGTACCTGCGTGCAGCCCCTCAGCAGCAGCGCTTTCAGGCCTCGACAGCCGCGCACCAGGGCCTCCACGCCGTCCTTCGTGATCTGATCGCACCAAGACAGGTTCAGGTACTCCAGGTTTCGGCAGCCCTCACTGCGAGAACGAGAAGCAGAACCACGCATGCGCAGTCTGTCCTGCCGAGGAGTCGCTACTGATTGAGTTTAGCAAATCACCAGCAATTCCAGGGAGAGAGAACCTCTGTGGCCTGCGCAAGCCGCCAACTTCCTGCTCCAAGGGGACCATTAGAAGGGTTTCAGACACATCACCATATTCTCGGCTTTGGGTATTTCTCTTGACCACAAACAGCAGGTGCTCTTACCTGATCCCCTTTAAGGAGCTGTTGGTAATGGACACGCAGGAGGTCAGATCCAGATGTTTCAGCTTGGAACAGAACCTGCTGAGGCTGTAACACGTGCTGAAAAGGAGCAGAGGCACTAAAGACATTTTCAACCATGTTTCTCTCCTCTCCGTCTCCCCGCAGCCAATTAGTCACCAAACTAATTTTCATTACTTACCTGTCAGTGATTTTTGTGCAGCCATTGAGGTTTAAATGTTCAATGTTTCGGCAGTTCTGAGCAAAGGTCCTAAAATGAGAAAACATTTAAAAACTCCCTGCAAGTTGCTGGGTAGCCACTAGAGGGCATGAGTAACCATTCACATTTAGAACGGTGCCCCTCAAAATTTTATTTTATTGGACAGACAACCCTTAATGTGAGATCTATTCCCTTAACAAAATTTTAAGTGGACAATATATTATTGTTGACTACAGGTACCAGCGCTCCTCAAACCTCAATGTGCCCACAAAGAAGCTGGGGTTCTGGTCCCAGCGCAGAGCATGATGGCAGATCCAGGCAAAGGGCTGGCTCCACAGTCCGAGCTTCCAGGATGCAGGTGATGCCGGCACTGCTGCTCTGGGGACCACACTTCGAAAAGCAAAGCTCTAGAGCAGTGACTTTCAACCTTTTCCATCTCATGGCACACACAAACTAATTACTACAATTCTGTGGCACACCAAAAAATATTTTCTTGCTGATCTGACAAAAAATAGGTATAATTTGGATTCATTCTCAGTGGACAGCTATTGTTATGTTGGCCGTGGTCATTTTTTATTTCACAGTCTACGCGAAAAGAGGCCAGCACCCCCCCACTAAACAGGTACTGCACGTTGTAAACGCTCAGGGCACACGGGTGCACCGCAGCACACTGTGGAAACCGCTGCTCAGCACTGACCACATATCAGTCTGAACTCTCTTCACCCACATTTTGTGGTCCACTAAGAATCGAGGCCCAGCACCCTGTTAACCTCCCCTTTAAAGAAAAGTCAGTGGGAAGAAAGGAGTCTGCATCCTCCTTGCGCTGTGCCATGCTGTCACTTGGTGCCCTGCAGCCTTTCTGGAAAAACTGCCTCTGGCCATCGATGGGGTGGTAGTTTATCGGTATCAAGAACTGGCCACTTACTGGGGAAGACACTGAGTCACAAAGGGCAACTCCTTCAGTGATCTGTGGGTTGGTGGCAAGGCCAGAAGCAGAAAATTAGACATCTCCTATCTGCCTCCTACTGCTTAACATATCAGCTAGGTTTTCTGCATTTCCCTAAAATTCCTTTTCAACACATCTTGTAAGATTGAGCCCTGACTCTTCCATGTGTCACCCAAACCTCTCCAAAAGCTGCACTCGTGCCGGATGTCACTCGTGCCGGATGTCACCGATAGGCCCTTCTGCCGCACAGTAGTACAGGAAAATGAACCAAGCTGGAGCCGGATGGGCTCCCTGAGTTGAGGATGTGGAGCCAAGTCTCTGACCAAGGCAGGTAGAGTTATCAGAAAAGAATGAACTTTACAAGGAAGGAACTTCAGAGATCTGCAGAGGGATCCCCTGGAAACAAGCACTAGAGTGAACAGCAACCAGAGCTTCCCCGTAGCCTAGCCGGAGCCAGAGCCAGGAACAAGGCTTATCCCCGCCCCAAGAGTGTTGGATGTCACCCTTCAGGGGGCACTGGGCAGAGTAATGACCAGGATCTTGCTTCAGGAGTGGGGTACAATTAGCCCTTGGCCAAATGCTACTTTGGTCCAAACTAAAAAATCTGAAAGGAATGAGGTCCAGGTAACTCAAGTACTTCAGAACAAAACTCAAGAATATTTTCGGAAATACAAAAATATCTGCACCCAAAGTAAAATTTACAATGCCTGGCATTGAACAAAAAACTACCCTGCACTCAAAGATGGAAAATATGTCTTCTCCATAATGAGGAGAAAATTCAGTCTATCAAGGCTGACCTCCAGCTGACATAGACACCGGAAAGAGCAGACAAAGGCAGTAAAAATTATTACAAATGTGCTCTGTGGACTAGAGTTCTACGAACCTAAAGATTAAGCATGCTATGTTTAAAAACATGTTATGTAGAGACATGAAACATATTTTTTAAAGTCCCAACTTAAAATGTTTAGGTATGAAAAGCACAGTGGCAGAGAAAAATGGACTGCATGGGATGAGGGGCAGATCAGACACGGGGGTGGGGTGGGGGGGGGACGACTGGTGAGCTCAAAGGAACAGCAACAGACACACCCAAAAGGAAACACGGAGACAAAAGTAAAAGAATTCACATCAGATGAAGTATACTCTCTGATCATAATAGAATTAAATAGCAATCAATAATGTAAAAATCTGGAAAATGTCCAAATATTTGGAAACTACATAATACATTTCTAAATAAGCCATGGGTCAATGAAGAAATCAAAAGGTAAAGAGAATGCATTTTGAACTAAAAAATGCAAACAGCATTAGAATTTCTGATATGCTACCATGTCAGCACTTCCAGTAAAATTTATAGCACTGAGTAAAGAAACAAAAATTCTCAAATCAATGACTTCAGCTTCCACCTTAAGAAACTAGAAAAAAGATGACCAAATGAAACCCAAAGTAAACAAAAGAAAGTAAATAATAAAGATTAGAATGGAAATCAATGAAGTAAAAAAACAAACAAAAAATAATAATAAAATAAAATACCAATGAAACCCAAAGCTAATTCTTTACAAATATCAATAAAACTAATAAGTTTCTAGCCAGAGAGACCAGGAAAAATAAAGGATAAAAATTAACAATCTCAAGGAATGTACTCATCTTTGCTCTTTTTAAAATGCATTATTAATACCAGTAAAAAAATTCAGACTATATAAATTTCGATAGGCACTGTACAATCATTGTAATTTTTATTAAAAATGACAACTACTTTCATATGCTAAAAATAAAACCATATTACAGGAATAAAGAGAGGAGATACCACTGCAGATATCGATTAAAATGATAAGAGAGTATTATAAACAACTTTATGCCAATAAATTCAAGAAGTCAGATGAAAATGGACAAAATCTTTAAAAGACAAAAACTATACCAAAGCTTACTCAAAAAGAAACAGAAGACCTGAAGAGTTGTATACATATTAAAGAAATAGAATTTGTGCCTTGACTGGTGGTGCTCAGGGATTGGGTGCCGGCCTGCAAACCAAAGGGTTTCCGGTTCAGTTCCGTTTAGGGCACATACTGGAGCTATGGGCCAGGTCCCCCATTGCGGGTGTGTGGGAGGCAACCAATCAATGTTTCTCTCCCTCTCCTTCTCCCTCCCTGTACCCTCTCTGTAAAAACACAAATTTTAAAGAAACATGCAGGCCCAAATGACCTTAATGATGAATTCTATCAAACATTTAAGGAAAATAATCAATACAAATTATACATAAGTGCTCCCCAAAAAGCTGAAGAGGAGGAAACACCTCCCAGTTCATTTTATGAAGCCAGTATTATTTTGGTAACTAAATCAAACAAAAAAAAATCACAAGAAAATTGTAAAACAACATCCCTTTTGAATATAGATACAAAAAAATTAAAATTTTAGTGAGTCCAATATTATATAAAATACATAATACACAATGACTAAAGTAAGGTTAATGTGAGCGATGGAAGGTTGGCTTAGCATTCAAAAATTAACCAATGTAATTCACCATACTAACAAAATAAGTAAGAAAAACCTATGATAATCTAAAGTATGCAGAAAAAGCATTTGACAAAATCTACCATCCACTCTGAAAAACTTCAAACTAGGAATAGAAGAAAATTTTCTCAATTTGATGATCATTGAACAAATAATCTATAGCTAACATCATACTTAATTCTTAATGCATTCCCCCTAAGACTGAGAACTGGCTAGGATGGGTATTTTCACGATTTTTATTCAACAATGTACTAGAGATTCTAGCCAGTGCAATCAGACAAGAATAAGAAAAAACCCTGATTAGAAACGAAGAAGAAAAACTTTCTTCATTTACGGGTAACACAGTTGTCTACGCAGAAAATCCAAAGCCATCAACAAGAAAGCTCCTAAAACCAAAGAGTATATTAAAGTTGCAGGATAAAAGATCACTGTATAAAAACCAACAGCATTTCTACTTAACTAACAATAAGCATTCCAAACTGAAGTTAAAAACCGTAATACTTACAGTACCATTTCCTAAAACTTAGGGATAAATATGATGAAAGATGTGCACCGCCTGTCCACTAAAAACTGCAGAACACGCTGAGAGAAATATTAACGCGCCCCAGGGTGCAGAGAGACACACCGGGGTCATGGGAGGGAACACTCAGGCGGTTTCGGGGTTGGGTCTCCCCAGCTGATCTCTGGGTTCAACACCAACCTAATCAAGATTCCAACAAGATTTCTTGTAGACATTGACAAGGTAATTATATAACTTATATGGGAATAGAACGGATCTAGGAGAGCTAAAACAACTTTGAAAAAGAACAAAGTTGGAAAATTAATATTCCCTGATTTCAAGACTTATTATAAAGCTACAGGTTCAAGACAGTGAGGTTTGGTGTGAAGATAGACAAATATATGAACAAAAAATGTAAACAGTACACTGAGAGTCCCACTATAATTTGGACAACTGATTTTCAACAAAGGTACAAAGGCAATTCAGTGGAGAAAAAGTGGTCATGTCAACATATGGTGTGAGAACTGGACACCAGAGGCAAAAAAAAAAAAAAAAGAATTTCAACCTGTGTCTCACACCATCTACAAAAACCAATTCAAAATACGTCATAGGCTAAACTACAAAACTTCTAGAGACACAGGAGAAAACCTTTATGGCCTTGGGTTAGACAAAGATCTCATATATACCACCAAATGCACTGATTCATAAAAGAAGGAATTGATAAATTGAACTTCATCAAGATTAAAAACTTCTCTTCTAAAGACAGTTAAGAAAACAGAAAGATAAGCCACAGACTATGGGGAAGTATTTGCAAAACACATATCTGACAAAGGACTTGCACCCAGAACATAGAACTCTCAAAATTCACTGTAAGACAACAAACAATCTAATGAAAAAAACAGCAGAGCATTTGAACAGACATTTCAGCAAAGAAAATGTACAGATAGCAAAAAACACATAAAAATGCTCAACAGCATTCGTTATTAGAGAAAACAAAATTAACACCACAACGAGTGGGTTACCCATCTCTCAGAACGGCCAACAGTAAGAGGACCGCCCCAGCAGTGCTGGCTGGCATGCGTGCGGAGGAGCCTGAAGCATTGCCCACTTCTGGTGGGGATGTAAAATGTACAAAACAATCATGGAAAATAGTTTGGAAGTTTCTTAAAAATTAGGCACGTAACTTCCAAGGGATCTAGCCATCCCATCCCTAGTTATTTCCCCAAGAGAAATGGAAACATATGACATTCAGAGTCTTGTACACAGATGCTCACAGCAGCTTTATAAGCAGTGACTGAAAACTGGAAAGAATCTAACAGTCCATAAACAGATGGATGAATAAATAAACTGTAGTATATCCATACTCAGCAATAAAAAGGAATGAATTATTGAGACACTCAAAACAATCATGTTGAGTTGAAAGAGATCAGGCAAAATAGAATTCTGATGCATTCTTTATGTATAAAAATACATACTGAATACTTACATATAAAATTTTAGAAAATGCAAACTAACCTACAGTGACAGAAAGCAGAGGAGTGCATGCCTAGAGACGGGGCAAAAACAGGGCAGGAGGAAGGGAGAAATCACAAAGGCACGTGGGGAAACTTGTGGGACCCACGTCCATTACCTTGACTACAGTGTTGGTTCCACAGGTATATATGTATGATGAAATTCGTCAAATTGTACACTTCAAATACACACAATTTATTGTATCTCAGCTATATTTCAAAAAAGCTGTTAAAAGTCCATAGGACTTAACACACAATGATATACAATGATGGAGCAGGAGTTACAGAGAATACACATGCAAGATCCCATTACCCCTGGGATTTTAATCTGTTTTCATTACTACTGTGTCTCCTTTGCCTATATCAGTACATGGTATAGTATATGCTCAGTAAACACTTATAAATGAAGAGCCCCCCCAAAAAAAAAAACAATATGTATATAGGGGCAGAGGTCAAGGCTAATTCTAGGTGATTATAAGGAAAAACTGGAGGCATAACAAAATTCCTTCTGAGTCGTAATTCTGCTTATTATTTCTCACAGTATTCTGGACTCATATCAAAAATTTATATAGCTGTTAATTTAGGCTTATGCTCTAAAACTTAGGGTAAACCAATGAACATTCTTAGCCTTGTAGGAGAGTTTTGTTAGTATATATGGCTTTATTCCAATTGACAAGAATATCTTTCTTTGATATTCCTCACTGACAATCCAAATCACATTTATGTTATTTTCCACTACATTTATTAGACTTGTGAGCTCCATTGTAAATTATCTTAGGCCCTATTTGGTTCATTTAAGCCTTCTGTCAAAATAGACTCAACCTATTCTACAGGTTTACAAAGCCTTTGAAATACCAAAAAATTTGGTCTGATGATCTCACTTTATTAAAAAAAAAAAAAACACTTTGTTCCATAACATTTAAAGAGAGTGTTTTGATCCTTAAAAGATGTTATGAATCAATCTTCTTAGCAGTGGTTTAGCAGATGTTTCAATGACAAGTTCTACTGTCTGCAATCTCCACACACTGCACATTCTCCGGGGCGGTCTGCAACGGTGCACTGCGTAACACTTAGTCCGCAAAGCACAGAGACTCGGGGCAGTGTGGGCCCCAATTAGCCAGCCTGGAACTATACCAGAAGCCACAGGATAAAGACATAAAAGTTTTAATTATGTCTTGTCTCCAGAAAAGCTCAAAGCACATTAACCCTGGGTTGATAACATTTCCAATAAATAATGGCTACCCAGTAAGAGGTGGACATGCATACATAATCAGTTGGGTAGGATACATTACTAACTATAGTAAAATGAACGTGAAAATAACATCCCGTTACGGGTAGACAAAATTCCAGGTTATGCTAAGGAAGTTTTTGAAAGAATTATTTTGTTAATTAGTAGAATGTCTCTAACAAGGTAGACGCTATTATAAGGACAGTTGAAAGATGGGAAAGTGAAGAAGGGAACAGAAGACAGGTGCACTAATATTATGATGTTATCATGTGCCAGGCACTTCATACATGCTGTTTCATGTGATACTCTTGACATTCCTGCACAGGTGCTGTTAACGGCCTTCACCTTGCAGAAGAGGGACTGACACTCAGGGAGGGGAAGTAATTCCTCCCAAGGTCACGTCCTGAACAGCAGTGGAGCACAATTTCTAATCCAAGCCTGCTGACTCCAAAGTCAAGGTTCTCTCATGACCCTATGCCCATTTCCACAGAAAGCATTTCACAGAAGAAAAGCACATGACACGCTTGGTTTGCTTTTGCTGGTGAACACGCCAGCCACAGCCTGAATGAGTCGCTGTGGCCCGACTTACTTCAAGGAGGAGTCCCCAACTCCGATGCAGCCCCGCAGGCTGAGCTTCCGCAGGAACCCACCACATCGCTTCGAGATGTTCTCCACCACTCGACCCTGGAACCGAGAGAGTTGGAAAGAAATGCTTCATGCTGCTTATCTAACAGGATGGAATATTCTTCCAGGTGTAAGAGAAGAGATTTTTGGAACGTTTCTCCAATACCCCACTTCTGTCCCTGAAGCATGAAGGGGGGCTGCACACACTGAAAAATGTTTTCAATTAAAGCATTATTTTTTTAAAGTGCATTACGTTTTGAAAGCCGTAAGTCTGAAGGCAGGCCTCCCTGGCCAGGGCTCATAGCTACTCCACCAATTACAAGGCTTTTTGAGGTCAGCTGTGGAAACTGGGCTGCTGGGCAGAGATCTAAAACGTTGCTTCAACAAAGAAATTCAACAGCAATTAAACATTATCACTCTAAGTCTGAAAATGTATCATCAAAGCTTCTCCTCATCCCCCCTGGCAATCACCTGTTTCAATGCATTTGTCCCGAAGGAGGACGTGTGGCTGAGCACGGAGGAGGAAAAGGGCAGCTGAACAAGGATGAGGCACTTTCACTTTTTCGGACTCGATTTTAACACTGTCTTGTACCCATTATGGCTCATTTAACATCCACTACAGCGTCCTGGCCCACCACTTCACGTTAAAGGGAAGGAAGAGCATGTCTGAACATATATTTTTAATAGCTGAATTTAAAGGCTTTTAAAATACCTTCCAAAAAGTTGTATAGTTTGGAAAAGGCATCAAAGAAAACTGAGGCGACAATACAAACCATAGAAAAAGAGGAAAAAATCTTGCAAAAATTTTTTAAAACAATGACTGTCCACTGGCCAATAGAAAATACTACAGTTTCGGGACTTTAATGTTCTCCTCAACCTCACTAAGGAAACACAGTGACTGAAGATCCAAAGATCATCACTTTGAAGAGGAATTACACACATCAGCATGCCTGGCTGGGACACTGTTACCATGGCTGCTATTAAATCCGGAAAGAGCACCGGAGAACTCCTAATTCAGGGACCACAGTCCAAGCCAGGGACTGGAACTTATCTTTCCAGGGCAGGTGTGACACCCTGAAGTCCCCAATCCCGCTCTGAGCTCAGAGGCCTCAGAGGAAACCGACTGTGCGAAACCCCGCACTCAGCCCCACTTGCTGTAGGTGCTCTGCCCACCGTTCCCACCTGTTCGAGATGGGACCAGAGACTCTGCCGCAGCAAGTAGCCTAGGGAAGGGGGCGGAGGGCCTTCACAGCCAGCCATTAGCTCTTCCAGGGAGCACCAGGTTAAGTAACTCACAGGAAACTCTTTGGGCCCATTTCGGTTTTACACGCATTCATTTCCTTATCCATTGAAAAAAACTCAAAACTTACAATTTGGTAAAAACACTGGATGAACATGCTATACGTGTAAATGAATTAAAATGCAATCTCGCTGCTGTGACTGTAGTTCGCTAAACCAGAATGAGATTTTCCTAACGCTGGGTAGATAATTAACTTCAGAATCTCCAGGTTCTTAAAACAGCACTCGATTGTCACAGACAATCATTACAGGCAATGTTCTTTGTTAATTCCCTCTTTGGGGGCAGATTAGAAATTGGACTTTAATATTAAGGTTTTTTTAAATAAACTTTTCTCATTTGGTGGTTTACCACTCTTAAATGGAGATACACATATTTCCAGATAAATACACCAGAATCCTGTAACTATAAAAGGCTTTAAAGATTATTTTACAGAAAATAAAACTGAGGCGCTGAGAAATTAAATGGCTGAAGTGGCCGCGCTGGAGCGACACCCTGGTGACACCCCCGGCCTCAGTCCTCCTGGGCCCCGGCTTCTGTCGCATCTCCATTCTTGACGGTGAATTAGAATTCTCACTGGACTTTTCCAATCAAAAAATACTTGTCAACAGTCTGCTGCTATTAAAGCACTGAGGCAGGTGTTAGTGAGGCAGGCGTGAGGCTTTAAAAAGCTAAGGGGTGAAGCTCAGATTATAAATATGAACATGGCGGACAAGTAACCCATTACTGATACAGAGCAAAGTAAAACACAAGCAGAATTTGGGTCCTGATGTAGGAAAATACCTTCCAGGTTTCCTCCCGCTCCGACCTACCTGGCCACCTTCATATTAAATCTACGTGCAACAAAATAAAAAGGCAGGAAGGACTGAGCAGTTCACTGATCTTTTAAAAAGTCTTTTGTCTAAAACAAGGTTCACTTACCTCTACGTCTGTTTGAAAGTTAAAAAGGTCTATTCTCTGCCAGTTGCTTCCATCCAGGGCTAAGATGTTCCAAGCCTGGGGGGTGGGCATAAAGGCCAGGGATTGAGGTGAAAGAGAGACATTTATTGAGACCATTAAAGGAAGTCTGATTCAACCTTTGTATTTTCAAACTTTTATTCTTGATATACATTAAGCTGACCATCAAATATGGAATTATAACTAGGCTGGGTTATATTAAATGTAAAAGATGACATTTTCATTTTTAACTGTTTACTTGAACTAAAATCCATCCTCGTTCTAATAAAACTTGATATTTACTGATTAAAAATCTGGTTAATACCCTACCTTGGAAATCTGTGCACATCGGCACAAAGTTACTATATCCAAGAAGGAAAATATTCTAGGAAGAAAGGGGGGAAAAACAAAAAATGAGATGGTGTTAACATTTCAGGATATTTATAACTTGAAAGATATAGTCTAATGCTCCATCTGGATATATCATAAGTTTTTTTCAAGATTCTTCAATTTGCAATACACAAGTACGCTATAATTTCACATACTACTGTGAAACATTAAATGTTTGCATGTTCCCAAGCTGTTTTAGACACAGTACACAAATCCCCTTAAAACAGAACTTATTAAACTTCTACTTTCTTTGTTCTAGGCATGGACATGAGACAAACCATAACGTGTTCTACTCAGAGACCAACACAAATGTCCCAGGAACTGCTCCTGATGAGAGCTCAATTCTTCTAACTCTGGGGCCCCAAACACATAGCACAAACCCCTCTTTGGGCGGTAGACGCTCTAACCAGGCTCTGGTGCCTGAGCCTCAGACAACACGCTAAAAAAAGCTCGATGATAAAACCCATTTGGGCAGAAAGATGGAGCTCAAGGTCTCTAAGTGAGCAGTTTTTTGTAGCAAAAGCCAAGAAGCCACAGAAGATGGGAAAGATGAGGAAAAAGAACAGCAGAGAGAGGCAAACAAAAAACTTAGTTGGCATCAGTAATGCCCCTAGGGGAAGCGGGAGCTGTCACGGCCGGGGTCTGAGCCAGGCCTGACATTGTGGCAGTGGAGGTGAGTTGCTGATGACAGCAAAGTGACAGCTGGCTGTGCCTCAGTCCTGTGCAGTCAAAGACAAACAACATCTTTGCTATGAGAAGACAGGTGGACGGGATGAGATCAGGGATAATAATAGGATCTTAATTCTTACAGTCCCGGAAGGTAAATACGAGAGTCCGCTGTGTGTGTGGGAGGGGACGAAGGGGAAGAAGGCAAACAGCCACCTGTAAGTTCACCAAAATTCTTCAAAGATAGCAATCGGCGGTGGGCTGAAAATGCAGGGGCACGGGGAAGAATGGTAATAAAACAGCAGAGAGTTGTACCCTAGGGTAATGCGCTCACAAGCAGCACCACAGGGCTGGCGTTAGCATAAACACCATTCTTAATGAGGCTCCAATCATTTTCTAGCAAAAAGCAAAGGACATACGCCTAACAGCTGCACTGACCTGAAAAGACTCAACAGAACTTTGTACACAGGAAAATGCTAGTGGCTGAAAATCTGTACTTAAATATATTTCGGGGTGTCTGCATACCTACACTGCCTCTGGGAGCCCATCTTGCCCCACCTGCAAGCCCTCCTGCCTCAGATGTCCCCGTCCTGTGCCACAAGACCATTCCGCAGGGAGCCACGACTTGCTGTCAGCTCCCTAAAAGGCCAGGGACCAGGCAGAGAAGCAAGCATGCCACAGCAGCAGAACCGTATTTCAGGCCGGGGTTGGGTTCTCCAGGACAAGCTGAAGGTGAAAAAGGGGTTGGCTAAGTTTACCTCGAAAATCCCTTGCAAATGTACCACCTTGGAAACCAGAGACTATCACCTATTGGTAGTGTAACAATAACAGCAGTTAACGTTGATTATGTACTTACTAAGTGCTAGCCACGGTTTATGTTGGTCATTTAACAGTCACAACAATGCGATCTCCATTTTACAGGGAAGGACACTGAGCGTGGCAGGGTTGTGACCTGCCCAGGCCACACAGACGGGAGGAACGGAGCTACGATTTGAACCCAGGTAGTCAGTCCGGCTTGAGAGCCCGAGCGCATGACTGCTGTGCAAACTGCCTTGTAGTTGAACGCAGCTTCCCCTTGGGACTGGACGAAATGCTATTTCCTCGACTGGGCAGCAGGTGCAGGGGTCTGTGCGTGCAGACAACACCTACCTGTAAACGCTAGGACCACACTGACTGAAGCAAGAGGCTCCCACGTTCCTACACACGAGGGAACGGACAGGCAGACACAAGCCCGCATTCCTCATCTCAGGCTTACTACCCCATGTCATGGTTATTGAATGAAGAATAGATCGGCTTTAGTATTTACATTATTTCCCCTCTCCCCAAGCCCCCCATGATTCCATGTGGTTGAATTTGGACCCCAAAATGCCAACCTGCAGCCTACGCCAAATCCCTGAGTCATGTTTCAATGAATAAAATACACGCCCTGAGTGGCGCAGCCTGGGACCCCAGAAACAGAGACAGCTGCCAGGGTTAGAGCAGTGCGGTATTGAATTCTAGTCCTTCCAGACCTTCTCCTAGAAATGACTTCCTACCACAATGGTGATAACTTCAGCTTTACTTAGGAAAGCACTACAATGGAACTTGGTGATCAACCCATACACACAGGGACATACAGAGCAGATGCACCTGTGAACCCTGTATTCTGCTCCCTTGGTCTGTGCGCCTACCTCTGCGCCAATAAGAGCATTTTAATTATGAAGCTTTGTAACAAGTCCTGATGCCTGGTAATTGAGTCCTTCAACTCCGTTCTCATTCGTCAAGATTATCTTGGTTATTGCTGGCTACTCTTGGTTCTTTGAATTTCCACTTATGTTTTAGAATCGGCATATCAATTTCCACAAGAAAACTTGATGCAGTTTTTCATGGGATTTCACTGATTTATATAGGAACTTGAAGGAGAATTGAGATCTTTACAATATTAAGTCTTCCAATGCGGAAACGTACCAGTAACAAGAAGGGAAGTCCACAGACCAGTGTCCCTTGTGAACATAACGCAGAAACCCTGAACGATGTACCAGGAGATCAGATCCAGTGACATGTGCAAAGACTTAACGCATCACGGTTAAGTCAAACATTGATTTAACATTTTTAATCAGTCAATGCAATTTATATTAATAGAACTAAGGAATAAAATCTTGCGCTGTCTCAAAAGATGGATTGTGGGGCAGCCTTATTTATTTATAAAAAATTGGGTATTTATTCTTACATGTTTAAACTTCAGTGACCTTCAAACTACTCTCCATTTGATGCAATACACCTATCAAGACATTTTTTCTGCTGCTCAAAACAGCTTTCGAATGCGCCAATTTTGATGCCTTTTAGTGCTTCTGCCATGTTGTTTCACCTCTTCCATATCAGCAAAACGTTTCCCTTTCAAGACTTTTATCATCCAAGGAAACAAACAAAACAAAAGTTACTTGGGGGAAGATCAGATGAATGGGGAGGGTGGAGCACACAGGTCATGCCATTTCGGTCAAAAGCTGTTGAATACACAGTGCAGTGTGCACAGGTGAGCTCGTAAATCACCCATCATGAAATGGGTAAAGGTGCTGAGTCTTCAAAAAAATTAACTGAAGCCGAACGCAACCTCTCACAACAGCAGCTGGCACACTGATACAGATAGGTTCCCAGAACATGCACCTAGTGGGAGAAGCCTGTACTATAAGGGGCCCACCCTCCAGAAGGTAATTCCAGATTTTAGGGCCCCCCCCATACACCTAATGGCAATACCAAAAGAAATATTTGAGACAATAATGGCTGAGAAGTTTCCAAAAAAAAAAATTTCTAATTACACAGTTCATTGGCTTTGTGGCGTAGTTTAATATCCCTGTATTCAATTCTTTTTCTGTAACTTATTTTTTATTGCTGACACTATTACCGAGGTCTCCATTTTCCCCACCTTTGCCTCCCTCCACCAAGCCCCCAAACACCAAACTATAGATTCAAAAGCTCAGAGAACTCCAATCATGACCAATACTGGCCTATAATTTACCTTTCTTGAATAACATTCTCATTTAGTTTGCTATTAGAGTAATACTGGCCTCATTAAACTCCTTTCATCTATTCTAAAAAATGTTCAGCCACTTAGCTTGGAAGGTTACCCTCCCCACATACTCGCTGTTCTCTGTCTGTCATTTTCTTCACACATGTTGACTCATCTCGTCTTCTCAGTCTCTTAACCTTTTCTGTATTTCCACATTTTTCTCTCTCTGTGCCGAATTATGCATACATTCCCCATCTCCATTTTCCAGTTCTCTATTCCTCTTCAGCTTCATCTAACAGACATTTCATCCAGTTACTGGTCGTTATTGTGGCTTGTTTCCTTCGGTGTCTTCTAACTCTCATGGCCTCATTTTCATCCAACCACTGGTGTGTGGAAAGCGCATGCATCCTGGTTCTTGAAACGACCCTCTAAAACTGTTTCATATTTGATTCTGCCGAGTTCTCCCAAAGATCTCATCTTTCCAGCATAAATTTTAAGTTAATTTCTAAGCTTGGAATTTCTAAATCTTGTATACATGAGATTAGATTTCTCAAGACTTATTCCCCTTCACCCAAAGCCCGGGTCAGAAACAAATTTGTCTGTTTGTTTGTTTTCTGGGTTTTGGGGTTTATCTCACTCCCATCTTACATGACGCAGGGGAACTTCCCAGGGTCTCTGCCTGATGTAGTGGTCGCATCCAATCCCTCCCCTCGTCCATGAGGCCTCGCTTCCCTTCTCTGGGTGGCGTTAAAACCCCGGCCTTGCTGATTTGCTAACCCCAGTTATGAGTACACTACGATGATTTCTTTCTTTCTTTTTTTTTTTTGGTATTTTTTAAAATATTTCATTTCTTTATATTTTTTAGAGAGGGGGAGAGAGAAAGAGAGGGAGAGAAACAACAATGTGTGAGAGATACATTGATCAGTTGCCTTTTGCACGCCCCCAACAGGGGACCTGACCCACAACCCAGGCATGTGCCCTGACTGGGAATCGAACCAGTGACCCTTTGGTTCACAGCCTGTGCTCAATCCACTGAGCCACACCAGCCAGGGCTAGATGATTTCTTTCTTGAACTATGTATTTACTTTTTTGTTTTATCTTATTCCAGCCATTGTTTTTCCTTGTGTTTTCATGCTAGCCCAGTTACAGGGTTCTAGGATCCAGAAGTCAGGAGCTCCTTTTCCTCGATGATGATCAACAGCATGGAATACAGACGCCCTACTCCAGGGCGCCGGGCGTCCAACCTTTTGGTGTCTCTGGGCCACACTGGAAGAAGAGTTGTCTAGGGTCACGCATTAAATACACTGTGACGCATAATCACAAAAATAACTAACTCATATTGTTTTAAGTAAATTTACAATTTTGTGTTGGGCCACATTCATAGCCATTCTGAGCTGCATGGGGCCCATGGGCTGCAGGTTGGACATCCCTGGTAGGAGACTGACTATCCTTCACTTCCATTATTGTAGCAAAAAACAAAACTTAGGTACATAAGCTAGTTTATTTCTGATTATAAAACTAATACTGTGCAAACAATTTTTTGACTGAAAAGTAGTAAGACATAGAAGAAGAATAGGAGATTCAACGTCAATAGGCCTCGGCTGTCCTGGCTGGTGTGGCTCAGTGGATTGAGCACCATCCTGCAAACCAAAGGGTCACTGGTTCGATTCCCAGTCAGGGCACATGCCTGGGTTGTGGGCCAGGTCCCCAGTAGGGGGCATGCAAGAGGCAACTACACACTGATGTTTTTTAAAATAATCTTTAAAAACAAAAAAAACACCAAATAGGCCTTGGCTGAAGTCTCAGACCCTACAAACCCCACATACCATGTTTTTAACGACTGTGAAACCTTGGCTGACTCATTCAACCTCTGAGCCTCAGATTTTTCGCTGATAAAAGGAGGATGATTAACTGTTCTGTTCACTTTAACCGACTGTTTTGAGTATCCAGTGGTGATACTGAAATTGCTACAGGGTACTTAAGGAACATTCCTCTTTCCCCCAAATAATCATCAGCAGTCCCTGCTGGACCCAGGGGGTGGTGCCCACTGAGAACAACTTCTAAAGAAAAAGAATGAACAGGAGTACCAGCAGCTTCTCTCGAACTGGAGGCAGAACCTCGACAAAACTGCAGGGAAGTGTGGGGACTGGATCACAGGCAGGTCGGCTGTGCTGCCAGAAATCGCGGGAGGTGAGGAGGCAGTGACTCACACGTGAGCACTGCCTCCCTATCCTTTGGTCCCCGATGAGCGAAGCCAGGCCCTCTCCACGTCCTTCAAAGAACTACCTACGTAGAGTGATACACCCCAAGATGAAAATACAGGCTCAGCTCTTTGGTGCAAACGACCAGTTTCTGAAGTGCGGACACAGAAAACAAAACGGTTCCCAAAGACCACTAAGCTGGTGCTCATACCCCAGGAGACATTAGTGAAAACAATTACGTCCTTCAAGCAAATGTTAAATTTGAGGTTTCAGAGTATTGGTTTAGTGATGTTATCTAAAAGAAAAAAAAACCTGAATTCCATGGGTCTCCTTTTAAGGGTGTCTCCAAAGAACTCAACTAGGAGACGAACATGCACACTTACTTCAACCGTCCAGGTGAGGAAATTCTGAAGCTCAGCCACCACCTTTTCTCCCTCCAGCCTAACCCATACACAGCACAAAGATGCATTTTCTGAAGGGAAATCAGAGGAAGCCTTACACTAACTCTCGGTGAAAAGTAATTATGAGGCAGCAGGAAAGAGTCTACCACTCCAGACGCGTTCCCGAAAGTACAGGTGATACTGACACTCGTTACCCGAGGCTGTGACCGAGGTGTGTTAAAGGAGATTCCTCTTTTCTCTGTGCATCTTTTTATTGTGTCACGTGCTGGGACTATCAAGCTTTTTAATTTTAAAATCTAATAAAGAAAAGATTAAAGAAAGAAAATGACTCCGGAATAGCAAAACTAGCCTCACACGAATGTACAGCCTCTCTCTGGTTTGGACCCATATTTTCAAAAGAAGTTAAAGTTAAGCTAATTAACTCATTATTAGAAATGTAACCATTACATTTCCTGATAAAGAACAGATATTTTATGACTCGGTTCCAATTACTCTATTACTAATTCATGAGTAAAGGTTTTATCATCAATATTGAGCACTACATAGTAACTAAAAGAAAACACCATAAATGGAAGTCAGCCAGCTTCTGACTACATTTATTTAAAAGGCATTTTAAACACGAGGAAGGACTATAGTCAGAGGAAAGAGCGCTGACTCCGTGCAAACGCAGGAGGCGGAAACAACGATGACTGCACTTCTGCCAGAATGCTACCGAGATTAAAGAGAGATTAAAGAATCGTACTCAAGCTCCTAGAAGAGGAAAGACTTGATTTTTAAAATGCAAGTCTGCTGATGGGCTACCTTATCTCGCTTAATCAGCAGGCTCTTCCCTGAGGCACCGCTGGCCGGCCGTGGGTGCGTCGGGTCCATTTCAGGACACCTGGCTTTCACGGGCCTTTCCCACCAGAGCTGACGGCACTGTCCCACAGTGCAGAGTGCGTTTTCAGGCCTCCAAAACGACACCAATTAAGAATAAGAAACAAATACTCAGTTAACATTCATTACACGCCAGGTACTCTGAGAGCGAGCAACAATGCCACAAGGTAAGCAATGTTACTCTTGCCAAGTCCTAGATATGTGGAATTATGGCCCAGAGAGTTAAGTCACTTTGGGATCACAACCAGTCAGTGGGGAAGCCGAAATCTCAACCAAGAGGGGCTCCAGAAGTAATATAACTGTAGTGACGAAGACAAACGTATGCAATAATAACACAACTCACTAATAATGGATATGTAGATTACAACAAATTAGATATTCCCATACAACTGACTCCCAAGGAAGAATAAAATCACCAGCTGTAGTGTCGAACTGTGCGAGAGAGAAGGGTAGAGAGGGAGAACTTGAATACCTTTAATTTATGAGTGAAAGCTGGTAGAAAAATCGAAATTGTAAAAACGTTAAGTAACAAACTAAAAATTGGTGGCAGAAGAAATCTGTGAATATTGGGTTGTCTTTGGCATGTTCAGGTGGAAAAAAACTCACAGATTTTCCTGAGTGATTCGAAGTGACATAAACAGATGAAAAGCAGCACATCATCCCAGATTATACTCGTTCATGGTCCACAGGGGAAGCTGAGGCTCCACTTGATTTGATCAGCAATGGAAGCTGGCAGAGTTTAAGGGGGTGGTAACAGGTGCAGTCAGAAACGGCGGAAGAGAAATGACCTTGGCTACACGCAAGGAAGGTGACCAGAAAGTCAAAGAATCACACCTATTGATGCGGTAAGACTGAAGGTGAGTAGGAATTCAACGAGAAGAGGAACAACAGTGCTCACTGTCGCGAAGGCGACTGCGAGATGAAATAAAAATGTCAGCCTCCGACAGATGGAAGATAGGAAGACATCGTTTACCCGAGCACAATCAGTCAGCACGGAAGCTCCTCACTCTACTGATGATGCAGATGGCCGCTTCGGCAGCCTGGCTCAAACCTCAAGGTTAGCTAGGCAAGGGGAGAGCTACTGTTACTGAGACTATAAAGTCTGAGAGTGAAACGGCAGAAATGATTTAAAGGCCAACAAAAGTTAAAATACCATGATTGACTAGCACTGATTTTGAGATTCGCAAGCAGAGAAGGCACACGGGGCAGCGCTGTAACACCTGAATTCCCCTTACAGGCGCCAAAGCAAGAACAGAAGTGGGAATGCAAACCTACGAACAGATACATTATGCAGATTTGCGCTCAAATGGCAATTCTTTTTGAAAAATGACCTATGTATGAGCCTTGTGGCATGATTCAAAAACTGTAACTCCAGGCCCTGGCTGGTGTGGCTCAGTGGATTGAGCGCCGGCCTGAGAACCAAGGGGTCACCAGCTTAATTCCCAGTCAGGGCACACGCCTGGGTTGTGGGCCAGGTCCCCACTTGGGGATGCACGAGACGCAACCACACACTGATGTTTCTTTCCCTCCCTTTCTCTAAAAATAAATAAATAAAATCTTAAAAAAACAACAACACAAAACCTGTAACTCTGGGATTCTTAACAGCCAGCTCCATCGCAGATCTTTGAAAGAACTAAAATTTCTAAAACAGCAGTTCAGAAATCACGTTAGCACAGAAAGTAATATAACTTCCTCCTTTTTTTTTCTTTTTTTGGTCAATAGATAGAAACTGTTCTGTGGCTGAGTACAGTGTAAAAGCTAAACCTACCAGTAGGGAAAAAATACTAAGTTAGCAGCCTGGAGTCACAGACAGCAGCAGCATTCAGGAGCACGGTGGAGTTTAATCACACCCCAGTGCTGGATGACGAATACAGGTCTGCCTGGAGCTGGTTACGACTCCCGCGAGGAAAAATGACATGTTCATGCGACTGCTTGAGGTCTGTGCTAAAACCTGCTCAGACCAAGAATGAAACCTTGCACAGTTCCAGGGGACACCTCCAACCTGTAGCCTGTTGTGGAAGGCACCCCCAGAGTTGTGCTGACCACCTGCCACCCTAACCCCGCCACGGTGGTTCTAACGGCTTATTGTGCTTAACCCGGACCTTGAGGGTTTCATGATAAACATTTCATTCTTCCCTTGTTACCACTTGCTTAACTTTCAAGGTCTACAATGCCAAAAATGCTGCCTTAGCCAAACAAATATCATTTTATTGAAATAAAATATAATGGATGTATTTTTCATATGAGCCTGCCATGAGTTGGTTTCCTTTTTTATTAGCTGAGTAGCATGAGCTCGTGACAACAGTGACAGACAACACCTGATGACTCACGACTCAGTCCCTGAAGCCCTGAAACGTGATCCCCACCACAAAGGAGCTAAGTCCTCACCCTGTTTCTGAGGACAGCGAAGGTTAGTAATCTGTGGCCTTCCCAGAGTGACTCTGTGGTGAACTCCCAACAAAATTTATACTCATTCCCCAGGAGTTCAGATGAGATTTAGCACAGCCAGGGAACGCAGGCAGCTAGTCAGTCTCTTACTGAATGCCGGTGTTTCCCAACCTTTTCTCTGTGGAGGATTAAAAGGCTTCTCGGTCAGTTGAAAAGCCACCACTGTGCTTCCAGGAGCATCACGATGCCTACTAGCGCACTGAGGCTCTGAGAAGCCACGCAGTGAGGGAACTGGCTTTCTTCACCTGGTGTTTCCGTTGTGCACAAAACCACTTCTTCTGTTTGTGTGGTGTAACGTCAGTGATACTGGGTTGGCCAAAACTCTGTTTAGTTTTTTCTATAAAATAAGAGACACATTTTTCATTTCACCAATAACTTTATTGATTTGGATAGTTTGAGTGTGTCGGCTGTCTCCTACTATTGGCTCCTAGTGGGTAGAGGCCAGGGGTGTGGCTAAACATCTTCCAATGCATAAGACAGCCCTACGGCAAAGAATTATTTGGACAAAATGTCAACGGTGTCGAGAAACGTCACAAACCACTTTTGACACGTTTGATCAGTCACAGTGCCTTCTCCATGCACTGCATAAATCTTTTTTTTTTGCATTTCAGTTGCATTTTTACCTTTCTTAAAATAATAAAGCATAATATGCCAAAAATGTTGTATATCTTCTTCCATCTTCAATATTAAAACAGCTACATAAAAATTTACCAATTTTGATGTTTTTAAAAAAATGCACACTGATATGACAGCTGTCACAACACAAACTAACAAAATTGTTTTGAATGAAGTTATAGATAATGAAACATTATGAGAGCCATCGTATAGAAAAAACTAAACGAAATTTTTGGCCAACCCAATATAAGAAGAGTTTGGGAAATGCCACGCAAAGATTACCATACATATGTGTATTTATTATTTGTAAACAATTAAAATGTAACATCCAAACCTAGAATGAGATTTATGTGATGACTGGGGAGTACTAAAGGATATTGCAGTCCCTCAAGATCAACAACTGTTGGTTGACGGCTTTACTTGGTGAAATGAGAAGGAAAATACCATTTACTGTATATTCAGGGGTGCCAAAAACAAAGGACGAAAAGCCTATTTTATATGGTGCTCACTGTCACCTAGCACATAATTCTCATCAAATGGATAAAAACATCAATATTTGGGCTGAGAGCATTTTAAATGCTCAGTAAGAACATAACTGTACTTGTTTGAAAACCAATTTATCAGAAAATCACTGAATGTCTATGACTTCAGGAGCTCATAACCTCCACAATAATCTCTCCTCATGTTATTGACTACATTGAGATTATCTACTGATACCAAACAACGGCACCTACTGAAGATTATTACAATACTTACCACATTACAAAAAGAATCCAGACCAATGCTATGTACATACTTAGTACATTCTGGATTAGACCAAGTAAAATTTAACAACAAGCTGAACAGCATTCTATAAAACAAAAACAAAAAGTCAGTTAGGCTAATTCTGTCTGTCCTTCTGTGCTATGGACTCACAGTGAGAAAGAAGACTGTCTTGGAATTTGATGATGGAATCAAATCTGAATTCTTTATCTAAAGCTTATCTACACTTACTTACCTTAAAAGAAGCTCTTTTGGTAACTTTTTGTTAATAAGGCCTTCATCATTATTTGAGAAAACCTAAAAGGAGATAAAAGGGAACTTGTTAGTGTTGCTCAATCAATTAAAAAAAAAGGTACATGTTTTTAGATCAGAACACCCCAATTACCTACAGGTGTGATACTAATTTCATGAAGCCATCACACTTCAATATGAACAGCTTTAAGAACAGTTCATATTCTATCACTATTTTGTTAAAAAAGTGGCAACGTAGCCATGTCTACACTGCACTGTACTGAAGGCTCTAGCCAAGGTTATTAGGCAAGAAAATAAATAAAAAGCATCTTGATCAGAAAGAAGTAAAACAACCTCTATTCACAGATAACAATCTTGCACATAGAAAAGTCTTTTAAAATCACAAAAGAAATTATTAGAACTAATCAAGGACTTGATCAAGGTTGTAGGATACAGCAAATACAATATATTTATATAAAAATATTTATATTTACATAAATTGTATTTCCATACCTTAGCAATGAATAACCTGAAACTGACATTTTAAAAAAATATTTTACAACAGCAATAAGAAGAATAAAATACTTATGAATAAATTTCAAGAAATGTAAAACAGATATTGAAAAACTTACACAAAGCATTGTGGAGAGAAATTTAAAAAGACAAATATACTCATATCCATGTTCATGAATTGGAAGATTTAATAGTGTTATGTTAGCAACATTTCTCAAACTGATCCATAAATTTAATGAAATCTCTATCAAAATGCCAGCTGCCTTTTTATGGAAAAATTGAAAAGCTGACCCTGACATACATATATGGAAAGGCGAGGGACCCAGAAGAGCAAGAGCCACAACAAAGTCAAGCGCTACCTCGCAATGTCTTGGTCAGCGAGTGCTGCACGTACGGGGGTGCGCCCGCAAGGTCATAACGGGGCTGAAAGAGTCTCATTGCCCTGGAGGCGTTGTAGGCCAAGTAGCATCACGGCATCGAGGTGTGATGCATTTCTCGTGTCTGCGGTGGTGCGGAGGGCAGTGCTTACCAAGCGTACCGCAGTGTTACAGAAACGTCCTGGGCCTTCCCATTCCGTCACCATTCCAACTCACTGACCCCCCCAGAGCAACTTCCAGTCCCACGAACTCCATTCCTGGCCAGTGCCCTATACAGCCGTACTGTTGGTATCTTTTCTACTGTACTCTTTAAATATTTTATTTCTTTACTTTTAGAGAGAAGGGAAGGAAGGGGCAAGAGAGGGAGGGAAACATTGACGTGAGAGAAAAACATCGATTGGTCACCTCTTGCACGTGCCCCCCCCCCCAAGGACTGAATCAGCAACCTAGGCGCGTGCCCTGGCTGGGAACTGAACGGGCCACCTTTCACTTTGCGGGACCATGCCCAACCAGCTTGAGCCACACCACTCAGGGCTTTGACAGCGTATTCTTACTGCACCTTTTTCATGTTTATGTATGTTTAGATACACAAATACTTACAATTGTATGACAATTACATATAGTATTCAGCACAGTCACACGCTGTACAAGCTTATAACCTGGGACTGAGAGGATATACCATACAGCCTAGCTGTGCAGTAGGTAGCACCACTGAGATTTGTGTAAGTTCACACAGTGATGAAACTGCCTAGAGAGGCATTTCTCAGAATGTCTCCCCATCATTAAGCATTGCGTAACTGTAATTCTGAAAAAGAAAACGAACTCACATTTCCTGATTTCAAAGCTTACTGTATAGCCCTGGCTGGTGTAGCTCAGTGGATGGAGTGCTAGCTGCGAACCAAAGGGTCACTGGTTCGATTCCCAGTCAGGGCACATCACTGGTTCTGGGCCAGGTCCCCAGTAGGGGGCACATGAGAGGCAACCACACATTGATATTTCTCTCCCTCTCTTCCTCCTTCCTTTCCACTCTCTCTAGGAATAAATAAATAAACTCTTAAAAACAAAAAAGCTCATTGCAAAACTACAGTACTGAAACAGTGCGGTACTGGCATAAGGACAGACATACAGATCAATGAAACAGAACTGAGAGTCCAGAAATAAATTTTGTATTTATGGACAACTGAGTCTTGACAAGCGTGTTAAGATAATTCAACAGGGGAAAGAACAGTCTTTTCAACAAATGGTGCCAGGACAGCTGGCTATCAGCATCCAGAACAGCAGAGTTGTACCCCTACCTCACAGGATATAAAAAGTTAACCCCAAATTGATCAAAGACCTCAATAAATGCGAGTTAAAACTACCACCCTTAAAACAAAACATAAGTATAAATCTTGGTAACCTTGAATTATGTAAAGGTTTCTTAGATATGATACTAAAAGCACAAGCAACCAAAGAAAAAAAACAGATAAAGTGGATTTGATCAAAATCAAAAACCTTTGTGTTTCAAAGGGCATCACCAAGAAAGTGAAAAGAAAACCCACAAAATAGAAGAAAATGTTTGCAAATAGCGTATCTGATAAAAGGGCTGTACCCAGAATCTATATTAAAAAACTCTCATAATTGAACAATAAAAAGATAGAAATACCAGTTTAAAAAGGGACATGGAATTTGAATAGACATTTCTGCAAAGAAGATATGCAAATAGCCAATAAACACATTTTAAAAACATTCAACATCATTCATTAGTCCTTAGGAAAGCACAAATCAAAAACACAAGATACTTCACAGGCACAAAGATGGCTAAAATCAGACAGATAACATGTAATGGCGAGAATGTGGGGAAATCAGAACCCACACACACTGCTGGTCAGAACGTAAAATAGTTCCAAAATAGCCACTTTGGAAAACAGTCTTGGCAGCTTTTCAAAGGTTAAACATAGAGTTACCATCTGAGCCAGCAATTCCAGCCCTGGGTAACTACCTGGAAGAAATGAAAATGTGGCCATACAAAACCTAGTACACGAGTGTTCGTAGCAGCATTATTTTCAATAGCCCGAAAGTGGAAACAATCCAACGTCCATCAGCTGAAGAACAGATGAACAAAATGCGGTGTGTCCGTACAATGGAAAATTATTCACCAAAAGGAATGAAGTACTAATATACATTACAACAGAAATGAGCCTTAGAAATACTAAGCCACATGAGAGAAGATACGAACAAAAGGCCACGTACTGCATGATTCCGACTCCACAAACCTTTCCCAGAGGCGGCCCTGCTCTGCTTCCTCAGATGCCTCTGCCCCGTCCCCTCTCCTTCATAGCCGCCCCAGTGCTGGAAGTGGCTGTGGCTGAGGGAGACGCTACCGGGTAGAAGTGAGACACAAAACCATGCAGGGAAGGCAGAGGTCAACACGTGGCTCAACCCATGGCTGTCCATACCTGAGCTTTGGATGCCCAGACTTGGCAGGGGGAAAGCCAGGTAAATCCTGCAGGGTGTTGTTAGCACAAATAAAGAGTTCGTCATAAAACAAAAAAGAGATTGCGGGCTCCACTGCTAAGACACCGAGACTCTTATTAATTTCGGTGTAGTACACTCACACCAGGCACTGGGGACGATCTCTGGTTTGAAAAGAAGCCATGGTGTGTGATGGTTGAGAAGCCAGACTTTGAAGACACACTAGTCTATAGTTCAAATCCTGGCTCTGCCACTCGTCGACTATGAGACCCTGGGAAAATTGCCTAATCAATCAGAGAGTGTTAGATGGGTATAATGCCAGCCTCCTAGGAATGTTGGAAGGATTAAGTGAAATGTGAAGTGATCAGCCTAAAACTAGACACAGTGAAAGGCTCTGCGGAAGAGAATTACTGTTAAAATTAAGTACTATAAACTATGTTCCAACCCCAGCGCAGACACACGGGTGACCAACACTGTCAAGGGTAAAAAAATTAATAGAGAAACCTCTTCTTTTCACAATCCATTAACACAGATCTCGTTATAGAGGCTCTATGGATTATATCACGTGATGGCAAAGAGACCAAAACTGTCTGTAGACCTCAGATATACTTTAAAGTGTTTCCCTCACCTTCTGCTTTCAACACCATGATAGAAAGGGAAGTGCCACAGTAGGGGAAGTCCAAGAGAATGAATGAAAATGGGAAAAGTGTATACTACAACGGTGTTTTAATTTCCAAAAAATCAATCTGCCTTACAAGCTAAAGGAATGGCATAGTAAGCAATAACAAAAACCTAATGGTAATTAATATCCCAATGTATATTTTGATCCATATGAATTAAAGTTTAAACAATTATTTGCCTTTGGAACATTTTATGGTGTTATGTATTTTACATAACATTTATGTATTTTAGAACATACAACATAAAAAATAAAGAATATAGAAACATCTATGTATTTTAGAACATACAACTAAAATAAATGTAAAACTTAATGTTAGGAAAAATCTCAGAAAATAAAGTTTTATTTTCTAAGGTTTCATCCCCCCAAATCTAAACGCCTTTATGTGAAACCCTGGCCTTCCTGATTCACAAAACATAGGTGCCGATTCCCGAACACAAACCGAAGCGGAGGGAGAAGTTTTCAGTGCTATTACAGCCACGAGTACGGACCCTGATCTCATAACCTGTCTTCGTCAATTCTTCCTCATTTCACCCTTGTGAAAGAGGGGAGGGGAAAGGGAGGGGAGGGAAAAGGAAGGGGAGGGAGGGCTAGGCATGCCCACTTCGTTCTGCGGCATCTAGCTCAGCGCCAGGAGCAACACAATGTAAGTACTCGTTCGTGCTCACAACATTAAAATCCAAGGAAGAAAACGAATTTCCTCACATATGTATATACGGCAAATATATCGGGGAACATATAATGATGCACTACACTTTAGTTTAATCCAGTATTTACATAAGCAGGGTCTGCGACAAAATGCCTGGTTTTGAAATCTGGCTCAAATTATCAGCTGGGTGACCTGGGCAAGTTACATTACCTCCCTGTGCCTCAATGTCCTCACCTCTAAATTGGGGAAGTGGTATCTTCCCAGGGTTGTTGAAGAAAGATATAAAGATGCTTACAAAAAACTGTCTCACACATAGAATATCCAAAATCAATACTGGCTGCCATTATTTTAATAGAGGCAATAGAAACAAGTGGCTTAATTGAAGAAATTTTCATAGAGAAATAAAGAATTCCAGAGCTTCCGGCCAAGATGGAGGCATAGGCAGACGCACTGTGCCTCTTCTCACAACCAAATTAAGGACAACAAAGATTTAGAAACAAGAAAACAACCAGATCTCAGAAAATCAAACTGTTTGGAAGTCCAACAACGATTCATCCAGACCGGTAAGAGGGGCGGAGTCGCGGCAGGAAAAAGCAGAGGTGCGGACGGGCAC
>PVKU01002904.1:0-202836 GCA_004027475.1 Anoura caudifer | reverse complement strand
GCAGCCAAAGGGAGCACCTCAAAGCCGTGTGGTCCTCTTCTACCAAAGCTGTGGGGAAGGGGTCCCCACTCTGGCAAAATCTTGTGGTTCTCCCTCTCCACCAAAGCTGTGAGAGGGTCTCCACTCTGCCAAAGCCACATGGCTCCCCCTTCACCTAAGTTGCCGGGAGGGGGTCACCACTTGGGCAAAGCCGAGTAGCAATTCTCTGCTAAAGCCACATGGTGATTCTCCCTCACAGGGCTGTGGGGGTCCTGACTCTGTTGAAACTGAGTGCATCTCTCTCTAAGGGCTGCCGCATCCCAGTTTAAATCCCCGAGCCAATCCTCCCCTGTACCCCCACTTCTGACTCCTCCTACAATCAGTTACACCTGCCAGTATTCCCGTATTATTCCAAGTTTACTGGGCTGCCATTGTGAATTCGGGCAGGTGTGTCCCAATGTTCTGGAGCCAGTCTTCTCCAAGCTCCCACATAGGCACTGTATCTCGGGGGTCCTCCTCTAGTCACATCTTGGGGGGAGTCCTTTCCATCCCCCCTGGCTCAGAGCATGGTCACAGCTATTTAACACATCTAAGCCACCAGCCAAAGGCTATAGATATATTAAAGGACCATGCCATGGATTAGCAGCTCTGCATGTCCCTGCTCCATGTGTCCCTTCCCCCAACTCATACCTGTAGGGGGAAGGGGTGAGGACATCTTATATGTCCCTCTAATATTTCCTGGACACCCTGGGTTCTGGGCCCCATTCCAAATCCCTATTTTGGGGGCCCACCCTCCTGGTTGCACCCTGTATCATACACAAATCTTTCTCCCAATTATTTTTAAAAGATTTTAGTTGTTTTAGAAAGAGGTAAAGGGAGGGAGAAAGAGGGAGAGAAACACTGATATGCAAGAGAAACATCTATCAGCTGCCTCTGATGAGCCCCCTACTGGGGACCTGGCCCCCACCCAGGCATGTGCCCTGACTGGGAATCAAGATGGTGAAATTTCAATCCACAGGAAGATGTTCAACCCACTAAGCCATGCCAGTAAGGGCAAAATACACAATTCTGATTATGCTACTTCTCAGCAAAACAGTCCGTCATTATCACCCCCTGCTTTGGGATAATGTCTAAACACTGGAGCAGAAAATGAAAAGCCTTGTATGAGGTGGGCCCACCCTTCTAGTGTTGTCAGATCTGGGTTGGTAGAAGCCAGAAAGAAAGTAGGCAGTTAGGCCAAAGGCAGTGCATCTGCAAGATGTGAGGCTCCCCATAATGCTTATGCCCTCACTTCCCCAGAACTTCTCCAAATACACTGGCTCTCTCAGGCATCACACACAGTGTTCCCTGTCTGACCTTTGTCCCACTTCCTGACAAACTTTTATTTATTTGAAAGTGGTTTTGTTATTTTCTCTTTTTTATTGTTCTTCTATTACAGTTGTCTTGATTTCCCTCCCATTGCTCTCCCTCGCTTCCCCAGCCCCACCTGCTCCCACAGTCAGTCTCCACCCTGTTGTCCGTGTCCATGGGTCATTTCTACTTGTTCTTCAACTAGGCCCTTCTTTCCTCCCTAAGCCAAACCACAAAAGTCTGGTCTAGACTGGAGGACCTAAGAGGCTGACTGCTCAGACTTGGCTTAATTTGTTTCACAGGAGTGGGCTGAGGAAGAAGCGGAACTGGGATGCAGTCAGATCAAAGGCCTCATCTGAGCCCGTGTTGTATCAGTTTCCTGTAGCTGCTAAAACAAATGACCACACGCTTTAAAACAGTACACGTGCTTTCTCTCATGTTCTGGAGGCCAGGGCCTTGCATCAGAGTCACTGAGCCACACTCTGGGTCAAGGTGTCTGCACGGCCACACTCTTTACAGAGGCTCCAGGGGAAAACCCATTCCCCGCCTCTCGGTGCGGTGGCCGGCACTCCTGGGCCTGTGGCCGCATCACGCCAGTTCCTCCCTCTGTCTTCACATCACCTTCTCCTCATGAGATTACATTTTTCAGGGCTCACTCTGATGTCTCCCAGTCACTAAGCCCTTAATGTAGTCACATCTGTGAAGACTCAGTATCCACATAAAATAGCACTTACTAGTTACAGGGATTAGGACTTGGTATCTCTGGGGGGGCATTTTGTGGAGAGCTCTGGCACTCAGACGACCCACCAGAATTACCCTCCTCCAGAGGCAAGTCAGCTAACGTTTTTCATCCCTGAGCCGGTACCTCAGATAAATCAGGCTGCGCTGGCAGTGGAGACATACCCTCGGGCCAAGGCGCCCCGTCGGAGGAGGGCAGTTTCCAGAGAAAAGGCTCAGCTTTGAGCACTGGGGTTGAGGGTTTCGGTCCTGAAGGGGGGTATCTGGGTGGTGCCTCACCATATCCACTGAGCCTCCTACCCTTTAGGCACCCTGTGCCTACCCTGTGGCACAGTTACAGCGCCACAGCTGGTGACTTCAGGGTTTATTTCTTTCTCTGTCCTGAAGCCTTCCTCCACCCTGGCCATTGCTCATGCGTCCTCACCAGCAGCTGGGGCACCCTCACCCCTGGTGTTTCCAGTGCGAATTACTTTCGCACTGCACTTTGAAACTAGTTTAGTATGTCCTTTACTAAGGAGCTGCTCCGGCCAAGGAACCACAGATCTTCAGTCTCACGAAGACAACAGCTAGGGTTATAAGCTTATAGTGGAGAACTTCCTTACAGAGTTTGTCATAGGTCACTTTGTCAAACAAGACTACGTTATTGAGCTTCTCCTGAACTTTGCCCTTGGCCCACTTCCTCTTTTTGGCCTTGACCCCACATTTGTTCTCTGGGTCTTTGCCTTTTTTGGCTGACTTTGTAGCATCTTCTTCTTGTCATCCTTGAGCAGCATAGTGAACCTCAGAGATACTGTAATTTAAATATCATTTTGTATGTACAAACCTTCCTGTGTCTTGTCTTTCTCCACTTTTTTTTCCTGGGAAATTAGTCTTTCTCTTTGCTGTGTTTTCATGTTACTTATTCATACATCTAGTACTTACCCTACTTGTGTAAAGATTAATATTTACAGGTCTGTCTTCCCTTAATAGGCTGTTAGCACCTTAAGGGTAGGGTACCTGATTTGTCCTCAGTATGTGCCAGACAGTAGGTGCTCATGAATGTTTAATAAATGACCTAATAAATATAGCTTAAAGCCACCACTCGCTGACTATTGATCAATTGGTGGAGCAGACGGAACAGCCAACTGTATGAACAAAAGCCATCAAGCATGTCCAACAAAAGGGATTGTGTATCAGGAGACAGTAAACAATATCTCAAGGGTCACAGCTGTTTCACTCTGCCTTTCAGCCAAGAAATGCTATGATTTACTTTCTGCTCTTGCCAAGCATGAAGAAATAAAGTCATAAACAAAAAGTGAAGAAGTGAGGGATTACTGAGTTCGGATGGACAGGTCAATCTGCGCGTCCACCTGTGGGCAACCAAGTGTGATTGAAAAATAATGTCCTTTCCCCTTCTGTCACCATCTCACAACCTTTGCTCTTCAACAAAAGTGAAGGGATCTTCAGTGAGCGATGTAGTCCCAACCCCGACATCGCTAACAAAGTCAGTGTCATACACAGATGACATTGGGTTCCTCCGACCACGCAGGTATATCAAAATGTGTGCCCCAAATACACCCCTCCTTGCTTCAGGCTGTTAAATTCTGAGCCTGCCCCTGTGTAATACCTATCTCAAAATGAGGTTAAAAGGAGTTAACGGTTTAAGAATTAATAAACATAGAAACTCTTAGGATAGTACACATGGCACGTACCTAATAGATATTTTTGTTTCCTTTATTTTCCCTTAACTGTTGAAGTTCAGTAACAAGTCATTTATTCATAAGGAAGGCTTAGAAGAACAAGGCCAATGTGGCAGTTAATATATATTCTACAAAAACTTCACATTTAGGTACCTAGTAAGAGTTCAAACAGTATGAAGCAATATTAAATGAAAAACAACTTGGCCTTCTTTCCCCAAATCTGTTAGCACAATTATTCTAAATAATATGCTGATATCTCTTTTCCCCAATATATCAACTTTAAAAAGTAATTATAAACTTTGCCTATGAAAGATTAGGAATTTAATTTATTTGTACTACTTCTTCCCTACTAATTTTATTTATATTATTTAACAGTTCCTCTATTGGTTTCAGTTTTATTTATAGCTCTAAGTAATATATATTTCTATTTTTGTCATCTTGTAGATTATCCCTTGATATCTATCATTTAAAAAACTAAATTATAATTTTGCATAATCTCACACCCAGGGTTCACTGATAAACTGATGCACTGGTGGGGGAGCGGAGGCTGATTTGTAGCATTTGCCTACTTCGGTGAGTGATTTCAACCTCCCAACCTGACTTTGTATTCCCTTTTATAATTAATCATATTTGATGCTTCTTCTGTGGTTTGAATTTTTAAAAAATCAATAAGATGCATTTACAAAGTTATGATGATGTAAACGGTATTTAATATAAAACCAATATTGTGATTTCCCAGAGAGAAATGATATGTAATCTTGAAGTACATAATCAAATAGACTAGAAATTTTAAGTTCCGATTGTACTTTAGAAACAACTCAGTCTGAAGGAGAACATGGCTCCTCCAACATTCAAGTAAGAAAATAGAACGCAAGGTGGCAGGAACAAGGGATAAGAGATGAGCACTCACTTCCACATGATCATGATCGCAGAGGCACGCTGTTTTGCAAAACACCTGGAGGGACACCCAGCAGCCTTAGCGTTACTGAGGGTTACCACCCAGGGAGAATGGAGACAGAAAGTGATTGCCGAGCCAGTTTCAAAGGAGCAACCAGAAACACGGGCTGAGATTCTTAGCAGGAATTGGAGTGGCGTGAAACAAAGGGTAGATGGGTTGGAGATTTTGTGTAAACATGTAAATTAAGCTTTCCTGCCTGGGAAATTATCGGCAACGGCAGACCTGTTGTTTTTCTAAGTACATGGAAACACTAAGATGCAAAATTGCCTATCTTCTTTGAATTGTTTTTTTTCCTCCTGGTCTCTGTCATTTGTTGGAACAGTAGGAGTTTCTGTAATGGTTAAAATGTTTTATTTCTTTGCTGTTTAATTTTATTTATTTCTTTGTTTATTCATTCACACATATATTCATTCATTCTGCCTAGTCACTAGCCACGTGGGGCAATTAAACTCTTGACATGTGACTAGTACAACTAGACAAGAAATGTTTAATTTTATGTAATCCCATTTAAATCTAAAGACCACATGTGGCTACTGACTATGTAGTGACAGTTCTTTTTTAAAAATTGTTTATTTATCTATTTATTTTTAGAGAGAAGGGAAGGGAAGGAAAGAGAGAGGGAGAGAAACATTGATCAGTTGCCTCTTGCATACCCCCAACCAGGGTCCTGGCCCACAACCCAGGCATGTGCCCTGACTGGGGATTGAACCAGTGACCTTTCTGTTTGTGTTATCATGCTGTCTCACTGAGCCACACCAGGCAGGGCTGGCAGTATAGTTCTTTAAAAAGCCTTAGACTAAGGAAAGGCTAATATTCCTCCACTGGGAGCTCTATAGTTTGGCCTGGGAATAAAACAGTCTGCTCAGCTACTGCTTGGAAAGTCCTCCTTGCCCTCGAGGTCTGGGTCACATAGTCAGAGAAAGTAAGAGAGCCAAAATTTTATGACATTGAACCTGTGCTACTGGAGGCTGACTAGTCTAAGGCTGAAAGTCAAGTAGAGTCTCTTTCATTTTATCCTCTTTATTGCTCAAAATCATGATGCATTTTATTTTGGTTCATATTTGGGCTATGATGTTCTTGCTTATATCTCTGTTATTTCTAGAGATTCTAAATGCTTTTGCTTTACCCGGTGGGCAGAAGAATGATAGGCCTTCAAAGTATGGAGAGCTTCCAGTGGCTTTTTAAATGCTACATATCTAATAGAATCCACTTGTTGTGAAGACACCATTCTCAAAGCTCTGTGAATTCCTACACGAATTTAGGCCTCTTGCTTTCTTTTCCTGCTTAACAGCTGGCGCCTTGAGATTTCTCACCCTATTCCTGAGTTAATTCATTCATACATTCCATAAATATTTGTTGACAGCCTACCAAAGGCCAGATACTATCATAAACACTGGAAAATCAGTGGTGAACAAAACCAAGTCCCTGAACTCATGAAGTTTATATTTCAGTAGGGGTAGACAGTGGGTAAACCAACAAAAATAATATGCCAAGCAATGAAAATAAAGCAGAGTAATGGTAATAGAGAATGTTGTGTATGGAGAAAGATATGTGACTGTTTTCCATAGGTTTGTCATGGAAGGCTTTACAGTAAGATGGCAGTTACAGCAAAGGCCTGAAAGAAGCAAGCCACGTGAATGTTAGCGAATATTAGGTGAAGCACAGGTGTAGCAGAGGGAGAGACACATGCAAATGCTCCCAGGTGAGAGACAGCCTGGGGCGATGAGTTGAACTCTTCATCCATGGACGGGATTCGCCAACCCGTCCGCATTTGTGTGAATGGGAGAACACAGACAGGACGCCGTATAGAAGTTTTTAAGCCTGGGGTAGGAGTCTCTTTATTAGAAATTCTAGTTTTATTTTGGCAGGATGCCTTTATTTGAGGAAGAAGGGCATGACTGAAGCCTGATCACACTGCGAGTGTGTGTGTGTGTGTGTGTGTGTGTGTGTGTGTGTGTGTGTTAGAGGCAAAGGGATAAGGCAACTCACCTGGCTGTCCTGACCGTAGTTCCCTAACTACTTGGACATCTACATTATGACCCATTTGAGTTCCTCAGCTCCCTCTTCAACTGCGTTTTATCTTTATTTGTGTTTTGGACTATTGCATTCCTTTTTCTTATTTATCAGACAAAACATTCCATACTGCTTTCAATATTCTAAAACCTCTTGAGTATCTCTGATCACTAATAGCTCCATTCTCAGACTGGGGCTATATATAGAATATTCTCTACTTACTAACATTTTAATAGATTTTGGAAGGAAAGCAAATCCATGTGCTGCCTTGGACTTGAAGTCAGAATTCTCATGGGCTGATGTGGTTGGAGCATGAGATAGAGCGCACTGTATGGGAAAGTCCTGAGTGGGCCATCGCAGTGAGGAAAATACCAGAGAATCAGCCCTTTACTGCTATGTTCTGAGAGTCCTACTTTATGAGGACTGTAGTGACTGAACTATTAGGTATGCTAAGGACTGACATTGTAAGACAACACAGCAGGGGACTGACAGAATGGGTGACTTATGGAGGGTGTGCAGGAAGGTGAGATTATAGTTAAGGTTGGGAATGCAGACATCAATAACAGTGATTTGGTGCTATCAATGTCAGCATGAATGAATATTTCCCTCAAAACACAAAAACATCTCAAATGAGAGACTGTTCTAAAGAGTCTTGGTTGTGTAGTGTTAAAGATTGTTGTAAAGTCTTTCCCTCATTTTTCATGGGAAGAGGTAATCTTGAGGTGGGCTAGCCTGTTGGTGAAAAGTGAAGGAATGTTCCACAGCCAGATTTTGAGGGGGTTGGAAATCTGTTTGTGAAATATAGCAGCTTGTTATCAGTGGTAGCCTGCAGGCCTGGAAGCCTGGGAGGAAGTGGTGCTCAGGGATCTGGGCTCAGTTAAGTGCACGTGTACTGGGTATCACTGGATGGCAGTCCAGCCCTGCTCCCTGAGGTCTGGTTATCATCCCATGGTGGTCCAGCCTGCTCCCCGAGACTGGGTTATCATCCGATGGCGGTCCAGTTCTGCTCCTTGAGGCCAGAGAGATGGGCAGTGCATTTTCCTGGGTGTAAGGAGCTTATAGCTGGACAAGGAGTTGGTAGAAGGAACAAATGATTATTCTTGTCTAATCGTTTTAGGTTAAATTGAAAAAACAAAAAATGATATCAAAACCCACATCTTATAAACATAAGGTCATTGTTAGAATATGAACTATCTTATATGTGTATTAAACAGTTTTCAAATCCCAGGTGATCAGAATCAATTCTGTCAGCTTCTGTGACAAGATATGTAGGTCATCTGAAATACACAGGGGTGAAATCTATTGTATGTGTAACTAAATTTTAGAAAAATGGTAGAACAGCAATTACTCATTAGATATATAAAATTGTTCCTTGCTGCCTTGTAACTGATAGTTCTGAGCCAACACCACATGCTTTTATGTGTATGCCTGGCCAGCCTGCTCTGTTAGAGTTAATTATTCATCCATTTAACAAATTGTATTTACTGAGCGGCTACTGTGTGCCTGGCATTGTGCTCGACTAGAAGTACAACAGTGAACCCCGTGATGTAGTCCTCAACATTGCGGAGTCTGCAATCTTACTTTTCCCCCGAAATTGGCTCTATTCCTGCCCCCAGCGTGCTGGCCACTCAGTTTTAGTTTATCATTTAGCACCTCCCCCAAGCTGGACCCCATGCTTTTAAATGACAATTCGATTCATCTTAGCGCCCAATACAATTCATTCTGCCCCCACAGACTAAGTCTTACAGTTGCCCACACAAGTGCTTCCAGGTCCAACCCAGTATTCATTCACTTAGTCGTCACTTTTTGTTAAAGACGCTATTTGTTAGACACTGTCCCAGAACCATGGCCCAGACTCTGATTTGTCAAATTCAGAAATGAAGAATATGATACTTTTTAGTTAACAGCAACCTTGCCATTGCAATTTTGTTAAAGATAAGTTCTCTGAGTAGTGCCGTACCTAACACTACCCTAATTATAACAGCAAGTATAATGCTTTCCTCGGTGATGGAATGTGAACTTTGCATTTGAAGAATTTGTACCTTTCCTGGATTTTTCAAGTTTGTGCACGTCTGTATTCCCCAAATCTTGCTGTTTTTCTCTTTTCTACTTTGATTTATTCATAAGAGAGTGTCCCGCCAAGGCGGATCTGAATGTTCTCCCATCCTTTGAGCTAAAAGTATAAGGTTATTCAAGATTTAAATAATCGGTACCATATATCTCTGTGGAATATAGAGATTGAAAAGCCCTTTATGTCCTTGCTCTCATTAGCTCTTCTAATATTCTGAGAAGGCAGCTACAGGGTCAAGTTCAAATATCAATTATTTATTGTATTCTTAATATCATTTTATGAAAAAACCCTCCTATGAGGAGACAGTTTCATCTCATCTGAGGTAACACGGCAGACAGTAGCCTGAAAGATGCAGAATAACGTGGTGATCACAGGCTCAGAGGGGAGAGAAAGAGGGAAGAAAGAACTTGGGAAATACGGGCAGGTGTGGGTTGGAAAGAGAGAGAAAGCAGTTTCCTGTTGCTCAGCAAGTCCCCAGAAGGGCAGATATTTTGTTCACGTAAAATGGAAAGCAGAGGAAAGCTCTTGAATATTAGAACTGGATTCTATTAAAAATACTACAAAAGGTCAAGTGGTTTAAATTATTTCATCATCTAATTATGACATATAATTAGAAGAAAGACCCTGAGGAACTATTTCACAATGTTATCTATACAGCTAACCTGGAGAGATGAGATTACTAGGTAATTTCGCTTTCCTATTTATAACTTTCCACAATGTTCATGTTTTCTAATAAAAAAACAATACTAATTTTTAAATGACATGCCACCTTCTCTCTTTGTCTTCAGAAACAACCACTTTCTAGTTTTGAGTTGGTCTAAGTTTCCTGCAACAGGAAAATTTTACACTTTCAAGTGAGCCTGTAACTGAGATGATGCCTTCCATTCCAATTTCTCCCCGGATAAAGGAGATGTTTGAGTCAGAAAATGTATTTCTAAGCAATTCCCAAAGGCTGGGCACCTTGTAGTTCTCCTCCCCTTTTGAAGAGCAAAATAATATGGTCACTTCTCCACAGCACATTCTTAGCAGAGATAAATGGGCTTTCTATCCTCCTAATCAATTTTCCACACTACTGCTGCAATAACTATTCTGAAATACTAATGTAATTGTGCTGCTGTCTTACTGAAAGAGCTCCCCTTTGTTTTCAGTATGTTGGTAAATTCCCAAAGTAACATAAAATCCAATATGCCCCTTTTTACCTTTCCCGCACCATTGTCCATCATTGATCTCCTTCTCCTGTGAACAAGGCAATAAGCATCCTGGCCTACTTTTAGTTACTGCCGGTGACATGCTTTGCATTAGATCTCTGCTTTTCTACTATTAATCTTTTCAGAGCGCCCAGAATACCCAATAGTCACTTGCCAAGATAGCGTCAACATTTCTCCCAAGATATCACCTCTTTTGAGAAAGCCTTTCCTCCTTCTTTCAGGCTGGGTGTCTTCCTCTTCTGTGCACTAACGCAGCACCTGTGTTTCTGTCTCAGCTCTCGAGACACTGAGTCCTTTCAGATTATGAGCAGTTTGAAGACAGCAACTGCGTGTTGAATTCTGAGTGACCAGCACCACAGACAGTGCACCTGGTAAAGCCTGGAAACTCAGTTACCTTCAGCTGAGAAGTGATGTCAGGGAGGGGCTGCTTTCTCGATGTATTCGTCAAGGCTTTCCTGCCAGTGCCCCTGCCATTTTACAGGAACCATGCAGCATAAGTGTGCAGATCATGGGTTTAATTTCTGAGCACTGCCTACGCAGATGCGTCTTATTAAGAGCATTCAATAGTTAAGGGCCCTCCTCCCAGCAAGTAACATTCTGTCATTTACCAACAGGTCTAATGATCATGTGGACAAGGAGATGAGACTGGGTCACCTGCCTCGTTGCTTTCACCCAGTAGCACACGCTTGGCAAAGGGGGCCAATGGATCTCAGACC
Organism: Anoura caudifer; assembly: GCA_004027475.1. Classification (NCBI taxonomy): domain Eukaryota; kingdom Metazoa; phylum Chordata; class Mammalia; order Chiroptera; family Phyllostomidae; genus Anoura; species Anoura caudifer. Next base: position 192,124 of record PVKU01002904.1, on the reverse strand, counting down.
GGCTGCTTTAGCATCTTTCTCCCCCACTTCATATCAGGGGGTAATTCTCTACTCATGACAGAAAGACACAGTTAAATGCCTTGAACGGAGTCATAAATGGAGGCAGTGTTTCTGTAGGTTGGGACTTATTCTTCTTTTCTGGAATCTTTTTGTTTAATGCACTTTTATATTTGTAACATAAGTAAAATAGTTCAAACTATAAAATTAACACTTGCTCATTTAAATAGATTCAAGCAGTATAAAATATTTATAGAGGAGATAACACAAATCACCTATAATCCCACATTCCTGTGATAAAATGTTAAAATTTGGATGCGTGTCTTTCCAAAATAAATAGGATCACATTATATATGCTTTTATGTAATTTTGTTTTTTAAATTAATTGTTCATTTACTTTATAACACGTGTCTACATATTTTGTCCAAGTAAAAATTATGTTCTTGAAAAAAATTTTATTCTCATTCAAGAGGTTTCAAAATGCACAGTGGTAAATAGAGTAGAATACTAATTATCATAATGTTGTTTTAATGGGTTACTGAAATTGGAAGTCACAACCTTATTTTTATATGTTTTTAGAACAAAAAATTTTAATTATATGAAGATTTTATAGAAAAATAAAGCCGTGTTGTTCAATATGTTAGCCATTGCCACATGTCACTACTTAACTTTAAATTAATTAAAATAAAATAAAATTACTAACTTAGTTCCACAGCTGCACTGGCCGTGTTTTAAGTGCTCCATAGCCACATGTTGCTAACGGCTACAGCTTTGGACAACACAGACATGAAGCATTTCCATTATCACAGAAAGCTCCGTTGGTGAGTGTTGGTATAGAGTTTGAATAAATATCTCACAATTTAAATGTAACAATTTGTTGAGTACCAGGTATGTGTCAGATGCTATGTTAAGCATTTTTTCACTTTTCTCATATAATATTTTATTTAATGCAAACTGATTTGATCGCAAGGGCTGTCAATCAGTTTGAATCTGGCCAACATCACAATATTGGAGCTGGCCAGCTGGGGCATGTGGACTTGTGACACATAGTCTGCTGATTTCCTCTGTCAGGGCAGCACGGAAACCCAGCTTTTTGCATTCTATGCTGGGAATCAGGACTTAGAGACACACACCTCCGTCCACTCAGTTCTTCTTCTTTGTTTTAAAGATTTTATTTATTTTTAGAAGAGAAGGGAAGGGAGGGAGAAAGAGAGGCAGAGAAACTTGATGTGTGAGAGAAACATTGATTGGTTGCCTCTCACACACCCCCTGTCTGGGACCTGGCCTGCAACCCAGGCATGTGCCCTGACTGGGAATCAAACCCATGACCTGCTGGTTTACTGAACAATGCCCAGCCCACTGAGCCACACCAGTCAGGGGCAACTCAGTTCTTCTTTACGGTCACAGTCCCTTTAGTTGACTTGGACTGCTGGGCTGTCGTCCTCAGCCACTCCCTTAAGGTCTTAAAGTCTGAGCTTCTCAACATTACTCACAAAACCCTCCACAATCTTGTCTGAAGCTAACTATCCTGCATTATTATTTTTCCTCTCTCTACTTCCCAACCCATTCTTCACACATATGGTCCACTTGGTCTGAAAGCCTCTTTTATTCTTTCAATCTATTTGACTGCTGATCATTTTTACTATTCAGCTCAAATCCTGCTTTCCCGAGGATGCTTTACCGTAAGCACAGAATGTGACTTAGAAGTCCCCCAGCATGTTCTTACAGCGCCTTGCTCTTAGCTCTTCTATGAATCACACTTACCACAGTGTAATCATTGGTTCACTAGTGTGTTTCTCCTTTGACTATTATCTCGTTGAGAGGAAGACCCACATCTTAATCTGACATAATACCAGGTAGAGGTATAAATGTTTAACTCCAGTTGTGGAAGAACTTTTTTTCTTCCTTGATATGAGATGTCCTATTATTCGAAGATAGGGAAGTAGAAGGAGAGAGGATCCTTTCTTAGGCAAAATAGACTTCAAAGGATCAGAGAGTCTCCATCTTTTTCACATCCCATGGATTCATCCTCTCCAAAAACAGGTAAGGAGAGTCACCTGTCTTCGTTGGCCCTAAGATTAAGATGATCTCTAGAAATACTGTGGCTGCTTGTTTCAGAATGTGGGAGCGAGAGAACAAGCCCCGTACAGAAGAGTCTGCAGCTTCCCAGGAAGGTCGGGACACCACACTTCTCTGAAAACTTTGTTTCCCTCAAAAGCTGGAATTGGATCCCTTTTCATATGTTTGAGAAAGAAGCTTCTTCTCAACGCCCAGCCATGCTGTCTGCATCTTCTGAGAAGTCCCCCCACCCCACTCCTTCATTAACTCTCCTCTGTGCCACATAGAGCTGGCTTGCGGGGACACCTGCCATCATGTGTCACAGGCTGACAGGCAATCACTTTGTGGAGGGTGCTGCTCTGCTGGGGAACACGCACCAGGCTGACGCAACTGCCTCTCCTGGATGGGGAAGAGCAATTCCTCCACGTCCTCAGGTAGAAAAAGCTGCTAAGAAACCGCCAGGCTCCTGTCGCAATATGATGAGAATAGGGACATTATGACTATGGGAGATTTTATAACTGTCATTCACATTCTGGGCCTTGGGATGTGTGACATGTGGTTATGATAATTACTTGTCTTCATCTCAAGCATATTGATTCCTTTATCTATTCATCTATTTATTCACGTACTCAACAAATTTGGGGGATACTTTCTAAGATCCAGGCACTTGTAGGAAGTACCAAGGGGACTCAGGAATAAACAAAACAAGGTCCCTGCCATTAAGAACATCTCATTCGAGAAGGAGACGTGGACCCATAAGTGTGACTGTAATACAATGCAACAACGGCTGTGAGAGAGTCAGACATTAATTACTACTGGGTCAAGCACAATGGAAGGAGCCATGCATGAAGCCCAAGAGAATTGGGGAAGGCTTCCCAAGGGAAATGAAATAAGAGCTGATGTTTGAAGGACACTGGCATTTCCATGAGCTGGATAAGGAAGAAGTCTTTCCTGACAGGGGTAGTAGCAGGTGCAGAGGAGGTAAGTGTTAAGGGGCTCGAGCTGCGGTGCTCTGTGGCTGAGCATGAGATAAGCCAGTGAGAGTGACAGGAGATGCCAATGGACAGGCCATGGGGAACACTGTATGCCAGGCCTTTGACTTTCTCATGTTGACAACAGGCAGGCATCAGCTAATTAGGCAGGTTGAGCACAATCGGAGATTTTCAGGTGAATGCTCTCCAACTTTATGGAATCAGGAGCAATAATAGGTTTTTCTAAAGCTCTGTATATTTCCCTTATTTATTTTTATCTTTGTGTTTTTATAATGGTTAAAAATTCCCAAACACCCACACACATGATACAGAAGGCCTAATGGTTTATGTTTGTGGACAGCACGCATGTAAGGGAGCTTGAGAGACTGACTCTCACTCTGCAGGGTAAAGCAGGACATAGCAGCATGACAGAGAAAAAGAAAGGAGAGCTTAGGATGCCTGTGTTAGCAGACCAAGGAAAAGGGGCCCAGAGACACCAAGCCGGGGCACGGAAATTGTCATGTAGACTTGGAGTCTAATTGCCTGATCTGTCTCCCGGTGAGGGCTGATCTGCTCTCCAGGACTTCTGCAGGGTGAGGGTCTGGAGGACACACACATATAGGGTGGGGCAAAAGTAGCTCTACAGTTGGGAGCGTGTGAAACAGTGTATTATTGTATTATTATTTATTAATTATATCATTTTCCATAGGAACAACTGTAAACCTACTTTTGTCATGAGGAAAAAGCCATGGGTGAGGTTGGAGAGACATGGAAAACACAAATGACAGCCTCACCTGGGCAGGTAGATGCTGATGCTTTGCTGAGTGTGCATTTGCTTACACAAGTGTGCCCAGTAAAACTTGTGTGTGGGGATAGAGAGCCAGGTGAGAGAGGTATTGGCAATGAGATGGCTGCATGGGTCTTCCTTCTATCTCCTCAAGGATATGACCAACTGAAAATAGCAGAAATACTGTCTAAGATCATGCCACGCACTTAGCAGTAAAAGAATTAGGGTCAGACAGAATTAAGTTTAAATTCCAGCTCTACCGCCAAGTCTCTGTCTCCCCATTTATAAAATAGGTATGAAAATATTTACCTTTTAGCATGAATGAGAGGACAAGCTACAATAATGTATGTGAAATGTTCAACCCACTCCCAGGCATTCAAAGAAGGAACTATAATTTTACACAGTTTATATGTTTTCTATGTAGCACAGGTCTGGGAGCCAAAGAAACTTAAGTATATTCCTTGGCATGACTTCTCTTGGTTTTCCAGCATGCTGGAAGTTTAAATTAATCCTTTGCAAGTATGAGGGACATTAAGTGTTATCAGCGCTTGGTTCTGAAGGAGATAGTCATTTGTCGGTAATATTGACCCAAGGTAAACCAGTCAGGTAGAAAGAGGCATCCCTTTGAAATGATGTGACAAATGAGGCTCCATCACTCAAGTGAGGAGACGGTAATAGGGCCAGTGGATCTAGTGGGCCTGCTCTGGCTCTTAGTCAGTCATTGCAATCCCAGCAGACAGGAATCCGTAGTCATTTATACAAGCTGGGGGTTGGGCTCTGACTTCACGCTAAGAATAGAGGCAAAATGTGTGAACTTCAATCATCAAAACCTGAGATAGCACAGCTACCTGAGAAATAAACATAAGGCTTTGAAAAAATGCAGACAAAAGGTGTCAATGTTCCAACAAAAACATATTCTTAAATATCTCTGAATATGTAGAACATCCCATTTGTTAGAATAATTTGTTGAAGGAGTCTTCAGTATCCATGTCTGTGGGCCAGCAACTTTTATTTCAGTTTAACCAAGAGCAGGTGAAAATTTGACATGCTTCTATTACTCCTTCAGCATTCAAGCTTATGTTTAATACAGTGTTTTGTAATTTCCAATGAAATAAATGTCTTCATGCCATGAAAAATTTACAAAATGCAAAGCAAAGGGAGTATATGTCAGCTACACAATTACATTATTAGCTGGTTAAAATGTTGTTTATGTGCTGTGAACTCACACTTGTGTATTGGAAAGGGATAGAGAACTGAAAATGAGGTGTTAAAGAACCAGAAAGGTTTGCGTTCAATTCTGAGGTCACAGACTGGATGTCGCTGCCTGCCCAGCGCCCTTCTGGAGACCGTGCGGACAGCACGATGTCCGGTCTCCTGTTTTCCTGGCCTCCAGCCTCTCTACCTCTAGTTCCTGCACAGAAACATAATTGCCTTTTTAAAGAGAATATGCAGTTCAAGTCTTAGTTTCTTTTTCTTAACAACATAAAAATTTTCATGATTATTTTTCAAAAGTTATCATCAAAAAACAAAAACAAAAAACCAAGCCATATACTTGAAGAATGATTTGCAACACATATAATCTCTGTAGAATGGGTGGGTATTTTCATGTTAGGGGGGTACAATCCCAATTTAGTAAACAAGAAAAGTCCCACTTTAATATCTCTTCTCATTATACACATGTATGGGTCTGTCCGGAAAAGGTCCAGCCATTGTTACTATAATGAAAAACATCCATATAACCTGGCAGCCAAGGAGAGGGGACTGGAATGCTCATGCGTGAACAATGATGACTTCACTGTACTAGTTAGTGGGGGTGGTAGATGCTGTTGAGTGAGCATGTGTACTGTATGGCTGTCAGATTCAAAATGACTAAGCACGTAAAGCAATGAATCTACATCAAATTTTGCATTAAGCTTGAACATTTCCTCTGTGGAAACTATCTGAATGATCCAGAAGGCCACAGCTTTGGGCAACTGGTGATTGGTAGTATGTGTGGCTGGATACTTTCTGGACAGGCCTCGTATGCATGCTTTAAAATTTACATAAACCAACCTCAGTTTCTTCAGGTCCATTCCTTTCCCCTTTCTCTATCTCTCTCTATCTTTCCTGCAGCAGCAGGTAGCTATAAACTCCAATGACCCTTGTCATTTCTAGCAGTGGTAGCAGTGGGTTATGGGCAAGCCCAAGGGTGGTGGGTGGTTCTAGGAGAAGCAGTTGCAGTAGCTGTAATAAGCTCTATCTCCACCATCAGCAGAGAACACTCTCCTTGGCTTGTTAATGCCATCTCCTCTTTTGTGTTTGTCAGTCCTGAGAACTTCCTGTAGTTTCTAGTCTCTATATTACCCAAGCTTCCTAACAATTACCCTCTTTGAAAAACAGTGTGATTTCTGTTTTCCTCATTGGACCTTGGTTGACTCAAGGTTCTATCATCCTGTGAGTGTAGATGGGTCAGAGTAACAATAATCATGCAAAATGTGTGCTCCCCATCATCTCTCACAGACCTTCACCCCCTGCAATGTCCCTCTCACTCAAGTGCAATAAATCTGCAGGAAGATACCCCCGGGTGCCAGTTCAGTTGAGCAGAGCCACTGCATTGCCATGTTCCTCGGGCACCTGCTGTCTCCTATCACATACCACAGTCTTTGTCACTGCTCCGTGGCAGCCTTCCTGGGCCCCACCCTGTGTGCCAAGGCACTCCCTGTGCTCCTCTCCATTCCTTGTCACATCTTTTCACTGGGGGCCAGCACAGCATGACTTGTGTCATTGAAAATCAGACTCCTTCATCAAAATAACTCCTTTAGCTCTGGTCGAAATGCCCCTTATTAGTTGTAATACAAGCTAGGCTGCGTAACAAAGATCCTCACACATGGTGGCTTTAGCGTGAGTGAAGTTTATTTCTGTTGATGTGTGTTCTAGGAATGAGCAGCCCTGGGCTGCTCCCCCCAGCTTGCTGGACTAGCTCTGCCGTTCTTAATGCATGGCTTTGATCTTTGTGTTCAAGATGGATACCCCATTGTTGCCATTTCCCAGACAGGGGAAAAAGAAGAGAACGCCCAGGACAAAGCGCTTCCCTTAAGGAGATGACTGGACGTTATCACAGACACGCTTCTGTCTGCGTTGCATTAGCTGGACGAATTCATGTGACTACTCCTACTACAGCAGAGGCTGGGAAATTGTCCTCCAAATGGACAGCCAAAAGCCCAGCTGAAAGTCTGGGGTTTGGGGACCCATGTGCAGATGTGAGGGTTGTGGTCTGAGCCACAGTGCCTGCTGAGAGACTAGGGGAGCTGGTAGGTACCCAACACATGCTCTGCTCACCAAGCCACGAGCCCTACTCCATCCACCTTCTTCTCCACACAAAGCTCTCTCTGCTGGTCACCTATGGGTCCACAGGGCTATCGCTGCTCCAGGGGGCACTTTTTCCTAATTTGTACAAGGTGACTATTTAGGCTGGTGGCAGTCATAGGGATTCTTCATGAAATGTATTAGCAATCTGTGCCACATATTTTCTTACTACAGGGTTCATATCTAGTCCATGGGGCTGGAGACTATAGAAGGAAGTTAGGAGTGGGCAACATCCTTTCCTGCCAGTGTTCTCTTCTGTATGAGTACCACACCTACATCTTCCTGCTTTAACCTCAAACAGAAACTTTAATGAAAATCACCTCTGTAAATTGACTGCCTCTCATATCATCCCCATTCTTTCATTTGCCTCCTTTATTCTCAGAAGTATGACATAGTTATTATAATTTAGCTGTCATATACAAGGAAACTGAGACTCAGAGATATTAGGTAACTTGCCCTAGGTCACACAGCTTCCGTGCAATTACATATGAATTTGGTCCCAGATCTGCCTAACTCTGAACAATTGCTTATTTGTTATAGCCCATTGCCTATTAAGCTACAAGCTCTGGTACCTTGTGATAAAAAATGAACCACTTGTAATTTGAACCTTTTTTAATAGAGAAGTTCCAGGAAACAGGACATCATCAGGGCCACGCTGTCATTGTGGTTTACACTTCCCATGAACTCTTTCCAATAAACATTTCATTTAAATTTAATAAAGTAGTTAATAAAGCCATCAAGGTTAATTACTAGTTAAGGGGGAGAAATATGACTTCACTTTGGTGAACATGTGAAAAATGAATCAACTTCATTTTGCCGTTAACCCAGGATTATACAGGTAATAAAGCATGATTATGGATTTAACATGTTAATTCCCAGAGGATTTAATAGCAGAGCTGCAAAATATATGACCAATCGCTAACCCATCTGACAAGCCTTCAGACAGCACTAATCAAGATTAAATCACTTGGCCCACACGTGGACGCAATATATCTTTCAAGACAAAATGACAGTAATTTTTCATCATGGAGTTATTATAAATGCCTGGTGACGGGATGAAAAATAGAGGAGGGAAGCATAGGGGACACAATCTATGATCTCAGCCCAACGCCTCACTTTGGTAGCTGTTTTTTGAAGAAATTAGCCTTTACCTTTTTTTCATAATTTTAAGATCCTCTTGAGGATAGTACTGCTGGCTTCAATGGTTCATAATTTACCTGCAATCTGTAGAATAAAACAAAGCATCCACATTTCTTAAAATATTTTACCATTCAAAAAATAGACCATTGGTAGAGCCAGCCCTTTGTAGCACTAACATTCTGTAGTTCAACCACCCTTTCTATTTCATTTAATTCCTAAGAAGGGTAATCCTAAATAATACAATATTTTCTTTATCATCAATTGTACCACTTGGTAGCCATAAATAAAAAGTGGTGTATCCTTTTCATTACTTGAAAGTCAAGAACAGGGATCTGAAAATAATGAACCATGGGCCAAATCTAGTCCGCCAAATATTTTTTGTAAATAAAGATTTATTGGTATATACCTACACTGTTTTATTTATTATCATCTTTGGCTCATTTCATACTACAGTGGCAGATATTACCAGTTACTGCAGAGACTGCGTTGCCATAAAGCCTAAAATATTTACTATCTTTAGAGAAAAAGTTTGCTGATTCCTTATCAAGAGATTTATTTTTTTTATTTTAATTTAACTAAAACATGGTTATTTTTAGAACCCTCTATTTCTCCCATTCTCATATAATTAATTTTAGACTTTAGTTCCTAATTTCTTAGAGTCTCACATCAAAACTGCTTCCTAGCTCATGTCATGGTGGTAAGAATTAAATATTGGGAGCATGCACTTCCCATATTTAGAATATAGGTGCTAAAAATAGAAATTCATTGCCTCTGTGTTCCTCCAACACGCTGCTGTCGCTGTTTCCACAGGAGACAGCCCAGTGCAATGGTTAAGAGCAGGAACCCTGGCTCCGTTCTGCTTGGATGGAGAGCCCAGCTCTGCCTCTATCACACGTGTAACCTTGGACAGGTTCCCTAGGTCCTCTGTGCTTAGGCTTCTTAATCTGTGAGACAGGAATCATAATAATATACCTTCCTCAAAGGGCTCTTAGTGAGATTAAAAGAAGAAACACAAGCAATATATTTGGAATAGTGCTTGGCACTGTTATTGAACTTGTATACCAGTGTCAGGCACCACTACCACCACCACTCTCATCATCACCATCATCATCATTACCATCCTCAAAAGAGCTTAAATCGTATAGGAAGGGGTTAGTGCATTTCCTACTGGTTAAACAAATGAATTTACTTTAGATAAGTGTGAAGTGTAGGGTTGTTAAATCTATGCAGCCCTTGGTTCAAGAAGCTCTGTCACCTTCTACTTTTTAAATCTCAAATAGTTCATTTAGCTTCCCTGCATCTCGGTTTCCACATATGTAATATGGAGTTAACAAGACGGGCCTGTCCGTGAGTTGAGGACAAAACCAGCTAACACGTATGAAGGCTGCTGGCGCTGCCCCAGCACATGGCATGTGCTCAGTAGTTGCTGGTTTCTCCTTTCCTCTGCCTCTCTGTTCCTTTTACGGGAGCCTGACCCTCCTGAGAGTCCTATTTCCCGTTTATTTTTGCTCAAAATCCCAATCATGCTCCTCACATCACAATAGCCCATTTGCCCTACCTTGTTTTCTGTCTCTTCAATTCTTGTGGTGGGTCAATTCCTGTGGCCAAACCAACCTGTGCCCTCTCGTATGCCAAGTCTTTAACAACAACAACAACAATAACAACAAATGATAGCAAATAACAAATATACATACACACATATCATCATTATGTAGCACTGTGTGCCATGCACCCTTTTAAGCATTTCACATGTGTTGACTGCTCATAAAACCCCTTTGAGCTAGGTACTATTGTTATCCTCATTTATAGATGAGGAAATTGAGGGAAATGTGTTTTAGAGTAACTTGCTCAAGGCCACATGGCTAGTAAGCAAAGAATAAGGATTTGAGTCCAAACAGCCTGGCTCTGGGGTCTGTGCTTTTAGCCAGTACGCTGTACTGTTTCTTTAAATACTTTTAAAATGATCTGGTTAAACTTGTGTTTACTAAGGCTTTCTTTGTTTGATTAGAGTTTAGTCCTAATGGACTTCATAAACATACCCTGCCAGTGAATTTCTGCCTGTGAATTTACATTCATGTATGCTCCATGTGTAGAATAAATAGTCTGTCTGCTTCTTACACATATATGAGGTCTGTCTGGAGAAAGCCCAGCCATTGTTAATGTAAAAAGAATGGTTTATGCAACATCCTCGTAACCTGGAAGCCAAGGAGAGTGGACTGGAATGCACATGCATGAACAATAACTTCACTGTACTAATCAGGGGGGGCAGTACATGCCAATTAGTGAGCATGTGTACTGTGTGGCCATCACATTCAGAATGACTGAGTAGAGCAACAGATCTGCATCAAATTTTGTGTTAAGCTTGAACATTTCCTCCGTGAAAACTATTTGAATGATTCAGAAGGCTGCAGCTATGGGCAGCTGGTCATTGGCAGCTATATCACCACAACGTGCCTGCTCATGTATCACGTCTCATGCAGAGATTTTTGGCAAAACATCAAATCACCCAGGTGACTCAGCACCCCTACAGCCCAGATTTGGTACCCTGTGACTTCTGGCTTTTCCCAAAATTAAAATCACCTTTGAAAGGGAAAAGATTTCAGACCATCAATGAGATTCATGAAAATATGATGGGGCAGCCGATGGCACTTGGAAGAATTGTGTGAGATCCCAAGGTGCCTACTTTGAAGTGGACTGAGTCATCACTGTCCTATGTACAACATTTTTTGTATCTTGCATCTTCTTCAATAAATGTCTCTATTTTTTCATATTACCTGGCTGGATGCTTTCTGGACAGACCTTCGTATGTATGTTATATAGTGTGTATGTATGTATGTATGTATGTATGTATCTATCTATCTATCTATTTATCTGTCTATCCATCCTACCTACCTTTATTTCTAAAGAGGAACTCATGTAAGTGGTTATAAATAATGAACAATTATATGGATTTTGTTTGTACTACCTCAATTTCATTCAACCTAAAATCTTGTTTACTATAGTCACAATTGTTGGCTAGTACATGACAGCAGACATATATTTTACAATTTTGAATAAAAGCATAATTTCTAGCTGGAGTTCAGCCCCACAACAGTTGTTTTAAAGAAGTGCTTCTCAAACTAATATGCACACGAGTCACTGGGGATAATGTTAAAATGACAAGTCTGATTCAGGTTGGAGACTCAGATCCTGAATTTCTGTCAATTAGCAAGTATCATTTAATGTAGTACATCGGCAATTTTATATTAATACACAAGTGATTGGATAAGGGCACCCTTCAGAATCTCCTCAGGATTTACCTTCTTTGGGCACACTTGACTTTTAGTTTCTATACGGAAGTGTGAGTAGAATGGATCACATTGGATTTCATGGCAGGGAACCTGCTTGAGTTACTTTTTTCTAATAATGGCTCTTTCAACTGGTGATCCTATTCAAGTCATACCTAAAACTTTGTGCTGTATCCTTCATCATTTATTTTCCCATTGAGTTTTCACTAAGCCCCTACTATGCACCGGCCTGGTCCTCGTCTTAAAGAAGCTCTCATTCTTGGGGCAGGGTGAAGGGAAGCATGGCTTCAGACATGCAGGATAAAAAGTCAAAATGAGTATTTTAGGTATTACAGTAGAAGTTTGTATGTGGGCACAAAGGAAGTAACCGTTCACTTCCAACAGCTTGACATTTGGGAAAATATCCAACATGGCTTCAAAGAGAAGGTGTTCTCGCGTGGATTCTGGGAGGTCGGTGCTGTCCCAGCAACAGTGGAGCCAGGGACATTCCAAGTTTGGAAGCCAGCAGGGAGCTGACCTCGGCCTGGCCGGATTCAGGAAACACCGTTCCCTGATAGCTCTGTGCACGGTGCTTGATCCCACTCGGGGAACAAAAAGCAAAGAACTTGCTTCCATCGACTGTAGAACCTGAGGAAGCATTGAAGAGTTAAGCGGGGAGTGACTGACAGTCTTCCATCAACAAGTAGGCTGCTGCACCTGCTCCTCACTTGTTTTAGCATCAGACACAGTATTTATGCTGAAGTGTGGTACCTAGTCTTCTGAGTTCTTGGTAAATGAGTGCATATGCAGAATCTTCATATTTCAAAATGTTTTTGCATAGTGTTTGGTACATAAACATAATATTTATAGCATATTTGTTTGTTATGTAGCCTAACATAAAAATATACCTGTCAGCATCTCCCTAAGCAGCTTTACAATTGAGCGTCGCTGAAACTGTTCAAGCTACCTGTGCTCAGAAGCTACATAACTTACACTGATACATGATGAATCAATGAGACAAAAGCACATATGACAGGATTTTCAAACAGTGTCCCTAACTTTTACTTTGGGTTACTTAATACTATAATAAAATTTGTTATCAGAACTTAGCTATTTTTCTTGTAGCTCAGTTGTCGCTTTGAAGTGACTAACAAACACACACACACAAAAAAAATAAAAAAAATGTATAGAAAATCAGAAATTAAAAGAAATAAAAAAAAATCCTTCAGCAGAGTATTGCCAAATCCAAATTACCTTATAGGCTAGTAAACAATTTCAAATGCACTACAGAAACCAATAATGTGATTAAAAAGAAAAGAAAAAGCTAGGTGAGTGTGAAAGACAAGTGCAGACAAAACCACTGCCTTGAGGTCCTCAGACCTCAAGGTCTTACCTCAGAAGATTCCGAGGTAAGGCAGTGATCCTGTTTTACAGGACACCAGGTTACGGGTTCAACCCATTTCATTTCATGCAGATGAAAACTGAATTGTAGAAACAGTGACGTATCCAAGATCATGCAGTTCACTTGTACCAGACCAATTACAGGAAATGTGTTTATTGAATACTGTATGGGAGACACTGGAGTAATTGTTTTGAAGAGACTATATTTGTCTAAGGCAGAGAGGTTGCAGTCTGTTCTACTGACAAACGATGATGTGTGTAAATACAAGGATGTGCGTATCTATGTTCTCGTGTGTGACATGTGTGTACATATTGTATGTCTTTGTATGTTCTTTTAGGACAAAACAATATAGGAATGGACTGGGGCCACAGGGTCCTTATAGGCAAGACTTAAGAATTTGGACTATATTCTCTATATAACAGGGGACCAATGCAGAATTTTAGGCAGGAAAATTAGGTGAATGAGCATGCATACTAGAATGCCTGCAGCAATGTGGACAATAACCTGGGGGAGAGCCCAGAGGCAGGAAAACCAGTTAGGAGGATAAACTAATGGCTCCAGTGAGCACACATGGAAGGCCTTTCCTAAGCAGTAGCTATGTGTATTAATAAATACACATTAGCTAAAATATGCATGACAGAAAGATATAAGCATTAACAACCCATTTTTTTAAATATTCACACCTGAAAATGACTTCTGTACCTTTGGAAGCCTCATTTCTCCTCACTTGCCTGTCATTAGCTAATGAAATGTACCTCAAGGAGTGTCAGCCCAAGTAGCATTGGAGTCCAGGGGAGATGCGAAAACTGACCCTGGGCTTCAGCGTTTCCTCTGACCCACAGGCGGTAGATGATACTGGGTGAACTGAAGCACAAGTGTTGAAAATAACTCATCTGCCTCCTCCCATCTGGCCATGATGAACCCCATTACCGTCACAAGGACACTTCAGGGTGAACTCGGGAAAGAGGAGTTGGTTTTTATCCTTATAAATACGTAGAAGCAATTCTTTAATGCCTTGCCCTGCATGCTTATCTTTGTATTCTGGGTTTCGAATGAAAAAGTACTCTCAGAAGCAAAGACAACTTGGTGAGTAGGGGGTCACAGATAGAGTTGAGTCAGACCTGAAGAGCTCAGTCAACCATGATAAACTACATAAACACAAAGCATTGGCAGTTAGACCTACAGTTTGGTGCCTGGCTCTGTTGCTTGTTACGACATAATCTCTTTGAAGTTTGTTTTTCTCATTGAAAATACAGGCATAATTAAACCAATCTATTCATCTGCTGTGGAGGTACAATAACGTAGTGTTTGTAAATGCGTTCACCACAGAGTATGAAAGATAGATAATTGAATGAGGAGAACAAAAGAAAAGTAGGCAGTGTCAAGTTGGGTTTAAGAGCAGTGACTGGAGTCAGGACCATCTGGGTTTGAAGCAAGGTTGCAACACTTCCTAGCTTTGTGTCCCTCAGCAAGTAACATCAGTGCATCTCAGCTTGCTTCATCCATAAACCGTGCCTTCGAACAATGCCTCATAGAGCTCCCGTGTTGTGCTCTATGTGTCTCCCAAAGAGTAAACTTTCAATATTAATTACTGTTACTGTGTTATCCTTGAATTATTTTTCTTTCTCCTATCTGAGAAAAGTTGCTGCACTGTTTAAAGGTGTGGCATTTTTGGTTCACTAGCAAATTTCTGTGACTCTTGAATGAACCTTGGAATCTTTCAGTTTAAATGTGAATTTATAAAACATCCAAATTCCCTCTGTATTGGGATCCAGCTAAGCATGAGCACTTCCAAGGATGAGAGCGCCTTCCCACCACCGGCCTCTTGTTCTCCATATGTCCACTCTGAAAGGGACCATATGAGCACCCGGATAGGACAGGCTTTCTCTGATTAAGCAAAAATTACCTCCCTGTAACTTTCTCCTTCAGTGAAGCACAATTCCTTTTCCAAATCACTCAGAGAAATGTACTTTCCTAGAGAACATCTATTCATGCTTTTGAAGATACTTAGATACCCATTTTGGCTTTCTCTACCCAGAGACATGGTCTACTTCTTTGAAGGCAGCCCAACACCATTGACTCATAAATGTACTTTTGACTCCAGTGAGAGTTTTGCTTTCTTTTTTAATCTTAACTACTGTTAAATTGGGTGACTTTGGGCCACTACCGTTGATTTCCTTTTTCTAATTCCAGGGCTTTACATATATTCCAGTGAATTTTTACCATGAAAAGTTTAGCTCATGGTTGATACTTAACTGCTAATCTAACTTGATGAAAGTGTAGAGATTTTATATATATATTTATTTATATAGAGATTCATATATATGAATATATTTATATTTTATATATATACACACACATTGATGTATATATATCAATGTACATCACTGAATGTACTGAAACACATTTTTTTATTTGTTACACAGGTTTTCTAAGAGTTCTGAAAAAAGTCATGATTTTTGAAAGGCAGTGATAAAAACAGAATGTTATTTAAAATATATAAATTAGGATTTTGAGTCCTGTGCTACACGTTGGTGCTGGGTGACTGTGATGGACCCAGAAAAGCTAGGATTTGTTCCTGTTCACAGCTTGGTGTCAGGCTCCTTTCTCAGTGCAGCTCTCTGAATCTCCCAGTTATACTGAAGGGAAAGTGCTGGAAAAATTTTTTTTCTTTTCTTTTTCAAGTTGTTCATTTTTCATGATAGCCCTTGTGCACACACTTACCTGGAAAACTCCTAGTCACTCTTCAAGAGCATGCTCATATATCATCACTTCTCCAAGAAGCCTTCAGAAACCTCCCCGAGGGAATTGTTGCTCATTGTCTACTCTCTCACAGACAGCTATTGTCCTAATTCACAGGGAACTGCTGGATGGTAAGTGATTGGAAATCCCAATTTAATAAGAGGTAGAGAGGTGTTGACTCACAAAAATCCAAAGAAGGGTTAAAAAATAAGACCTGTGAAGAGCAAAAAGGAGCTCAAGTTTTAGAAAATCCAGGTCCTGAATCCAAGATTGTCTCCTTATGATTTACCTTGCTTTTCTTTGTTAGCTTTCTCCTCTCTTGCCTCAAACTGACTCTTCACAGATTGAGAAATATGACTCTAAACAGTAACCAAGCTTTAAATCTTCTACCAACTGCCATTAGGGAGGGAGAACGACTGTTTTCATCAGAACAAGGTTGAAAAATCCCAGGGCAGTACAGTGGTATCTTGGTACTTGTCATTAATTTGTTCTGATGAGTGGCAAGCGAGCCATGATTGATGACACATTTTCTCTTGAAGGGTGGCATCTGGTGTCAAGCAAATGCTGAGAGGCTGAAATATTTTTTCTCATCAAAATGCAACAAGTACAAGGTTTAACAAGTTCTGAAGCCAACAAGTACCGAGGTACCACTGTACTATGATTTGACCATCACTGGACTCATCAATTATGTGACCAGAAGGACAAAATACTACAATTAGCTCCTCTCAGGTGTGGTCAGCACCACTGGATGAGGTTACAGTGGGTAGAGAATCGGCGTTATCTAACAACATGCCATCCTTGGATGAAGCTATCTAGATGTCAGAGTACGTGAGGGCGCGGTTTTCAGGCTAGGGAGGTAGGGAGGAAATGCTAACTATCCTGTTGATGTTCATTTTTCCTATTTATTTGCGTCTTTTTCAAAATTAGGTGGTGAAATCCTTGAAGGCAGTAAACTACAACTTAAGATAAGGAGCATGCCCTTTTATTTTCCAGGTCTGGAATTCACATGTATGTATGAACATTATAATACCTGTGTGCTTAGTAATATTTAATATTCACAACATGTTAAGTAACATATGCTCCTATGGTTAGTATGGTCTCTGGGGTGTTTGCAATTTTTGGCAGCCAATCTCCATAGTTAAATCTGGGAACCCCCCCCCAAAGGCAAATATTTTAAGAATTCAGTTCATAAGGAAAGAATCAGATAGAAATAATACTTATCAGTATATACAACCAATGAAATAATATGCATTTGTCTCCAAAAGAAGCCTTGAATTTAATCATCACATTTTTATTTCTATTAACAAAGTGATGGGATGAATGTTTTAGTCACTTGTTTTGGGTTCTGTTCATCCTTTCACAGATCCTCGGTGATTAGTTGCGTAGACCGACTTGCCTTTCCAAATAACTTGCACCTCTGCGTTTCTGGCACTACCTGCTCATTCTCTGCCCGCAATGTTTCTGACGACTGCAACTCTTTCTTGTTTGGATTTGCTGCCCGCAGGAAGGCGCACAGTCAGAAAGACTGCTCGCTTGCCTAAGAGCATGCCAATCCCCCTCTTCCTCACTGAGTTCCTCAGTGGTTTGTTCATGTGGACACTGGCCGTTGTTTTTATGCCTAACTGCTGTGGTGTTTTGCTTCCTGTCTTGTTTACTCGGGGATCTGTATTTCTCAATCTGTGGACATGTGGGACTGTTGCAGTGGCTTCCAGCTTGGGAAGCACCTTCCCTTTTAGAAGGACACTTAGGCTTCTTCCCACCCATTGAAGGAAGCTGCATGTATTGGACTGTGGCCCTCCGGTGGTTCGATTCATAGCCATGCACATTGTTTTCTTTTGAGGGTTCGTACTGTATATTCTCTGGGAAACATTCACTTCTGTGGCTTCCTCTCGGGGAGGGATTCCTTGATTCTCTGCTTAAAGATCTCTTGGTAAATTTAACACACCACGATTTAGACCTTCGAGTACTGGACCTGGGTCGTCTTTGGAGTCTTCTGCTGGAGTGGGAACCAACTTCTGCCAATTGGGAGGACTGTCTGCACGTCATCCTCTTTTTCCTAAAAGATCTCAGCTTCCTACCATGTGTCTCAGAAGAAAGGGCATTTTCTGAAATGCACCTCCAAGACGGGTTCCTCTTTCTGGATTTGCAACTTAGCAAGGATCTTTCTCTGGGCAATTGTCTTTGAGAGGTCTTTGGTGAAGAATCTGAGTATCTGTTCTTTTCTGCTTCTTTTTTCTGGACATTCATATGCTGGCCAGGGCTTAAAACCTTTCCGTCTCTTAGACTGTTTTTCCATTGCTTCTCCTGATGAAGAATTGCTGGGGAACTGAAGGTGCATGCAGCTGTTTCTCCCTCTCCCAAGTCCTGGACATGACCAGGAAGCAACTTTATCCTTTCTGTCTTTCTCTCGTGAACATTTTGTTTGCAAATCTGTAAGCCTGAGCCCCTTTCCCTTGGTATAGCCCAGTTCAGGAGTGTGGGATCAGTAGAAATTGTGCCTTTATGATCACTGGATTCTGATTTGTCTTTGCTCTGAGCATGGATTTTGCTCACTGTTTTATGATGGACAAGTGGGATTTCAGATCCTTTCAAGGGAGAGTTACCATTTGGAAACTGTTTCAAACTTGACAGAGGCCCCTGCCCATTATTCCATTGGCCAGGGGCATTTTTAGATTCCCTTGTATCATGTTGAGAAGCCAGCAAAGCCTGATCCTTAGGCAAAGGTAAAACAGGAGCAAATGCCATGGATTTCTTTTTTACCCACGGTGAAACAGGACATAGATAGATGGCTCGTTGGTCATAGGTCTCCATGTTGTACGGTGAATGGACAAAGCTGATAAACTCATGCAGAAAATGGTAGGTGTATTGATGGAGATAAGGTTCCAGGAGGTAAATAAAGGACTCACTGTCCAGATCATATTCTGTCATGTGACGGAGAATGTTGCTTAGGATGTTCTTCACTGTGTAGCCGTAATCTCCATACACAGCAGTCAGTTCCCGTTTTAGCCAGGGGACCAGCCGGTGGAGGCGACCAGGGTTTCTCTTGAAATAATTAGCCAAAAAGGGCTTTACAAATCTGTAACCTTGGACATGCGTCACCCATGTTCCAGAATAATACAGAGCTCTTCTGAACGCCCTCACCACCTGATCTCTCAAGTGGCCCACAGACATGGAGTTTGGTTGAAACTTCCAGTTATCCCCAAACTCCCTCACTAATTCTTCAACAGTCAGCTCTCTCAGGGGCCTGATTTTCCTTGCCATGCCCCCTGGGCTCAGGCTGAAATGACGGTCTTGAGAAGACCCGAGATAGCTCCCCTCCTCTGAGGAAAGACACACTGAGTCTTTTTGGTTGTCTTTTCCTGGCCTGGGGAAACAAAGATGGGCGGGAAAGCACGGCATGCTGGGAGAAGGCTTGGGTTTCCTTCTCAATCCTGAGTATGAAGAGTCCGAATCACTGCTGTTGGGACGAGGACCACCATCAGACTCAGCGTGAGTGCACCCCAAGCAGATAGAGCGCTCATGGTCAGGTGAGCAATCTGATGCCATTTCAGCCATGTGTGAGAAGAATTGGCTAAAATTAATTCCTCAACTGGCATGAAAAATATCTATTAAAAAACATTCCATGCAAACTTCTGTACTGTTTGCCTCCATGGAGTAAATTCTAGAATAAAGTTAAGAAACAAACTATTCCCTCAAATTAATGATAATGTGCTCCATAAAACCCAGCGCAGATAAGGCAATAAGGATTCGGGCACAGCAATTTTCTCTTTTTAGCTCAAATTAGTTGTAGCAAACTCTGAAAAGCAAGTAAGTAAACAAATAAGAAGTAAACATCAGTATTGAAGTACCATATCCTTTAACCTAGGGATTCTAACTCTAGAGATTTCAGCTATGTATACAAATCTGCAAACACACAACTGTTGATTTTTTTGTAATAACAAAAAACTGAAAAAAAAACCCTAAATATCCAACAGTAGGGAACTTGTTAAATAAATGATGGCCTATCCATAGTAATTAATATTCTGTAGCTATTTTTTTAAAAGAAGCAAATCTGAGAAAGGTGGCCAAATATATTGTTAACTTAAAAAGTTAGTTTATAGACTATTATAAAATATTAGACTTACTAATTTCTGGCCCTATTCTAGTAAACTAGAAACCTTGAAGAATGCTACTAGGAATAACTAGGGCTTTAACAAAATAATACTAGCTATAATTGTCAATATAGCTAATTTTAAATATATCTAACTGAAGAGGAAATGAGTGAAATTCTAAGGGTCAAAACATTAAAAATAATAGGAACCCAGAGAGGAAAGTGAACTCTGTTGTTACTTAGTTGTCCACATCAGGTGCCCCTGAGCTTCAGTTCTGATAGACAGGAAATAAGGAATGAGTTCTGTCCCACGCTGAACGTGTCGTGGGAAGGCCCTGCATGCATCTGTGTATCCAAATGTCTACATTTCTTACTGAAAAGGTGAATTTGAAAAAATAACCACCCACACAGGAGTCAGCAAGAAATCCTAGCTGAGATTTTATACTCAGAAACAAGTATGTCTGCCACCTAAATTCAAACCATCTGTTTTCCTAAAAACCTCCAGGGGCTCATTTATTTTGAGGTTGGTAGTGACTTCAGGCGCCTGGCAGAGACAAACACACATTCTCCCCTGGAGAAATACGATTTAAACCCAGGTTTCCTGACAGATTTTCTCAAAGTGAGTTAACAATCAAAAATCACTCACAAACAAGAAATAAGCCATCATAAGCATGAGTCCACAGAAGTAATAGCAAATTTGGCTCCTCAGAGAATCAGAAAATAAAATGTGTACACAGGATGTGCATAATTTTCATCCCTTCTCTTGAGATTTCAAGCTAGCCTTTCAAGTGGTAATGCTTCCACAAAGTCTTCATTCCTCTTAAAAAGCATAAATAAAGACAGAAATAACGTTTTGTGGCCAATTTACCTCCAAGAGCATCTCCGTGAGTCCACACTCATCGAGCCTTAGCGGCGGGCTGTCTGGAGGAGGTGGGTCACCGCTGTTTTGTTTGCCTTAGCGACAGAATTTAGAACACAAAGAGGCTAAGCCATGGACTGAAAAGGGACAGCTCCAAGTTTCCCACGAAGCCTGGCCCCTTCTCTTTCCCAGCAGTGTCCCAAGCTACTTTAAACTGCAAGCCCTGAATAAGACAGGTTTCAGATCCATGACATAGAGGTTGCCTGAGCTCTTCAATTTTCTGATAGACCAATCAGGGCCAACACTGCGACAAAGGATCTGACTCAGAAGAGAACAGGAGTGATAGGTGGAATACGGGTTTGCCTGGTGAATACATCCTCCAGAGGGGAATTAGTCTAATACTAATATTTGAATTTAAGTTATTCAGTAGGAACATTGTCCCTTTCTACTTAAAAGCAAGATATGAATAAACCATGAGCATGCACTCAGGGTGGTTAATCATCTTAGTTGTTTGTGTACCAAATTTTTTGACCAAAAGTATTAAAGTGTATTATTTGGAGAAGGGCTTTATTCATTATGGCTAAATACTGATCAACACAAACAACACATTTGGCAGGTCACTCAAAATATTTTTCTTTTTTTTTTTTTGCTTTACTCACTGTTAGGCATCTTCTAAGTTTCATCATGTGTATACCAAGGTTATCAACCTCTCTCAGATCCAGGATGAAACTATTTAACTCATGGGATATTTGGGGGACTTAGATGAACTATTTTGTGTTACTGCTTAAAACATTCATTTTAGTATTATTTTGAGTAGATTTCACTCTGAACTCCCAAGATAGCACATCGCCTTTAAAACGTATTTTGTGTGATTTTGGCAACCCAAAATAACACCATTTCCCATACCCTTATAACTGGAGGGCAATATAGAACTGCATATGCCTTTAACCTTCATATGCAGGTCAGCAATACATAGAGGAAAAGACAGTACAGACATGAGTTCTGTTCTGTTCTACTGTTACCGTGGACAAGTTCACATATGCATCCTCAGTCTCAGTTTACTCATCTGTGAAATGAAGCATGAAAAAACTCAGATGAGATAATAGATGTAAGAACTGCATAGTAAAACACGATGCTTCTTAGTAATAGAGGCCCTCGAGAGATAATCCCATCTATACACTGTGCCTCACACAGTAAAAGTCCTCAGTGCACATCTCTTGAACGGAAGAGAAGGGGAGAACTGAAGGGAAGAAGGCAGAGCATAAGAGAGGGCCACACAAGTTTCTCTTGCAAGATGCGTATATTTTGGTCTGTCTCTCCATTTTTTTCTGCCACCAATTTCTTCCTTTCCTTTCCTCCTTGTTTTCACTCTGTGTTCCTAAATACTCAAAATACTGAAGCAGCTTAGAAAGGAAGAGGTTGTTGAGAAATGGATGCCTTGGGATCTGAAGTGAAAACTTCCCATTCAGGAAGATTTTAAATTGATAAAGGCAATTAATCTGATCATTAAGAGCCAAGAGATCTGACCCTTTGTTCCCCCCCCCCCCTAAGTCTTAAACTAGCTGCTTGAAAATCTTGCTCTTCTGACAAGTTCTCTGGCTCCAGAGAAGGGTTTCCCCACCTAAATGCTATCAGGGCCAGATAATTCTTTGTTTTACTTTGTAGAATATTAAGGGCCATCGCTGGTATCTACACACCAGATGTTAGTATCACCCCCCTACCTAAGAGGACAACCAAAAATGCCTCAAGATACCATTAGATGTCTCCCCTGGGGAGACAAAATTGGCCCCTGTGTTGAAAACCATTGTTCTACAGTCTATGACTACTGTGTTCTGAGATAGGTTTTCCTTACTGGGTCTAGAAGTAGCTCTACCAAGAAGCTGGAATACATGTATTCATGAGAAGAATCACATGTGAATTAGTTGAGAGGCACTGGGTTTTGAAACCAGAAAGTCTGAGCTTGGATTTGACTTTTTTCATTTGAATTTGTTCTTTATATGCTAATTTAGACAGCATGTTTTTTATTTACATAAATCTCTGAGTTTTATTTACATAATCTGTATTCTAGAACAGGGAAGATTTTTTCATGGCACTTACCATCACTAGGACATGATACATTTACATGTTTATTTCCTCTCTGCCCTTACTAGACTATAAGTCCCATGAGGAAAGAGGGGTGACGATTTTCATCTATACAATACCATTCCCTCATTACTTGGAAAAAGTCTGGCCCATTAAAAGAGCACATATGTATTTTTTGAATAAATTTTCCATAAGCAGTACAAAGTTCAATGTCTAGTATATAGTATCAACAATCGCACATACAGTCAATTCTCATTATTTGAGGTAGGTTTGCTCTAGAAATCTTCGCAAACACTGAATTAGCAAATTTTGAACCAGTGCTCCTAGGAAACATTAGATTCCTTTGAGCCTCTGCTCACGTTTTCATCTGTTTAATAATACATAACCTTGTTTCATTTGTGTCTGTTTAAAGGCATATTGTTTAATATGTACTTTTGATTCATTTATGTTGAACTCACAGCCAACAAACCTGAATAAAGCTAATTAAACACATGTGTACTCTTGGTAAGACATGTCACAGTTTTCTTACACTTAGGAAAACTAGACAGCCTTGCAGCGTTATGCTTGGAGGTCATTTTAAATATCAAAGTCAATAAAGAAAGCACAAAAATGCAAAGCATGTGGCATCAAATAGACTGTGGAAAAGCAATTTGTTTATAGTATAAGGATTGAAATACTAAGGCAGAGCATCACCTGTTCAACCTCGGCTGGAATGTCTGAGTTTGGTGACACACATTTTCCCCTACTCATTCCATGAATGACCATGAAAACAGTATGAGCATTGATGTTGTGGTCATAAGTAAATTTGGGGGAGTAGAAAAATTCACAAATACAGAATCCGCAAATAATGAGGACTGGTTACATTTGTGGATAATGACAGCTTCTGCAAGGGGATACAAGAGAATTCTTACTAACTTAATTCTCAGGGAGAGTCATGAAATCTCATCCCAGACCTCATATTTTCCTCATATCTAACAACAGATGAGAGCTGCTCTTTCCAAGGTGCCCCTTTCACCAACACACAAAAGGAAACAGTGATTACAATTTTCCAAGTGCATGCTTTGTTCCAGGTCTGTGTTCCTAAGGTTCCTAATTCTTTGGAGCTTCCCCAGCTATCTTTCTGTCATTAATTTCTGGTGCAATTCCATTGTGGTCTGACAGAATACTTTGTATGATCTCTCATCTTTCAAATTTGTTGAGGTGTGTTTTATGAGCCAGAATGTGTTCTGTCTCGGTGAATGCTCCATGTGGACTCAACTCGAGAGGAATGCATATTTTGCTGTTGCTGAATATTCTATAAATGTCAATTAGATCAAGTTGATTGATAGTGTGGTTGAGGTCAACCATCTTCTTACTGATTTCCTGCCTGTTTCTTCTATCTGTTACTGGGAAAGCAGTGGTATTTAAGAGTCCGGTGGTAACAGTGCATTTGCCTTTTTCTCCTTGCAGTTCTATCAGTTTGTGCTTCGTGCATTTTGATGCTTTGTTGTTGGGCACATGTCTGCTTTGTTTGAAATTAATATAGCTACTTCAGGTTTTTTTTAAAGAGTGGCATACCACTCTTTATCCCTTTACTTTTAATCTAAGTCTTTATAGTTAAAGTGAATTTTTTATAGACAACATATAGTTGGGTCTTGTTTTTTCTTTTCTTTTCTTTTCTTTTTTTTTTTTTTTTTTTTTTTTTTTTTTTTTTTTTTTTTTTTTTTTTTTTTTTAACCCACTCTGACAGTCTCTGTGTTTTGATGGTGTATTTAGACCCTTCGGATTTAAAATGATTACCGCTCTAGTTGCTTTAATGTCTGCCAAGTTTTTAACTGTTTCCTCTTTGTTGCATTTGGTCTTTTGCCTCTTTTTGGTACTTCATTTGATTCTCACAAAAACCCCATGAGGGAAGTAGTTCGGATTAATCCCCATTTAGAGATTGAGGAAATCAACACTACTGAAATTAAGTGACTTAATTAAGGTTATACAGGACAAAAATAACAAAAATAATGTGAAACTTGCCAATGTTCTTTACCTGATTAAACATTAGCTCCTAAATGCCCAGTGATTGCAGCAATAAAACTGATAAAGCCTCCAAACCACAGAAAACTATGCCCTCAGAATCCCTAAAACCTGTCTGCCTCCCTAGTGATTTCTTCTCTCTAAAACCAACCAGGAAAGGAGGTGTTAAGGACCTAGAATCTTTGCTCTATTTAACCCAAAACACCATGAATTAATAACCAATTGATAATAAATTTTAACAAGGTTAGCAAAAGCACAAGAGTAAATGGGAGAATTTTTTTTGCTCCATTTATAAAGAGAAGAGAATTATCCATGGGAACCAAGCCTATAGTTACAGGGTGCCAAATTTCTTAAAGAGCAAGAAAAAAAATTGAGCCCTATTCTCAAGCCAGGCTATTCAGTGTTATGTTTCCATTGACTGAGGTCATTTAAAATAAATTGTTATAACCTGGCTCCCAAATCACCATCTATTTTCCTATAAAAGTGCCTCTTTCTACTTCTGTGGGGAAGAGAAGAAAGACAAAACTGGACCTGGGCCCAAACCATAATTTTAGTAATTACTAAACCAAGTGACTGCAGCCATAATTGAGCCATTCAAAGCCAAATGGTAGCAGTAATTAGTTTGTCAAATTAGAATGAAAGAGCATTATTGGAGGGAATAAGTGGAGTTGTGCTAAGGAGGCCTGAACTGTCAGCCATAGCGTGGGAGACCTTTCCCAAATTAGAGGGTCTTACTAGCATCGTGGTTCCCTTGTGTGACAGTGATAGATGCTCCTCGTTACAGATTATGTCCTTGTCACACTTAAAGTAATCTCTCTTCACGTCTTCAGGCTCTGCCCATTCCCCTGGGCAGCAGTCATCAATTTACATGGAGAGGCACCTGGAGAAACACAGAATCTATTTATCACACTTGTTCAGAGTGTACTAACAGCAACTTCAAACCAAGCATGGATCCACATTTCAATCAGGTTTCACCTCTGTAGCATCACAAATAGTGTCAAGGGATGTATTGTTAAGAAGATGGATGGAAGGAGAGGGAGAAATTCAGGTGAACAACAGGAGTCAGTGAACTCCACCCTCTTGTCACCACCTCAATGTGTATGAGACTTCAGCACGGTTTGAACTTCCTAGACGAGACTTTCAGTTTCCTAGACATCTTTCAGCTTCCTGGAGTTCACCTGCTTACTCGCAGGTTGCCATTTCAGCGTGCCAGCTGAGGGAACAGAAGCCGCATTGGAGTAGGAATACAGCAGCAAGAGAGGCAGTGTTCCTATCCAAAATCCCCTTTCCTCCAACTCACCAACCACAGTCTGCATTCCATTAAGTATTTGTTTCACTACTGACATATTCTGTATTCCCTACTGGCTCTTGTTAAGTTCTATGTTCATTTCACTGAGACTGGTGAGTGCTCTCTCTGACCCTAAGCCAGACTGCCTCAGTCTTTCTGAGGAATGTGCTTCCTTCCCAAAGTCATACATTTCCCAGGCTTTGCTAACAATACAAATGACACGGCTGGCATTCTGTCATGGTAATAGAGTCAAGCAGAAAGTAAATCTTTCAATGTCAGTGGATTCAGAGTTGTATCAATATTGGCATTCCTCCCCTTTTCTGAATCTAATTCGAACATAATTAGTACCTATTTATTTTGAGTAATTTTTCATGTCGTTTCCCGCAAAAAGTCTTTTCCATTGTGGCTATACATTATCAATTTCATACAGTGAGCTAAAACATACTCAGCACTATTTATTTTCAATGTTTGTATGCTTTTTTCCCCATAAAAGATTCTTTTCCTTATATTGATATGTCCTGTTACTTCCACACAATGGTTGAGTACCAAGTGTTTTACTGTTTTTACCAAATTTCCACTAGAATTGCCTAATAAATATATAACTAGACTGCATATTAATAATCAAAAATGGTATGAAATCTAAGGTGCCAACAAATGATGGGAAAGGGAGAGTCAGCAGATTGTGACTAAAATCAAGAATTAAAGAAAAAATATTTCATTTGTATGTCTCACTAAATTAATATTACTCATCAAACTAGTCACAGTGTGTGTTGAAACTTAAAAATTGTGGCCAAAGCTATGCTTAAAGACAAAGGGATTCCTTTACACGCTTTAGTCAGAAAAAAAAGAGTGAATTATTAAACTAAGCTTCCTGGTTTAATCAAGAAACTAATCACCAATCAAGAAAGATTGGTGAACTGATTTTTTTTTAAAAAACGAATACAAAAAAGGATATTATCAAAAACAAGGAAGATATTTGAAACGTGAGAGAAAACCCAAGCCGCAGCACTTTGCTTCCGTAATTCCTTACATCGGTAGTGTGCGTGCGCGAGTAAGACCATATGCCTGCAAGTGAGGCCACCTGGGTAAAGCAGCCCCTCTAACCTTAGACTGGATTTGGTTCAGACTCTTGCTGTGTTTATGTCCTTCTCATCCCGCTCCTGCCCCTGTGACATTGAGACAACGACAAGGGTTTTTCACTGGCCTGCAGGGTCCAAAGGGCTGAGCCTGGTCAAGGCGCAGTGCACGGGCCGGAACTATCACGGTTCCTGCGCTCTCCACACTGGGGAACTCAAACGGGCAACCTGCTCCCCAGGAAATGGTCATATTAGGACGTGTAAAATAAAAAATGAATTCTTCTCCTTTTGCTGCTTCTGCAACAGCAACCTAAGCTTTAAAAAAAAGGAAGCTAAGAAGAAACTTCCACAATGTAATTCATATTTTTTGGATACTTTTATTATTTCTATTAGATTTTTAAAACTCTCTCCTACATTACTTCCACCATGTCCCTTCAATCTAAGAGTTCCAGATTGTAGACTTTTAGAGCGGGAAGAGAGCTCAGGGTTTTGGGATTGCTTGCATTTGGGCTTTTATGTATTCTCTTTCCTCAGATTAGAGTGATGTCACCTCCATTTCTTTGTTGGCAACAAACTTTCTCAGTTCTTCATGTGTAGCTCCTTTGATCGTCCTTTCCTGACCATTCGAAGTTGTTGCAGTGCCCTTTCTCTGCAATGCCTGTAACTTGTGATTTTGTGCACAATACCATGAAGAACCACTGGGGGTACCAGTTAAAAGGAACATGCTCTGGAGCCGGAAGCCCTGGGTTCGAGTCACAACATCACTTAATGGACGTGGGGCCTCCAGTAATCTGCCCGACAGACGCCTCATTTGCAAAAGGGGCACAATAGTTTCAGGGATTAAAAGGGTTAATGTGTGTAAAGTGTTTAGAGTAGTGTCTGGCACTGAGTAATTGCTATAAATGCACTGATTATATTTTGGTGACACGCAGAATAATTGCAAATTTATTTGTTTATCTCCTACTTGAGATTGTGAGCTCTTTGGGAACAGGATATGCCATTCATTTGTTGAAAACATGAATAAACACCTTCATCCTTTTAACAAAGTCATTGAGACATAATTTGCATGCCATAAAATGCACTCATTTTAACCATATAATTCCATAATTTTTAGTAAATGTACCAAGCCACACACCCATCCCCACAATTTGGTTTTAGAACATTTCTATCACCTGTTAACTTGCAGTTAACACCCATTTTTATCGCTGTTTTATGATTGAGGAAACTGACACCCAGAGAAATTATTTGACTTTCTTAAGACCATAGAAATGATGTGAAAAACAGGTCTAGAACTCAAATCTCCTGGTATCCTCTACATCCAAGCCCATTGCACTAAGCATGGCTCTCTGCCAGGGTAATTTAACAATAATCCTGAGAACCAGGCTTTGCAATATCTTTCTGTGCCAACAACAATTTATTGTCATCACTGTTATTAGCATTTTTATCATTACCACTGATGAGGATTATAATATGTAACACTCACAGTCTGCCTTTCCCAGGGATGATGCGGCACGGACTGGCTCCTTCCGGATGGAAGCCGTCACTCATGCCAGGTGGCAGCTCCAGCCCTATCTGAGTTCCAAATGTGCTCAAAGACTTTACTGTGAGTGCTGTGCCACTTTCCATTTTAATGATTATTTACCTGTCTGCCAATTCAGCAAACTCAATTGGAATCCTAGAATCTACTCATAAAATAAGTGATGAGAGCTGGAACATAAATTAGAAACCCTAGTCCCATGTTACACAGGGTTGTGGTGGTCAAACTTTTGCATAACGATATCCATATTTTAGAGTGGACAAAGGGGAATGAAGAAATCAAAACTTGTACAGTGAAGTCATAAGAAGCTTAGTTTCCTTTTCCATATTAAATCACTTCTTAATATGTGTAGCTTCTCTCTGCTGATCAAGAAACCACTAGATATCAAAGTTCTATGAGTAGTGAAATTGCCTCAGTCCCAGAGCGCCACCCTGATTTGTGTTGCTGTTGTCAGAGTGTAGCCAGAGTGAGTTTTCCCATAAATTCTCTGTGCACCAATAATGTTTTGGTTCATGCTTCGAGTAATGGACTAAATCAGTTCTCACTTGAGGCAGCTGTTCGTAACTCACTAATTCAGGATGATTATTTTGTGAAAACAAGCACCTCTCAAAACACTTTAGCAGACATCTACTTAAGAAGAAGATAATGTTGGCAGATCAAAATGAAAATAAAAATGTGATGTGTAGTCCTTACATGAAGCTAATGAACAGCTTGGCAGTTTTAACACTGAAAACACCCAATTATCAGAGGCCAAGATACTGGCCATCAACATTTTTGTAACGCAGCTGGCACTGAAAGTACCATACAATACCTCTATCAAAAGGCTAATGGAGACAGACGCTAAGGCCTCAGACCAGCTTGAAAATGGAAACTAGGACCCGAAGCAATTAGACCTTTCATTATGGAAAAAGTAACTGTGGCCATTCAAGAGTGACACCATTAAGCCATCCAATTGCTACACAGAAATAAACTGCCATCTAATATTCTGCTCTGTGTGAAGCTAAATCTTTACCCTGTCAAAAATGTCTAGGAACATTGTAAGCAAGAGGTACCATATTTTGCCGTGTATAATGCACACTTTTTCGCCCACATTTTTGAGGGAGAAATAAGGATGCACGTTACACATGGGCAGTGCTAAAATGTGGTGCGCATTTTATGGGGCAAAATAAGGGTAATCAGAATACTCATAAGATGGCACTGCTGAAAGGTATATTTAGCCTTTTCACATACACCCAGCATTTGGTTCACACATTTGGGCATGTTATAGATTCTCTAAAACCTATCCATGAAGATCGCCTATTATAACTTTGTAGATATAAAATAGGTAACATACAAAAGGAAAAGATTTGTCCAAGCAGTTTGCTTTGATGGAAAAATGCCCAAGGTGAACAAATACAGACTAACTCAACCAATATATATTGAGTGCCTAAAATGGGTCAAGTATTGTGCTAGGCATTGGGGTACATGCTGTCTTTGCCCTGAGGACCTCCCGTTTTAGTGTGGGAGGCACGTATGTGAAAAGAGATACAACAGGGAATGTATTATGGTAGTGAAATGAGGAGGTTATAAAAGAGAACCAAAGAAGAACATTGAGATCAAATCTTCTGGAGGAGGGGGTAGAGGGAGAGTGACCGCAGGCTTTGTGGAGACCACACTAGTTTTCATTTTCTACAGCACGTACACATGTGTTGCAGGAACTTAAGCTATTTCGCTTTCCCCACCTGTCCCTGAGAAGCAGCTACTGATTTTCTGTTTTGGGCTATGTAGGTGCATTATATAAGTTTTCCTCTTTGGGATATAAAGAGAAAAACTTCAAGGTGGAGTCCTCTCTGGAAACATCTTTCCTGTGAAGAGAAGCACCGTGATAGGTAGAATAACGCCACCTCCGAAAAGTACCCACTTCCTGATACCCAGAACCTGTGAACATGTTACCTTTCATTTTAAGAAAAGTGGGGGGGGGGGCAGATTTTTCAGATGTGCTTAAATTAGAACCAGAAAACTAATCAATGGTTCTAAGAGTCAGGATAGTGGTTACTTGAGGAGTACTGACTGGGAGGAGTGTGGGAATACTTGTAAGATACTGGAATCATTTAAAATCTTGATTTGGGTGGTGGTTATGTGATTGTATATATATGAGAAAAGTCATTTTGCTGGACACTAAAAGCTGATGCAGTTTATTATATGTAAGTTATAAATCAATAAATAACAAAAATATGAATACGTTTTTATAAGCAGGTGGTGACAAAAACAGCAGAGTAGGATTCAAAATATTTAACACCAGTACAGCAAGAGCTTTGACCAATCAGAAGAAAGGCTCAACCACACAGAATGCATGTCCCAACTCAAATAACTGCTATTCAGGACGGACTGAAATTCTAGTCAGAAGAGATGGTAATTATCGCTGATAATTTCCTCAGAACACTATACTTACTTATCTGGTTGACATTTCTTTAAAACTCAAAATGTCTGACCCTTTGTTCCAATTCTAAACCCCTTCATTCCCTGGCACAGCTGTTTCTTTCTTCTCTCACTCAAACACACGCTTTCTTGATATTCTCTAAAATAAAGAAACCATTTAGTTTTGAAGATCTCTTCTGCTTAAATTCCAACTTATCTGTCACATTCAGTTGCAGTCAATATTTGCTTTAAGAAAGATCTGTTTAATTTCCTCCTTCATTGTTTACTAGTTTACCTAAGTATGTGTCCTCATCTCCACTGTTTTGTTTTCAATTTTTAATTTTGCGAGTCAAGTCTACTGGCGATGACAGTGAAACAGAAGACCTTATTAGAAGTCCCTCATCACTCACTTTTTAACCCTGTTTCACTGCCTTTGACGCAACTCTTTAGATATATTTATTCTTTTTATTAGTCTTGCTGCTTATCTCAATGCTGTGAATAATATGCATTTGTTCCTTTTTGTAAAAATCAATTTGGACAATAAATGGCACTTTTGTTCAATTTTCTGGTTACACAGCACTTTCAGATATGCCTGCTATGTATGGTGAATTTCCAGGTGTATGAGTCCTACCTCCCCAGGATGAAAACAAGAAAACTCAGTTCCCGAACCTGTTCAGCAGGAAGGAGCTGTAGGGAAGGTGTGTGACTCCATTTCATCCAATCAGACTCAGTACATGACAATCTGATTTGGAAGTAAGTGTCTTGAGAAAGAGGGCTGCAGTTCTTTTCTTCTGCTGAGAGGGCTGGGGTGGCAAGCTTTGAGGGCATCAGTGATTCTGGTTTTCTTTGGTATATGATGGGGCAGCCACCACGATAGAAATTTCCTCATTAGACTATTTCTGCTTTGTGGTCTCAGACATTGTTCCTGGAAGCTTAATCCTGAAGCTGGTTTTTTTACCTTCTTCCAAATTATGTTAGTTTCCCACTATTATTTTGTTATTTTTGATTTAATCTTTATTTTATTTTTCCCATTATCCACTATCATTTTTAACAAGCTCCTTTTCTGCTAGACAGCTGGAGTTAGATAATTCAATTGCCTCTTCAATATCAATGATAAATGTTTCAGTCAATTACACTACATCCATCCTCATCTTCCTTCTCTGTTAGCTATTTATATTATTATTCTAAATATTTTATTAATGATCTGTGTGATTGTTTTCATCAGTTTCTCTGGCTTTCTTTTATTCTAATATTATTTAACCTTATACTATTCTCAATTACTTTCAATTTTTAGTTAGGCTTTCTGTTACATTAGTGTTGGCTTTTTATTTGTTTGCATTTTTTCTTTTTTTTTTTGTTTGTCATGGATTGTTTGTCTCCTAGATCTACTACAAAACTGTAACTATGAGTCTCCTCTATCTTGTTCTCCTTCAGTGAATCCACCCTTTCCTGGATTACCTTATCTTCTAATGTATTGGTTTATCCCTTTATTTTGTTGACCTGTATATCTTCAAATCACTTTCTGCAAAAACACTAATGAAAGAGAATGCTGAAGCAGCCACAAATGTTTATAGTGATGTAACTTCCTTGAAAGTTATGTTTTACAATTTGGGCTGAGAAAGCCTTTCGAAACTTAGTATTTTCCTTAATGAATCAGTTGCCTGGGCCATGAAACAAAAACACTTTGTGCCTTAGTACTCTCATCTGAAGGTAAGACTATGAGAACTTACTTGACAGTACTAAACATATACATTAGTTATTATTCCTATTTGACAGAAATGTAGTTGAGGTAGCAGAAGCAACTGGAACTGGAGCAGGAGAGAAATAACGTGGTTGGTGGATGTCCATGTAGTGGACATTCTGTTGATGGACAAACTGGGTCCTTTTTGTGAGTACCTGAAAATATCTGTTGATGTCTTACTGTGGTTGTTGAGCACGGAGGCCTTGGATGTGAAGGCTGGGACAAAAACAGTAAGTTTGAATTACTAATGCTTGTATCACTTTGTTTATCCAGGCTAGTAATAATTACCTGCCCTTGGCAAAAAAGTTAATTCTGTTCCTCCCCCCCATGTGTTCTCTCCACACGTAGAGTTTGGTGATGGCAGCACATGGCCCTGGAGAAGCTCCAAATAGATGCTTATTTTGCCTTCTTATAAGATCAAACTGCTCATGGGAGACTTGCCTCGGTTTAGAGAGACGAGAATCTATTTCTTGTTCAATAGGAGATGAATAAAAGATTTCATCATGTATCAGGAGGGAATAACCATTTTCTAAACCTGAAATATCCCAGATATGGGCAGAGAGCTTACCATCTCTGAAAGAGCTTGGCAGCACGCCCCATATCATAGGGCTCCCATGAAGAGCAGATGTGCATATGAAGTAGCACATGGTAAACACTAGCAAAAGGAATTTGGGGGGGCACACAAAAATCAATTCCCTGAATGGAAGCATTCTATTTTTTTGAAATGATAAGGAAGTATTCACGTATTCAAGTTGGTGGAGTAAAAAGAGAGCAGAAGCCTTGTCATTCTCTTGTGTTAAGATAAACCCTCAGTTTCAGCATTGAATTACAGGTACCCAGAATGTCAGGACAATCAGTGCTTCAGAGATGCTCCGTCCTCAGGGTTTTCCTTTCAGCCACTGATCCATGCCTCTTTGCTTATGGGTAGAAATCTCCTCACCTGGGAATGTCTTCATCACTTATTTTCATATGTTTAATCTTTCAAGAATCAGTTTTAGGTCATTTCCTCTCTGAATTCTTTGTACTCAAAAGCTGCTGGATATGCATGGTATCCATCAGGAAACATACCTTTTTCTAAGATCCCATATTGCCTTCTTTGCATTTCAATCCTATTAGCTTGTGATTTCAACTCCTCACTCTGGCTGGACCCAAAGCCTCTCCTGACTCCACAGAAACATTAATGACCAGCCCCATGCACTGGGAAGCCACCGGGTCAACTCATTTACTTTAACCACTTGGATTTTTAGTTCCTCTTCTTTGCTGGCAATTAGCAACCTCTTCTCCCCCTTCCTCTTTTTTTAAAGAAATTTTGAGTTCAGTGATTTATCTCTTTTGAAGTCATATCCAGCATTTCTAGGTGTTGGTAGCAGGTTTTTTCATATTAGCTGAGTCCACTGTCTTACCTCCACTGCTGTATTTGCTCAAAATATAACTCATTATTGAAGTACCTGCTTTTCAACCACAGCAACATAACACTCATTTCTCAAAGGTGGCATTTTAGACTACCCTTAAGGAAACAGAAATCCACAGTAACATTTTGTTTATATCCTTACGTTCCATTTATCAAAACAGGCTGCACCTAGGTTGCATCCCAAAGCTAACTGCTGATGTATCCTTTGCAGTATCTCTTGGCATCGGTTCTCTTCTGCCTCAACCCAGAGATGGTATTGTGCCCCTTTGCAAGATAATTGGTGCGCTTTGAAGACAGTCTCCAAGGAGACAGGGAAATGGAGCTCTGTGGACTCAGTAATGAAAGAGCTTTAATTTGCCCAATTTTGTATTGTACCTGGATCCTGATTCACATGATAATCAAAATCTCTTTGCTTTAGTTTGTAGACACAGATAATGAGTGTGCTTTTCTGCTGCTGCTTAGTAGAGTTAAGGTGCAGCATTTCTCACTTGTGAAGGCAGGTTTACTAGAAGTGATTAATGATGGATAAAAGATAGCAATTAAATGCATTAAAATGAATTACAACTTATCGGAGAAATTGAATATGGTGTTAATTTGATGATCAATGATGGCATTTGAATTCTGTTTAGCTTTAGAATTAAACTTTCCAGCTACCCTCCCAACCTAAAGCAATTTGTGAGAGATAATTGCTGATGCATGAAATATGTATCGGTTCTCGGTATTATGAGTATACTGTTCATCTTTTCAGATTCAGCAAGCTCTTGATTATGTTCCATAAATAGCCACAGTCAATTCATTCATCTTTTATCCTCAGATTTATCCTGCATGTTTCATAAAGATGTAACGTAATAAAAAATCACAATATGGCTAACCAGGAAAAATAACTTATTTTTGGTTGAATTTTGACTCATGCTAAGGTAGTGTGGTAAAATTCTGTCAGTATAACCCATCAGATAAAGTGGAAAAGCATTAAATTTCCTTTCAATAATATTGAACATAGGGACAACTGTAATAGAACAACAATAAAAAAAGTACTGCACAATTTTATTCATTCTGCATACTTTTTGACATTTATTCTCTCTTTCCTTGTGGTGTCCCATTCACAAATGGGTGTTTAACTGTGATTATGAGTTTTATAAACATTAAATATTATTTGAAATATAATGTATGTGATATGAAATAGTTTATGTAATGTCTCACATATAAAATAGAAAAATAGAGTCTAAATAGAAGGTACATAGATTATAAAGAGAAAGTATAAAATGATTGCCAATAAAATCTGTAGTAGTTATCATCTTTATTATGCAGCACTTTAAAATTTATATTTCAGATAATAGGAAACAGAAGGAACATTAAGTAACTTAGCTCCTCAGTACCCAAGGCCGGCATAGCATGGGATCCTGGTGGAGTGCTCAGGAAAGTGTCCCTAGGGCATAGCCTGGGAAAGGTTGTTAGCCCTTCCTCCCATGTTGCAGTTCATCCAATACACTAAGGGAATTGTGGACAATAGGGCAAAAGAGGTGAGTAAAGTGACAGGCTTAAATAGCATTGTCAATTGTTCATACACTGCGTGAGGCACATGAAATATCCAAGAGGGAAACCTAAGGGACCAAGGAGGTACAGAAGTGCTGCAAAGATGGTAGTCTAATGAGTCCTGTGGTTGAGGTGATCGGGGGCAGCTCTGCAGACCCTAAAAACACAGCAATGGCAGGTGTGTGCACTGGCTCTGGTACAGACCTG
Organism: Anoura caudifer; assembly: GCA_004027475.1. Taxonomy (NCBI): domain Eukaryota; kingdom Metazoa; phylum Chordata; class Mammalia; order Chiroptera; family Phyllostomidae; genus Anoura; species Anoura caudifer. The sequence goes on along the minus strand of PVKU01002904.1, from coordinate 156,191 downwards.
TATGCCAGGCAACACCAGTTCCATCCTCATCAGATAAATGGGAGGGTAAGAAAGGCCAGTGCCAGAGATACAAAGGATGTGCCAAATGAACTGGGAGCCCCACAGAGTAGAAACTAACAACTCCAGCACATTCCGTCAGAGCCCACTTGCACCCCCAGGGAGAAGGGGGTGTCCTTACGGAGAGTTTGCACCTTGAATTGGCTGAATATTTACCCTCTTCACCAAGTTATAAACACAGTTTAAACCTAAAATACAGAAGTGCTGATGGTACTAAGGTATTTTATTAGATTCTTGCCTCCCATTGTGTCTGAAAATTATTATATTTAACACTGGCTCCAATTTAAGATTAGCTAAGTTATAGAAAACAGATAAAAATATGTTCTTTGGAACATCTGCGCTGAAGTGGGTAAATATCCATTCTTGCATATTCTACTTCAATATCTTACTCCTACCTAATTTTATGAGAGTTTTAGGCAGTATATCCATGACACAGATGGAGAGAGAAATCATTTTGTTTGGGCACTTTTCTCTGCGCATACATACCTGCTCACCGCTGCCCAGATTTGTTCCAGGGCGGGTGCCTCCTCCTGCCAGTGGGGGCCGGAGCTGCTGTTTGGAAATCACATCATCAGAGCTTCTAGGGAGAAATATGTCAGTGGCGTTGTCCTCCAGAAGTTCCTGATGTTGCAAAAGTTTCTGCTGGTACAATTCCTCCTTCTGCACTGGGTTTTACACAATTTTTCTTTTAAGACCATTTCTACATTTGGACCAAACCTTATAATCCATATCTTAAAAGACACACACACAGGTACACTGTAGCTAGAAATAACACTCTCTAAAAGAGCCTTTTTATCTTTCTGGAAAATTGTTACATTCTACCAAATTTTAAACAAATTTATTTCTAAGTCTTCAACCAATTATAAGTACATTTTATTTCCCAAATAAAATGATAAAATGATTTGCAATTTGGTAACATCAACTTACTATGTTTCATAGAGTCATGATTCTCCACGACTGCCCAAGGTACATTTGCATAGAATTCATTTCTCCTTGTGAGTTTTGCTGTTGAAATCATTCCTTCTGTAGGAATTTTTTATTTATCAGAATTCAATGTTTCTCATATATATATCCAAGGAAGTTTTTATTTTCATTGTTTTTGGTGGCTTTTATATTTCTTCCACCCAAATAATTCTGATAATGTGATATAACTGAAACATGCCAATTTTGAAAGTAGGGCAATCTCTCCGATTCTCTAATGAGAAATACAAGGATTCAAACTGGACCAGGTAGTCTTTAGAGAGAAGCTAGCCTGGATTGGATTCTGGTTCCAGCTAACTGTGTAAGATGAACAAGTTGCACCATTTCTTTGAGCCCATTAATTTCTGGATCCCCAAGTCATGTGGCAGTGTATGGCAGTAAAAAGGTTAACCCTGTGGTGAGAATTAAACAAGTTGCTATAATTAAAGTGCTTAACATAGTACCTTCCATAAAAGAGGTTCTCAATAAAAGTTAACTGTCTTTGAAACTGAAGCTTCAGGTTCCACGTACCATTAAAGTGATGAGCTTTGTTTCAGGGGATCTGTCTCAGCTTCCCATCTCAATGTTTTATCTCTGCATTTCTCCAACTGCTTTTCTCGTGTTCACCATCTGAGGTTGAAATACTTTTGACAGTATCTTTTTATTACAGTCATTCTTTAGGTCTATTCTTTCCTCTATATGGCCAAATAATTTTAAATTCAGGTATTGACTTGAAATATTGATTTATTATTTAAGTTCAGGTGTTAAATTAAAAATGATTCTTGAGAGCATTTTGGAATTAAAATATTAATAATTATAATAATTGTTGCATGTACTTCTAGATGAATTTAGAAAACTCAAAGCACAACCTAGGCTGGGAGTATAATATGTAGCTTCATATATGTTTGACTTGTGGATAATCATCAACATTGTTTCCTGAATAAACATAGGAGAAGAAAAGCCTTACAAAAGCAAGCTGGAAACTATGATTCATAAACAACATTTCAAAAATAAAGATACCAAAGAGAACTAAAATGTTCTCTGGCTCCTGGTCCATCTGGTGACCTCAGACAAGTTGTATATACCCCAATGCCTGGGACTCAATTCAGAAATGTGTAAAAGGACCTTGGAGTCATGACCAATAGAATTTTCTAACTTTTGCCCAATTTCTTCACATATGTTTCCTCTGTGAAGCAAATAACACAACTACAACCAGCACGGTTTTGATTGTTGCCTACTTTAAATGATCTTTAATGCCCTGTGGGCTTTAATAAATATGCAGGTGGACAAAGATTATTGGAGAGGCAACAGGGCCATAGTGCAAAGCTTCCTGGTAACTGTTATGACCCTGTAATACACAAGCAGCCGGCCCCTCGTTTCTGTGGGCTCCGAACCCTGAGCGGGCAGGGACCAAGTCTATCGAATACTAGCTCATTGTTAATCCCCAACAATCTTTGTAGTGCTTGGCACATGGTAGTTGACGAATAAACATTTGTTAAATGAGTAGCAAAATAGCTTCTCTATGAATAAGGATGTCTAGTCACAAGGAAACTTTCACTGCAGTTTACTGTTTATTATCTAAACAAAATGGAATACAATAGTACAAAAATTATGTGCAAAACCTATGAGGAATCAAGGAGTATGGTTTTTCCTGGAGGCACAAAGTCCTAACCTTAAAATACAGTGTGTGACAAACACACAGTAGATTATTTCTCTATGATGTGGTAAGGTAGGAAAAAGAAACGGAGGCAATTAGCCCCGCCTGGGAGGAGATTCTGGCAAGGGGTTTTAGAGGATGGATTCCCTGAGGTGAATCTTGAAGGACAAGTAGAATACAGACAGGGAAGAAAGGGAATAGGCTGTTCCAGGCTGAAGTAACAGGCCATTCAATTAGGCCAGCTATGCTGGTGTAAAACAGTCCAGGGCTCTCCTAAGATTTCTAACTACAGTAGACTATTTAGTACTTGGAAATGTAATACATGCGTTCTGAGTCAGATGGATGTTGTGTTATTTAGTAATTAACTGGACTGTGGTGGTGAATCCTAGTGGGAATCCTAATTGAGGATCCATTTAACTGACGAGCTCTTAAGAGGCTGGTCTGGAGCACAGCAAAGTGTTTGCAAGAGGAAAACTCCCCCATCGCATCTCACATCCAGGAAGGACCCTTACCTTTTCCTCTTCCGATGCGTGCCTTTCGGCACTTCTCTCTGGGAAGACTGGGTTAAGTTGAGAAGATTAACTCTCAGAAAATTATAAACGTTTTACTTTTTATAAGGAGATAATAGCTTCATGAGAAATCTATATTTTTACAAAAAATTATATTGAAATAGATTCGATTACTCAAGAAAATTAGCTGAAAAATATATAAGATTTATAAGGATTGAATGACATTGTCAGATACACAATAAATATGTGAAAAACTATAACTTTTATTTAAACTAGCAACAAACACTTAAGAGAACATATTGAAACAAATAACCTTATTCCTAGTCTCTAGAGGAGATACCTAGAAATAAACAAGAAATGTACAGGATTTTTATGAATGCAACTATAAAGATCCACTCAGGTAGGTGCCTAAGGGGGATATGAATACGGGACCATCTTCCTGTATAAAAAGAGTGACTCTAAAAAAATGTCATTTATTTTTATTGTGATTAGTAGGTTTAGGGCAGTTCATTTAAAATCTAAAGAAAACATTTAAAAACCTTCACAAAATGCTTTAAATGCTGATTTGGAAGTATAAAGAACAAGAATAGTTATGTAAATTTTGAAAAAGAAGAGTTATGACGGGGGACCCAACCTTCTCAGATATTTTAAAGTACATTATGGGCTTAAGCTAAAATAGCTAAAACATTTTATAGATGAATGAGAGCTTAATGGAATGAAAAAGTAGTTCTAAAGCTTATACTAATATGTATAAGAAATAAAAGAGAAGGGCAGCATTTGTAATCAATGACAAAGGAAGCATTTTTCAATAACTGATGTGGGACAATGGCTTACACAAAATATGCATCTACTTTCATTCAAAAATCTAAAATATATTTCAAACGGATAAAAGAGCTACATGTTAAAAAAAAATCAGAGGAAATTATTCTATTTGACCAGAGGTGACTATGGACCCCAGAGGATCCAGGCAACATCTGGGGACATCCTTAGTTGTTAGAAGCGAGGACAGTCGTCCAGTGCCTTAGCATCCAGCCAGGAAAGCTGCTCAGCAAGCTACAGTGCACAGGAAAGACCCTCATAAGAATGGATTATGTAGTTCAAAACATCAGTGATGTCAATGAGATATCCTGATCTAATCAAAAGGCAAAAATCATAGTGGTTAATTATAATATCAGCATAATTAACAATATTAGAAACCAAAATGGTAAAAAAAAATTGTTTTTTAAAAGTGTGAGAAATAGACTTTAGGGTGGCTTCAATTAGAATTTCAAATGGGGTATATCAGTCAGGATCCAATAAAGACAGAAATCACACAGCTATCTGAACAGAAAATAATAAAAAACAATATTAAGTATAATGGGGATTGGAATAATGAGGATTGGCTTATAGGAAGGAAAGAAAACTCTAAAAACAGAGGGATAACAATTATTAGGAGCAGTCACTACCCCTAGAGCTGAAATAGCACCCAAGGAAGACCTCCCCCTCCCCCACCCACCACGTAGTACTGATTCAGGGTGTTGGAAAGCGAAGCTCGCTGGGTGGCGGAGAGGCGGCTGTGGTTCTGTGCCAGCACCACACCTGCTTAAAACCCATCCACCAGACGTCAGTGCCTAGGGTCTCTGCGTCAGCTGATGGTCAATTACAACAGTAGAAGTTTTCTCTCTACAGCACTTCCTCACCTGTTGCAAAGACTGGAAAGAGTCTGTGATGGATTGCACTCCCTGATGGACCCCCCACTCCCCCCACGGCGTTCAGAGTATACGGGGCAGGCGGGCAAAGGTAGGTTAAAATAATAATCAACAACACAACAATTAATAAATAAACTAACACCAGAATAACCTCTGTGCTTTGTGTACTCACAACTGCAAACCTAATTTTGCCCATCCCTGTATGCTCTCTGGTTCCTGGTTGCTGACCTTTTTGACACTTGGGCGCATTTTCTGCTGTTGGGTTGAGAGACTTCTGTGTTCTTATGATCCATTCCCCTTTTTGCAAAGGGGGATGAGGGAGATAGGGGAGGGGTGAGAGGGTGAGGAGAGGGGGAAGGGGAGTAGGAGGGGAGAGGAAGAGTGAGACACCAGGAGGGAGAGGAAGAGAGCAATAAAAACAAGCAAATGACTTGCATAAAAATTAAAGGAGAAAAATTCAAATGAGTAATAAGCATGAAAAACTGTTCAATTTTCCCAACCTCTAATTTATCATGGTGTCATACTTCTTAGTATTAAAGAAGGTTTTGAAAAGTTATGAAGAGCTATGTTTTCTCCCCCCCTTTTTAGTACCTCACAGTTTTATCTCTTATAGATCATGATTTCACACGTGAGTTGGTGTTGGATAAATCACTTTCATATAAGTAATTTAAAGTTTATTACACCATTCAATAGTCCAGATGAAAAAAAAAGTGTAAGAGTAACGGCAAACATTTAACAACAGGAAGTCACTAGGGAGCATAAAAATTGAAAAATGCAAAATATCTTGTCTGCCTGAATTAATTGATCTAATCAAAAGGCATGTTGCTGCTGAGGCTGTGATTACCGTGCTGCACCCACGGAGGAGGCTGAAGCCATTGTTTGCACTTGTGATAAATACTATCACAGAACTTATTGTCATAGAACTGACACCTTTTCAAAACCCTGCATTAAAGTTAACTGAAAATTGGGACCAGGGAACTGAGAAATGAAGACCGAGTATTCAGCATACCAAGCAGTTTTATCATCTTAATATGAGGAAGCCACTATAAATAGTAAAAGTAGCTAAAAGTTTTTGGAGACCTTACCAGATGCTATATGCACAGTGACTAGTGTATTATTTCATTTCATCGACTTAGGAGACTGGTAGTATTATTTTCCCCATTTTACTGATGAGAAAACTAAAATTAAAGACCACAAAATGCAGGCTTATTAAATAAAATATGGATATGCTTATCCCCATTAATTTTGAGTTCTATATTTTTATTCTGATTTTAAAAATAAAACTTGTTTTTTAGGAAAAATAAAATTTAAAAAGTACAAACAGAAAACAAAAAATATTAACATGTTGTTATAGCTCCTTCTTGCAGCTTTTTTTGTGTAAATATTGTATAGGATTTTAAGCCCCAATTTAGGTCATATTATATACCTTAGAATCTGTTTTGTTTTCCCTAACTGTATGTCATAAGCAAATTCTAATGTTATTCTAAAACATGTTTTAATTGTTAGAAAGTATTTAATAATACAACTACATAATGATCTTTTAATCATTACTGTAGTGTTAAACATTCAGTTTATTTGTAATGTTTCAGTTTTAGAAATCTTTGTGTATTCTATAATATTTGTATAAAATTATTTATAAACTCCATTTCTATAAATTAATAGAAATAGTATTACATGGGAAGAAATCATAAAACATTAACCTCCAGAAAAATTGCAGCTGTTTCTAGAAGTTTGTGAGAAGGCACACTTTCTTGTCCTCTTGACCATAATAATTCCTGGCTATTATTTAATTTTAATTTAGTTCAAACCATGTAAAGTGTTGACTTATGAGAATAAGGAGTAAACAGGACCAGAAATAATGAAATATTTTAAGATGGTGGGATTGTTTTCTAATTTTCTTTATGTTACAAACTGTGCAGTAAGTTAAAAGTTAAGAAATATGAGTCTGTGGGGTGAAGGAAGGCTGGGCTAGGTGCCGGTCCATCAGACGATATAAGCCTGAGTATGCATACTGGCCAAGGTAACCTCCTGCAAACACGCACAGCATTAATTACTGACCAACCTTCCTGACCTTGCTGTTGTCCCAGCAGAGGAGAGAGATCAGAACCTTGAAAAGAAAATCCTGTGGTAGGTAGAGGAAGATGAGAGATTGTTGTTAGAGACAGACCAATGGTGGTGTTTCATAACAGCTGTCTTCAATACAAGAGATTTGACCTTTGTTAACCTTATGTGACTTGTTCAGATCTCTGACTTCTTAGCTTCACACACTCCTAAAATCAGGACTTAGAACTTCTTGCGTTACCAACAGAAACCATAGTCAGCAACACAAATAATATTTCTGAAGCTTCCTCAGGGAAGGAAAAGAAGCATTTTCTATCACACATTCAATAGCACACTAGGTGCAAGTCTTTCCAAGGTCCTCTCGCTTTGCTAATAGCCAGGAAGCTTTTTATCCTCACCTTTTCAGCACGCAGTATTTAATCTGCCCAGCCCTTCTTTTCCTCGTTTCCATTCCGCCCCATCCCCATCACTGCATAATTTCCTGTTCTTATTCAGAAAAATTTAGCCTGGTTGCTGCTCCAGTAAGCAAACCTATATATCCTCAGATATCACTTCACTCAGCAAATAAATGGCCCTCCTGTTACCAGAATCCACTTTTCTAGGAAGGCATTGGGGACTTGAAAAATATTTTTTTTCTTTTCTCATTGGCACCCTTTACATGTGCTTATAATCAATCAGTATGAAGTTTTTAGTTTTTCATCTCCAATATATGTTAGAGACAGAAACCCTTAATTGGAAGACATTGCATTTCATAGATGTAAAATTATCATTGCAATTTTGTTTTGGAAATGAAACTGTGTAAGAACTTTAAAATTAAAATAAAACATTCTGTGATTTGATGTTTTTAATATGCCTGTGCTGTTTCCATAGTCATATGCTTCATCTAGAAATGTGGCACTGTGGTCAGAAAGAAAAGTGACATTAATTGAGAAGGGCACCTTAGTAAATTTTTTAAACATGTTAAGAGGAGAAAACTCATTTGTGCATTTCTAATGAATTTGGGCATCATGCAAAAAGACATGGTAGCTCTAAGTTTTGATTTTTAAGATGAATTCTGTGCCCTGGTGGAATACTTAATTCTTCGGGGAACGCTGCAATCCATTTCTCAGGGCCCAAATTCCGCAGCCTAAAACGAGAAGAAAAGTGCACCTTCCCCCAGGAGGGGTTGTGACAACTTCTTAATTATAACTGAGGGGTTCTCCGAAGATGAGTAAGTGGTATATAAATTACTTAACTCTATATTCCTCTTCATGGTAAGAAAAAAAGTAGGGCTTTTTTAGTTCTCCTTATATACAGTTTTTAGAATAAGGCCAGGCTAATTGCTATAATAAGCAACGCCAGCATTTCAGAGGGTAATTAAATAGAGATTTATTTCTCACTTGCGTTACCATCTAGTGCATGGCAGACAGAGAATCCTGTTCTTTGTGGTTGTTCAGGTACCCAGACTGTGTGCTCTCCCTCTCCCTCTAATCTCTATCTTCTAAGGCCTTGATGTCCTTCTTTGGGTCCCCTACATGTGGTCAAAGGATGAGGGGGGAGAGGGAGGTAGGGGGGGAGAGAGAGAGAGAGAGAGAGAGAGAGAGAGAGAAAGTTTAGAAGCCACCAGGACTGCAAGCTGGTGCCTCCCATTTGTTCCCTTACATATATTTCCTTAGCCAGAATTCAGCTGCAAAGCCTCATTAACTGCAAGGGGGCTGGGAAACGTAGTCTGTCAGTGTGGCAGAATAAAAAATAGTGGTGAGCAACAACCTTCTAGGCTGCAAGGTCACTGTGAGGACACATGATTCTCCTCAACATTTCCTGGGACATTTGGCAGTGCTAAAGACGCAGAAAGAGACACAGGGTCAGTAGTCATTTAGTCTGCTACCACACCCTACAATTTTAGATGTCAAGGGAAAAAAACAGAAATATAGGGATATCGAGATTAAAAAGCTGGTTGGTGATAGCGCTGCAACAGTAACCTGCATCGCTTGATTCCTCATTCTGTGTTCTTGCCACCATACCACGATTTACAAAAATTTTTGACATGTGATACGGATATTTTATATAAGATGGTATAAGTCTAAAAACAAAATGGGAAGCTGCAAGTCTCATCACTGAAAAGTTTTGATGCTCTTCAGGCTAAGTATGTTTTGGTGCTTATTCATATAGGGCTTGTTATGTGCACTATTCTCATTCATTTGCATGATATCTTTTCTCATAACTATTAAACTTTTTGTTTAGCTGGCTGTCTGGCACAGTAGAAATCCCCAAATACCTGTTTCATTGTGAAATAAAGTAAACTACTCTCAGAACTTAGACATAAAATCTCAGCCTGCAAGGGTTTACTAAGAATCAACACCAAGTTGGAGAAGCGTGGGCAGGAACAGGTTTGGCTAAGCCTCACGTAGGTCCTTAGGTGTATTTATTTCTCAGGCAAACTGGGAAACCACTCAAAGCCAACCATGGAATCCAGGCCACGTGCTTAGATTGGGACTGTCACTGTATAAAACCTGGGGGGAAATCGTCGTGCTTCCCCAGCAGAACCGCAGGCTGCGTGTGACCTGCAGCAACCCCTGCTCCCAGGGGCCCTGCTGAAGCTGCGCTGTCTGTTTAGACCAGCAGCAGCTTTCATAACCAGCCAGCGGTGACTCTGGCAGAGCAATTACCTAGAGAAACGGAAGCCAGTTGAGCCTGAAGGGTAAAAATTATCGTCTTTAAGGACAAAAAAGAGAACCATTTCAGCTAGCACATCCGTGATTAAATATGGGGGTGAGTATAAGAAGGGAATTAAGCAGCCTGGAGCCGTAAATGCACAGGGCAGGAAGTGCTATTGAAGGAGCTCATGAAGACCCATAGCTTTTCCTACGTTAAAAGTTAAACGTAAGAGTTTCTCGGAGCATTCTCCTCCTGCGTATAGGGTCTTCTATGCTCAGGTCGGTTGACCTAAGTTAAATTCTTAGACATAGATGAATCCTAAGACAGAGACTACCCTAGCCGTCCTACATAAGTTATGACTTAAACTGAGCTCGTCAAACCAAACTTTAAGACAGGGAGTATTACATGAAATAAAGAGGATATTTAATAAGGATCATAGGGTCAGTTCATCAAAATGATAAATGTGGAATAAAAATGTTCTGTGTCTTTTTAAAAAGGTTTTACTCATTTATTTTTAGAGTGAGGGGAAGCAAGGGAGAAGAGAGGAAGAGAAACATTGAAAAAAATATTTATTTATTTTTAGGGAAGGAAAGGAGAAAGAGAGGGAGAGGAACATTGATGTGAGAAACATTGATTGGTTGCCTTTCACCCCGCCCCGCCCCTGCCGCACAGAGGATCAAACCTACAGCCAAGGTTGGTGCCCTGACCAAGAATCAAACTTGCAACCCTTTGGTATATGGGATGATGCTCCAACCACCTGAGCCATGCGGTCAGGGCTATAGCATTAATTTCAAGCAGGTTGGTTTATTACTTGTCTTCATAGGGTTAGTCAGAACAAACAGGGCTGGCGGTCTGAAGAGAATGTTTTGATTGGGTCAAGACAGGGAGTCTGAATACGGGATCAAAATCAATGCCATCCAAGTCAGACACTGGGGAATGATGTTCTGATAATAAAAATGTCCACACTGTATTAGCCAGGGTTCTCCAGAGAAATGGACCAATTAGAGATAGGTACTGGGTCTGGCACAAATGATGTCTCTTTTTTATTACAGACTCTTTTCTTACAAAATCATAGGCATGTAATTCTGTATTATAATATTACACTCAAGCACACCATATGACATTTTAGGTGAAATATTCAAATTAAAACTATAAATTATTACACACATATTATTATCAAGCACACTCAAGCAGGCCTGGACCTGATAGATGGATGGATGGATGGATGGATAGATAAATACATGGATGGCCAGATTTTAAGAAATGGGCTTATGAGACTGAGTGGGCTGGCAAGTACAAAACAAACAGGGCAGCCAGAAATTGAGGCAGGAGCGGATGTTGCAGTCCTGAGTTTGAAATCTATAGGGTGGCCAGCAAGCGAGAAACTTGGCAGAAGTTGACAATTCAGTCTTCATTTTTTAAATGAAATTTAATAGGGTGACATTGGTTTATGAGATTATATAGGTTTCAAGGGTACATTTCTATGATACATCATCTGTGCATTGCATTATATGCCCACCACCCAAAGTCAAATATATTGTTCTGTCACCATATATTTGACCCCTTTTATCCTACCATGGAAAACAGTATGGAGGCTCCTGAAAAAATTAAGAATAGAATTACCATATGATCCACCAATCCTTCTTCTGGGTATCTACTTGAAAATTTAAAAACACTTATTCACAAAGGTATACGTACCCCAGTGTTCACTGCAGTGGGTCCAGTGTTCCCCAGTGGTCACAGTGACCACGACACAGGAACAACCAAAATGTCTTTCACTAGATGATTGGGTAAAGATGTGGTACATGTGAACAATGGAATACTACTCAGGCATAAGAAAAGGCACGACAGTCTTGAGACAAAACTTCTTCATTAAACCTTGGTTTTGCTCTTAAGGTCCTAATTCCAGCTCTGCATTACTGAGAAAACTCTTTAATCTCTGTAAGTCTTACATTTTCACCATTGGCATAGATGTTATGAAACCAGAGAGACAGAAATGTGATGAAAAGGAAATAACAGCATCTAAAATGTGTACTCAGCCCTGGCTGGTGTAGCTCAGTGGATTGAGCATGGGCCTGCGAACCAAAGGATCGTGGTTCGATTTCCAATCAGGGCACATGCCTGGGGTGCAGGCCAGTTCCTGGCAGGGGATGCACAAGAGGCAACCACACATTGATATTTCTCTTCCTCTCTTTTTCCCTTCCCCTCTAAAGATAAATAAATAAAATTTAAAAAAATAAATAAAATAAAATTTGTACTCAGTAGTCATTGTAACATCATAGACGCTCAACCTTTTTTTTTAACTTTTCCTTTTCTCTTTATACGGAAGTAAATTGAGAGGTGGGAAACCAAGGTCCATAGGTCAGAGCAGACTCAAAAATAAGCAGTCTCAACTCAGATATGCAAACATGAAATCAATCTGCCCCAGCCTCCCCTTTTCATTTTCGTAAAATCTGTAGCTTCTTTCTCAGTTCAGTCAAGGAGAGGATCTGATGCTGGGATATTAAGGGGATTTAAAATTTCTTACAACTTATGAAATTCATCATATCAAGTTTTGAGCTTGCTTGTAAGCATTGAGATGAATTCCATATGTCTCACAGCCAGGAGGCTCCAGGTCATTATATTCATCGCTGACTATGCAATCATGTAATTCGTATAACACCAGCACCATAAGATCACAGGTGGTGAGCTAGGTTTCTAACAACCTGGGCTCATTTCATGGATGAACACCAATGAGGACATTTAAGGGTTATCTGTAAGAATTAATTCCTCCAATCTGCACCCCAGCCAGATAATAAGGCCCCAGATTCTCTGGGAGGATTCTTCCTGGGCAAATGCTACAGTGCCAATTCACAAAACCCGTATCTTCAGCACCTGGAGATACAAAGTGTACCTGATTTGTTAGATTATTGGTGTCAGGTGCAAAAAGAAAACTAGCAAGTCAGAGATGGTGAAGCGACTTTGACACTTGGATGCAGGCATTTTATAAAGATTTAAAGGAGGCACAAGAAGAAACTAAGAGATAGAAAATGTAGAAGTCTTCATCTCCCTACCACCTCCATATCTTAACCAACTCCCAAAAAGGACATGTAGCTATTTTCACAAACCAAAACAACAGCTAATCACAAAAGCCATCGGACAAGCAAAGTGCTATTACAATGCTGCAAATAATTGAGAATGCACAAGTATTTCAATTGGTGAAAAAGAGAGAATGAGAGAGAGAAGAAATATGAACTAGTTTAGCAAGAATATAATTCATAAAACAGTGTATGAGGCCTTTAATTTTTTTTTGCAAAAGGTACACAAGAAGGTAATTTTCTTTGGTTTTAGAAGAAATTAAATATTAGGGGAAAGTAAGCCACAATTACTCTATCTAAATAATCATATTTTACCATCTACTGTTTGTTGTAATGCATCCTATTTTAGAGCTATAATCAGTATAACTTCCATTTTATATTAAAAATTCAATTTGTTTGCAATATTTCCATAACAGTAATTTTAAAAGTTACTATTTTCTTTTTGATACCTTTATTTCTTCCCATTTTATACCTCTCTAGAGAATAGGAGATAAATCCTACAAATATTCAATGGCTATGCCACATCTGAAAAGTTTTAGGGCAGTTGTCAAGGGGCATAGTGGGACATGCCTTCCAAAAGTAAAAACAAATTGTGGCACATGCATCTTCTGTGAGAGGAAGCCCGATGCCTGGCAGACTTTGGGTTCTGGAGGTAGCATGCTTTACACCTCCGAATACTACTCAGGCCCATATACCATAAATGTAAAGACAAAGCAAAACACTACCATTTTTGAGCGGGTCCCAGCCAAAATGTCTGTAAGGACCAGGTTATAGTTCAAGAATTCCTGCTGTAAGGGCATACAATCTGGCAGACTCTATGGCAGGCCACCCAGGGTGGCCTGGAAGACCACAAAGATGCTGTGTGAAGTTTATGGGAATTCCAGTGGAAAAATTGATGAAGGCACCTTGGTAGCAAGTCCACTTAAACTAAGATCAAGAAAGTTAATTAATTAGGATGAATTATCACCTCTAAAATGTATGAGTGACAGCTTTTGATATTACATTTTATTGTAAGATTTTGTAAAGTCTCAATATTTGCTTTACCAGAATCCTAACTACATGTCTGCTTATTCCTCTGACTCCTACTTATTTCTAAGATCTAAACTAAAATGTTATTTAATCATAGGAGACTTTTCTGACCCCCCCAATTTAAATTATCCCCAAATCATCCAAAGTTATTCACTCTCATAGACTATGCTTGTTCCCTCATAATAATAATCACAATTGGTGATTATATTTGTGTGTGTTTTGTATCTATATCTTCTCATATGTATGTCTATATCTCAGCATTATGAGATCTGTGATCACCAAGTCTGTTTTGTTCACCACCATATACTCAGCACCTAGCAGTATCTGGAAATAAATAAATGTTGAATGAGAGAATGAATGAATAAATGAATACCGAAAGATTTTTTCTTTTCTCCTTTATATAAAGTTTTCTTATAAATATGATCAAGCTCACCAGTTGAATGGAAATGGATGATGAACTTGTTAGAATTCTGGCTCTCAGGGAGCTTTCGTTCTAGTCATTGAGCATTTTTGGCAATGTAACATCTAAGTTGACTCTAATTATTAGATAGAGGCCTATTCTGAACAGGGAGAGTGGGGGAAGGGAGTATGTTATATACAGAGATGGTGGCAAATGCAAAGACTGTATGGTGGAATCGGATTTGGCAAATATGATGAACAGGGAAGTGTCTGGTAGGCCTATAGCACATAGTAAGGAGATAATTATCGAAGATGAGGCAGGAAAAGTAGGCTGAAATAAGATCAGGTAGGACCCTCTGAGCTTTGGTAGAGATCTTTCACTTTGTTGTAAGTAAAGTAGAAGATCATGGGAAGTTTAAAGCAGAACAACAATATCTAATTCCCATTTTAAAAATACCATTCTTTGTGGAAAAGGGGCTGGGAATGAAGGTAGATGGAAAGGGTAGAAACAAGAGCACAGAGGAGTAGTCTGTCATTTTAGGTTAGGAGGAAGACGGCGGCTTGAGCGGAAGTGACAGTTTGGAGGCAGAGAGACAAGAGGGGACTTAGAACACATTTTCAGTTCTAACATAAGTTGAGGGTGGACTGGTTGTGAGACAGTGAGGAAGAGAAAGGAATCAAAGATGACTTCTATATTTTTGGCTAAAGAAGGTAGGTGAGAGGTGGTATCATTTTTGGGGAGCAAGGTCAGTTTTGGTTGCAGGCAGAGTTAGATATCAAAATATCTTTCTTTGGGAAGTATTAAGTGTCAAATCTTTATAAGAAATCTAGCTGGAGATGTCAAATAGACAGTTGTTGCATAACTGAGTTTGGTATACAGGGAAGAGATCAGGGCTATAAGAAAACATAAGTGAGTAATCAGTGTATAGTTGAATTCAAGGGGGTATGAGAAGAGGAAAAAAAAAAGACAAAAATAAGAAACGGGCCAACATTGGTTGCCAAGGCCCATTTACATTCATAAATTAATTAGAAGAGGATAAGCCAAAAAAGGAGACCAAGAGCAAAACCAGGATAATGTTATGAAGCAAAGAAAATAATTTTAGAACAGACAGACCAATCTAAGCTACACAAAACTGTTAAACAGTAGAGTAAAATGAAGACCATTGGATCTGGCAAACTGGAGATTATCAGTGATCATGGCAATAGAAGGAATGGGAGCTCAATTACAGTAGATTGAAGAGCGAACACTTCAATAATATTGGCAGTATCATTACCCCACTATCATATCTAGTTAGTAGATTAGATATTTAGTCAATAAATCCACAATTCATATATTCAGTCATTTTACAGTCTCCCTATATAGAAACTATGATTTGAAAGAAATTAAAGGATTATCCCTATCCTTGAAGATATTATTTTTTAGATAGCTCAGAACTCTCAGGAATATATCATTCAGTTCAGGGAATTTTTCTAATGTAGTTGCTCACTATTGCATCTGTCAAAAGATGATTTGAAATTTTACATCTCCCCAGTGCTTTACTCAGTAAGGAATGAGATTGGGGCTTGATTTAGTCATGTACCTTTTCAAATCCTCCTCCCTGAAAGAGGGTTTTCATTCATTTTATAATGTCTTTCCATATTCACTATATTAAAAAATCCTTTTATACACTTAAATGAAGTAGAGGGTGGCTATTCATACTCATAACTTCTTTAACAAGTTATCTTTGTTTGCCCTATATTCTTTTCCTAAATGACTTGGCAGTTTGGAGTCAATAGCTGAGACTATGAATAGATACTCTTATTAAATTCACTAGTTCTTCAATAACAGTAGAAAATTCATTACAGTTTCTTAGTGCAGCAATTAGAGCATTTGATATTGATTTCCCATGCTGTGCCAATTGCTGGCATTTCTGTGACAAAAATACCATTATATTTAGAGAACCCTTTAAATACCGACTAGAAATAGAAGTTTGAGTCATAGATACATCCATTATTATACCAGCAGTAGTTTAATTTTTTTTCTCTTTACTACAATGCAAAGATACAGAAGTGACTTTTACCTTATTGAGTTGAGGTACAGGTTAGAATGCCTTTTCATGCAATTTGACACTCAAAATGGAAGATGCTTGTTCATTGTTATCACTGATATAAGGTTAGCATTTTTTAAAATAAATGTTGATCATAAAGCTGTTTTAAAGGTAACAGAAAAGGAGTTCTAATGGAATAGAAAGAATGGAAGCTCAATTAGAGTGGACTGAAGGGTGAACAACTTAATAATGTTGATAATATCACTACCCCACTATCATACCTAGTTAGCAGATTAGATATTTAGTCAATAAATCCATAGTTCATATATTCAGTCATTTTACAGTTCTCCCTGTCTATAAACTATGACTTCAAACAATTAAAGGGTAAGGCACAGAAAAGGGTAGAGAAGGGCAGAGAACGGATGGGATGGAGCAGGGACAGGGGACAACCACCAGCACAAATGCTTTATAACAATTACCTTTTAACTTTCAAACCTATCTTGTGGGATAGATACAGTTATTCTCATTTTTAAAGTGAAAAGAGTAAGATTAGAGATGGTAAGTAAATGGTTCAATTCCTAGATTGCAGGGCTTAATCACTAAACTATTCTAGATGCAAAGTATATGTCCAAAATATTGGCTTCAATAATTAATTGAATGGGGGAGGCTGTATTTGATGTAATTCTGCATGCATTGTGTTTATAAATGAAAGTTAATTAGCTACATCCATTATGGGTCAGTACAGAAGAGATGACTTTTCTCACGGAGATGCCAAATGTCACTTAATTAGGATTAGGAGACAACCTGAGGAACATCCAGGATTAGAGTTGACAGGCAGAGGAAGAGGTACTTCACTAGAAAGGAAGAACTCGAAAAGAGAGGTTTTTCCCAGGCAGCCAGGAGAGCATATGTCTGTTCCATAAGCCTCAGTTTCTCCTCCTCATACCTCCTGCGTGGGTCGGGCGAACTGTGGATCTAGCACTCCGAGCATGTAATTCATGCCTCTCGCTCTGTGCTCTTCCCGTTGCTGTTCCCTGGGCCTGAAATACCTTTCCTGCCTTTCTTTCACTGACCTAATGATCCAGCTCATTTTAAAAGCCACATCCAGAGCCGTTTCCTCTATGAAGTCCTCCTGCAGGCGGGGGAGGTACCTGGGACTTCTATGTACTCCTCAAGCCTTAAATATTGAAGGCACTCTGCGAATGTGCTGAATGAATGAAACTGAGGAGAAACGAGAATTGGGTTCTGAAGACTGCAGACATTTGGGAAGGCAACGTAGAGGGGCACAGGGCTGCAACAGGGTAGATATTAGAAGTAGATCAAAGATATATAGACTGTCAGTATGAGCCATCAATAAAATGTGTTTCCTGCACAGCACAGAGCTGGGCTCTGTTCCCCTGCACTTGCACCCTGTGGACATCGGCTCAGTCCGCCCGAAGTCTCCCTGAATGTCTCTTTGTTTCTCTTTCAAGAGTTATGCATGGGAGTTTCTTCACCTTACTCCCCTTTCATGTTTTAACCTCTCTTTTACAATTTACAGCTAAAATTGACTTGGATCAACTCTATCACAAATAAACATCCGTTATTTCACCCCTAACAGAATGATTACCTTTTAATAGAAGTTTTCCCATGAGTCATTGTTCATCTCAAATTTGACTTGTCTTAAAACTATTATTAAAAGCTGCCCTTGCTCCCAATTCCACCTGCCTCTCTCCACTCCAGATTTCTATGGAGTTGATTGCTGCAGTGTCAGCTGAGGCCTCATACAAGACGTGGAAGAGGCCGTGAAGACGGAGAAGCTGTGGTTTCTGACACTGGGATGTTTAGGCTATGGCAGGAAGGGTAAGCAAGACATACAGTAATTAATCTGAAGAGTGGAATTTTTGAGGTGCAACAATAATTGTTAGGGAATAAAGCAATGAAAGAACTCACTTGTAATGAGGAATGTAGGAAGGGCTTCATGAAAAATTATGTTTAATTTTTATTCACTTTTCAAGGTGCCATAGACCTTATGTTGATGAATCAAGGAGCAAACAGAAAAACAATGAAAATAATGAAGGATTTTTCTTATCTTTTTCTTTCACCAAGCAATATGGAACCTTTATTTTTAACGTGATGTCTGTACATCTGACGTATGAGAGTTATCCTTTTACAAATGGAACTGATTACTAGAAGAAACAACGACAAAAACCAACTGGTATTTGATGTGAATCCATAGGAGTTTAAGCTTCAAGTCCAGCCAAGACGTTTGCTATGATCTCTTTCAGCTTTGCGTCTGAGTGTTTTGAGATCTTTTGGTCAGGCCTGCTCTTGCCCAACAGGGCTTGGTGTTGGCTGACAACATGAGACAAGGGATGGGAAAAGGAATGGCCCTCCAGTTTAGGGTGACATTGGAAGAAAGAGGGACAGCATAGGTGCCATAGAGTGATAATCTATAAAATTATCTAATTCAAGGGAAGCTGAAGCTCAGAGCCCCACATGACCAGAGGAAAGCCATAAAACTCTTCCCCTCCCACCCAAGGCCACCATGCTGCAGCACATGAGACACCATACACATTATAGTCTATGAAAATGTGAAATAGTAAGGAGTCTCAGGGTGTTTTCTTTTCTTTATTGCTTTTTCATGAAAATTTAAAATCACAGATATACTATGTATCTGTTTATGTGCCGTAAGCATATCTGTGCATCCTACATGAAAGAATGATTTTTTTCCTCCCCTTACTTGATCCCCACCAATAAGAGCAAATTTTCACCTCCTTGGGAGTGATGGAAAAGGAGTTCCCCTTTGTGTTACAGTGAACAACTTTAAAATAGACCATAATTGTGGATTATTCTCCTGGCGTGGAGAAACCCGGCTTGCTTCGAATCACCCAAAATATTAGACAATAATTTAGTGATCCTAGCCCAGGTGTATTTGATTCTGAGCCATTTTAATTTCAATCTCAGATATCAGGTTATCTTAGCTGACACCTACTTCGCATCATGAATAATAAAACTACTGTGGCATACTTAGAATTTCCACATTTTTACAAGACTAATGGAACTTCATTGAAAAGCTCTAAATCATCATCACACAGACATGTGAATGTGCAGTAGACTGTAATGAAGAATTAAAGCTGCTCATCCTCAGACTTTCGCACTCAATATAATCCCCTCACTTCATTACGTGGGCCAGTTGGCCATTCATACCCGAAGATTCATTAGTGGCATTATTCTCAACTGGCAAAGACTTTGAAATATTATTCTTTCATTCTGACACTTCCTATTAAACTTTTCCATAGAAGAGGTCAGTCTAGAGATTTATTTTCATGCTTATATGAATTGTCTCCCAAATACAAAAGGATATTAAGAGGGTGGTACAGTTATTGTTCATTATAGCTTTAAGTAACATTTTTTGTCTTTATGGTGAGTCATGTATCACTACAGATCTTTCAGTTTAAAATAGAAAAGGCCCTATTTGGGGCTGCTAGCCAGTCTCCATTTTATTTTTTTCCCCCTTTCCATTTTTCAAGTATTGTTCTTTGTAATGGCAAACAACAGCAAAACACTTTCACTTTTCTTTAATGGAATGATCTGTCTTGAGAATAAATTAGTTTCTTAGGGGCCTATTCAAGCATAAGACTTGACAGCCACTTTGAAGTTTATTAAATATGAAGAAAATTCTCACACATAAAACAAACAAGTCTAGACCTTGGAAACCTAAGTTCCCATCTAACTCATTAGTTTCCAGAAACAGTGTTTCTTTTTCAGGATATCGAGAGCCTAGGAAAACGTCAGTGTACCAGGTGGAGGAGGTAAAAAGCTACAACCCTGGGGAACATTTTCACCAGGCATTTTCCTCCTCAGTATTAGCCAGAGACCTGGTCTACACCATACACACCAATCTCCTTTCTCACCTCGATTTTTGTGATACTTGAGTACCGTAAGTTGAGAGGGTTTTATTACATGATGTTTAGAGACTACACCTACATTGAAAAGGAGCACCAGAGTACCCAGGAAACTGTCTTCTTCGGGGCATCCAGGATTCCCCACAGGGTAATTCCTTCCACATCCCCTAAGGACGGATCTGACCCATCTCATCAGGCCTTCAGTCTTCCAAGTGCCATGAGCAAACAGTTAAACTTCTGTAGGATGCCATGCAAAGTAATCTCTAGCCTGATACCATCTATATTTATGACCTCATTTCAAACTAGCCTTTCTCTTACATTTTTTAAAAAAATGTTACTGTTCTTTTCTAAACAAGCCTTTTTTTTTTTCACCCTCTTTGTCCCTTTGCATGTTGTTCCTTCTGCCAGAAGTTGGTTACTTTCTCCTCATGATGAACATTAGTAATGACCGCTGACACCTCCCTCAACAAGCTCTTACCCAACTGGTCGCACCTCCTTCTCGCTTTGCCCCGGTCTCTGTCATCGCCCGTCTCTGACTGAATTGCAGTTATTTATCTACAGGCTCGCTCCTGCTAACAGGCAGACTCTTTTTTACGATTTTGTTTTTTGAGGGCAAGGGCAGCGTTAACTCAGTAAAATGCTTATGACATTATGCATTTATTTATTAGGCTGAACTATATAAAACTGCTGATATTTAACCACTTTTGACCTACAAAAAATGACAATGCTTACATTATTTATACTATTTCTCATTCTAAAAATACTTCTCAAAGTCCTGGCAAGAACACACTGAGACAGAGGCAGCCTGCTCACTCACCAGGTTTTCCACCGGAGCCCTCACATTTCCTGATTCCCTGGCTATCCCGTGGGGCCTGGCAGCCAGGGCTAGCCAAGGAAGTGGCAGAAAGGTGAGCCAAAGTAGGTCACTTGCTGGCTGGAAGAGTGAAAATAGCACGTGCATCTTTCCAGAATCTCTTCTCTTGCTACAATGACGAAAGAGAGTGCAGGTTCCAGGCAGCGCAGCTGCAGAGGGTAAAGTGTTAGCATGGGTTAGCGAGCGACTCGGGGCCAGAGCCCTGGACCAGCCATCGTGTCAGGTCCCTGGGATTTCAGCTTGAACTTCTGGTGAATTGTACAAATAACCAAATAAAAAGGACAAGGAAATGAGGTAAAGGTACATGAAGATAGAGAAACAAAGACAGGATAATAACAAACTCAAAGTACACGCCATTTGTCTTCTGTGTACTAGCGGTCTGATACATACTTGACTTGAGCTTCCCTGTGGGGAAGAAAAAAGAAAAGGAAATACCATCTTTCGCAAAGTTCGACATGGATGAAAACTAACTTATAATGGATTCTCACTTTAAATTCTTGATCTCTATTGAAGGAATAAACCTCTTGTGTTATTGTTTATGTGTACACTGCGTATCAGAAAGATAGAAAATAGCACCATGAGCTCCGGAAAGATGAGAGAGTCCTTAGGGGGTGGGTCAGAGAGACCGCTGAGCCGCGCGGAGCCTGGTCTAACACTAGACCAATGATTTCAACTGCCCACTCTCCAGAGGCACTAACCTCAAATGTCCAATCAGCAAATGCTTCTCAGCAAAAGAAGGTGGTGTTGAAGTAAACCACTTTGTGCATGGATCTTTAATAAGCTCTCTTTAGAAATATTATTTTAGATAATACTCAACTGCATATTAACAAATCCACAATAAAGGACTTTTCTATGACATTACATATAAACTCTTAGCTCAGAGGTGAGATTAACACCTCCAGTAATTTTGTGAGAATCACAGTGCATAGAGACTCATAAAAAGATATTGATAATTTTATTCTCCAAAATTTTGGTGAAACAAAGACAGTTATTATCTGAGTTGTTATCTTTCCAATTACGTGCTTCCAAATTAAAATACAGAGATAAGATGCTCATGCATATACAGTATATGTATATGAGCATTTGCATCAAGTGGCTTATGAGATTATGGATCATTTTTTTATCTTCTTTCCACTTTCTTGCTTTCCAAAATATGTAATAACAAACCACATTATTTGTAGGACAGAAGTGCATGCATGTAAATGCAAACACTTTGTCATTTTCACCCAGCCCATTCTCAGTACTGTCTACCCATCCTGACTTTCTCATTCAAGCCTTGAGCTATTTGAAAAATTGACTGCCATCTCAAGTTTTTTTAAAGAAAGGGATTATATTACATTTAACACTTATAACCTTTTTACTATCTTTACAGTTTAAAGCTAGTTTGAGGGCTTAAACTCTTGTTATAAACAACCTGGATAAGTCCTGTGGCCAGACCCCTCTCTGGCTACACAGCTCTGCTCTGTGTGGTCTGTTCTGCTCCACCTGCTCCACTCCAGCCACCCTGCATCTTACTCTGTGAGACACTTCTGTGTTTCAGCTCGAGCTGGGAAAACACAGTCTTCAGTGAAAAGGGAAAGTGTGCTCTCCAAGCCAGAGGAGAGGGACTTACAGACAAAAAACACAGCCCTTGGCCCCTGGCCCGCCCATCCTCATGAGGACTTAAAATCCTTGCAGTTTGATGGGTCCCAAAACACTGTCTTGTTTGGTTAGAATGGAGCTATTCTGGTTGGCTGATGAAGAAGCATTGGGGGGGGGGCGGCGGTGGTCTGTAGCTGCACAGCTCCCATTGGATGTGGAAAGCCTCAGTCCTATTGTTGAAATAGGATTCCAGGAACTCCTTTATAAGGGCTGGCTCAGATGGCAGGAATACAGTGAAGGCAGGCAGTTCCGTGCAGAGGCGAGGGGTTCAGGGCAGGCTTCTCCCTGAAATGCAGTCCGTGTGAGATGCCCCTGTGGAGAAGCGGCGGCCAGGCTCTGCTTTTGTGTTTAAATTGGAGCCCAGTCAGCTACCACGAGCCCTTCTCCTCTTTCTCAGGGTCCATACTACTTATACAATAAAAAGGTGGAAAGAAGGGAAACGTGAGTTCTTTTTTCATATTATTTGATTTAAAATATGGAACACCAATCTTTTTCACTTGATGTTTAAAAACAATTATAAAATCAATCTATCAATAAATTATACCATATTGTAATGTTCTCTTGTTCTATCTAAAACATAGGAAAGGAAAATTAGGAAGGTGAAAGAAATACCTCCTCTGTTCAAACCATTAGATCTCTCATGTTTTGAGTAGAGAACTTTTCTGTATATAACACGCACACACACACACACACACACACACTGCCCTCCAGGTTAGGCTGAGTGGCTTACCAAAAACAGTCCTCATTTTTTCCTCTTAAATCTCCAGTCTCAGGTTCTCCTTAAGTATAGTTTTCAGAAATAATTGTCCCTGATCCAAAATAATGTCTTAATACTCCCAAAGTTCAGGCTTTTGTTTCCATTATTCCTGGGAGCCAATTAAAAGAAATACAGAGCACATCATTAATACTTCAATAGACAGGACTAATGGCAGTATTTGGTTGGCACCACCTTCTAGAGCGCAGTCTTATAATGTATCCAAAGTGTAAAATTCTGCATACACTTGGCCCAAATATTTCACTTCTAATAATTTGTCCTAAGGAAATAATAATGGGTATGTGCAAAGTTTGCTTAAAAGAATGTGTATGATAAAGTTATGTATGATGTTACCAGGTGAAAAATGAACACCTTTTATTTTGTTTCAAAGTAATAATATCAAGCTTTTTATTTACTTCTTGATAGTTTTTTTATGTGTTTAAATTTTCCCATCATAGAACTATAATCAGATGTAAGAATTTCAGTTTCTGATCGGAGGGTAGCCTTATGCACAGGCAATCAGCAGGGCCGGATGACTGATGAGAGTAACTTCCCTTTCATGGGAGACCTCCTCCAGAATCAGAAGAAGGGTGTTAACAAAACCAATGTTCATTTAAAAAGTGTTCATCAAAGCAAAGGGAGGGCCATTTACCCATAATGCCATAGTGAGCTGTTTTTTTTAATGTCACTTCCTATTTGAACTCTCTGGAAGTAATTTCTTGTCCAGTCTTTCCACTCAGTTTAGTAATCCATATTTGCTGCTTGTACAGTTATAAATCATCAGCCCCTAATTTAGTTGGAATTATTGAAAAGTGCCTCAATAGCAGGGCAAATATGGAAATATTATTTCCGTGTGTTAATGTTTCTCGGAATAATTCCTGGACGAGGGTTATAGCTACCCTCGTAAATATACGAGGGTTATATTCAATCAGCTACCACCTGGTTGAGGCCAAGGTACAAGTGTCTGAACACCTTGCTTCAATTTACAAAAATCTCCGAATTGACATTTCAGCTCTACACTTTCCTGTGAAACTGCCCAGGGCAGCAGTATGTGTGAGCTAGCTGGGTCATGCCTCCTCACAAAACCCGATTTTTAAATATTCAGGGGAAGCGCACTGGACTGGGTTATCAGAAGGCAACGGATGCCGGATTGGTGCAGTAATTACCTTATCCTCTAGAACAAAGATATTTAGTCTCTCAGAGCTTCAGTGTCATCATTAAAAGATGGAATAATTCGTACCTCACAAAACATTGTGAGGATTAAATGAGAAAGTGCTGGGCTCACAGTAAATATTTGTTAGAATAAGAATATGCTAGCAAAAATAGTAATATATCACAGGAGAGTTTTCCAGCATGTTCAGTGACCTCTTCGCCATTTTTCTTTATAATGCCTTTTTTTTAAAAAAAAAATCTATTTCCTCTGGCATTTCCTTGACCGGTAAGGTTATGTACTGGAAAAGAATATTGCAATAGGAATGAAAAGACTTAGCTTTCAATCCAAGCTCTGAGCCTGTAATGTGGAATAACATTTTCTGGGTTGAAATGACCTTAACTACACAAGCAGAATGGCTATTTAATTTAAGGTAGCTTCAAGTTATTTTTTCAACTTCTTCCATACAAACTTCCATCATGAATCAAGCTTGGACCTCTCTAGTTTTCCCTGTCCCCACGAAAGAGCATCCCTTTCAAGTAGCATTAAATTTTCCAGTCACAGCTCAGCCATGAGAATATAAAAGTTCAGAGAGATCTCTGGGAATATCGTAATGCAAACTTCATCCTAAATTGCTTCCATCGGCAAATGGATCTTTCTCTTCCTCAATATTACAATCATGCATTGGGAACTGATTTGATGTAATTTACTACATGCTTCAAATGGCTTTCCAGCTCACCAGCTAAGCTGTTAGGTTTGCCTTCAAGTCCGTAAACCTTGGGGTCCCTCTTGTTCTCAGCCTGGAACTTGGGGATCTTACAAGCATCATTCACCTTGATTGCCTCAGTCAGTGACCTTTTCCTTTAACTCACTAGAGCTTCTGGGATATTTTCTTTTTATCCTCCACAATAAAATATCTTTCATAATCAAGATCTCAGGGCCTCAGAGAAGAAACCAGTTAAGGTGTCTTAGGCCATTTTTCTGTACCTTGAAAAGATATTATTGCTGAAATATATTGTTGTCTTTCAACAGAATTACCTGATCCCATGTATCTCTTTGCGCCTCTGATTATGGCAGGGTCAGAGATTTAGTACAATAGATACACACTGGTAGTCTGTGCGAAAGTCCAGATTGCTCTGGAAAACACGCTTGTCCTTTTAACTGACACCTAAAATGTATAAAATGCTGTCTTTTAATTATGAGGCCAATATTTTACTTTCCATAGTCATTTCACAGCAGAATCTCTCTAATTCAGTTAAGAAACAACTTAGTAAGAAGAGAGTAATCTCTAAGGCTTTTGAGTTATAGGTTGGATCCTGGTTCTGGGGTTCTAGAGAGCCCCCATAGGGGAACCTATGTGAACCACGTACCAGAGCAGAACTTCTCATTTCTGAGAAGGCTTGTGTGCATGGTACATATTTTAAGAGAAAAAGCACCCAAGACAGTGGTAGAACTACCACTTGAGGAACAGGCACCTAAGACTATCATGAGGCATAGTTTCTGCTACAGAGTTTTTTCAGCCACTCCTTAGAGGTGACACCATTGGTAGCTAAGGAAGCTTTTTACAAATGCCTGAGGGCTCAGCAAGACTGGGGCTCCCTTGAAGTAGCTGAGTGGGGAGCCCTGATGAGGACAACCCTGGTGCCTTGGACTCTGGCAATAGGCCCACATGGATGGAAGATGAACTATGTGCGTGGTAAGTGATGTCCGACAGACAGTAAACACCGCTCACAGAGACTGCAGAATCATGCCGGTGGTCCTGACCGCTGTTGGGATTCAGCCTGAGGCCCACCGTAGCCCCTGTACTGCTAGGCAAAGGTCATGGCTTTAGGAGACAACGCAAAATGTAGGAGAGGATCTTGTATTAATGCAAACCAAAGTAAAGCAAATTGAAACAGGATAATTATTGTGGTTTTTTTTGTTTGTTTGTTTGCATGTGTGTATGTGTGTGTTTGTCCTTGTTGGGTAGAAGTGGGTTTCAG
Source organism: Anoura caudifer (assembly GCA_004027475.1). Classification (NCBI taxonomy): domain Eukaryota; kingdom Metazoa; phylum Chordata; class Mammalia; order Chiroptera; family Phyllostomidae; genus Anoura; species Anoura caudifer. The sequence goes on along the minus strand of PVKU01002904.1, from coordinate 129,802 downwards.
TTCTAGGGCCATCATTCAGCATTCTAGGCCTTGCTTTCCTTGTCAATAAATTAGACAATGTACGTCTATCAGGTCAGTGTAGGGATTCAGTTCAACAGCATTTGTAAAGTATTTGCTATACAACAGGTCCATAATAAATGACAGCTGTCACTACCAGTAGGCTGATGGTGAGAATGGTGATACTGATTTTAAACAAATACTTATCAAAGAGCTTGGCATATAGTAAGAAATCAATATTTATTTTCCTTCTCTAGCATTTTGAAGTTATTTCATGTCAAATATTAACATGTAGTCTACCTATAGCTTTTATCCCTGAAGCCCCAAAGAAAAATACTGTATTTTTCTCTCAAGAATTATAAGAAAAATCTCTCTGCAAGATACTTTATCGTGTTTTGTGCTAAGAGGTGGGAAAATAATGGCCTTTGGAGTCAGAATACCTGAATTTTTCTCCTTTCACTGTTCTCCTGCTATTAATAAGCATCTGTGTGAGAGTCATTTTTCTCTCATTAAGAGAATATTAATTGCACCAAAGGTCCTAAATCTTACCCCACCCAAAATACAATGCGAGTAGCTATACTTTGAGAATACTTACAGTGTACAGGTGTACTGTCTCATTTAAAGCTTACAATGTTATTAAGCGATTCTTACTGTCATTCTCATTTTACAGGTGAGAAGAATTTGGCTGATAAAGATAAAATAAAACTGGACCAAGGTCAGGTAGCAAACAGGCAGCAGAGCTGGGATTTAAACTTCCGGGACTTGAAGCTTATGCTCATGTTCACTCTGCCGTTCGTCTCCTCATCAAACATGTTCTAACAAAGCTTATGTTCTTAGTGAACTATAAAATAATAAAAACCGAGTGAACCAAATGTCAACTTGTTCATTAAAATGGGAAATGCACACAATATAAAAATGATAAATCAGTGGACTTTTTTTACAACATCAGTGTACCGTGAGAAAACTAAACTCATCAATCTTCTTCCCGGCTAATCTTTTCAACATTAATACTTTTCTAAAGTAAATTAGAAACTGGGAATTAATTTAATGAGTTTTTCTTCCTAATGACATAAGCCCCATATCATTGTAGTTCCCAAAGCAAATTGCCATTTAAGTTATCACACGGGGCGGCTGCAGCCCTCCATGGAGCTCAGAGTTAAAAATGAAATTTAATAATTAGGATTTCTCATTGGAGTGGACACTTTTATTCTCAAAAAATATATATTATGAGTGTGAACATAGCCAGCGGCCTCATTTCCTTCGTAATTGAAAGGATGTTTGTCTCTTCTCATGTGTTACCTGCTTCACAAACACGTGATGTGGGCCGATGTAAAATGTAGCTTGTATACGTTTCCAAGTACACAATTCTAATTTCCAATGAGCCATGGACAAGAGGTACATTGGTTCATGTCATTTACAAAAATGTCAGTCAAGTTGGCAGCTAGTTCACCCTCTTGCTGTCCTTGAGGTAAGGCGCGGACTGCTGAATTCCACACTGTCATTAGTGATGTCAATCAGGAAAGGAATCAGTCACTCATTTTCAACTGAAGGAGTGAAAAAGTGAATTACCTTTGATTTGTCAAATCATTTCACAGAGTGATGATACCATTCATTAATCATATTAGCCATGCAAAGTGACCAGAATTCCTATCATAACATTGATGACACATCATTATATTTGAGGAAGAGGAAGATTAAATTAAAATATTTGGATATTCAAGTGTATTAGTACTTAAAAGCTGTTAAGTAACTTGAAGTACTATCTTTCCAGTCAATCTACACTGTTTTGTTTGTTTGTTTTAATAGTCACCCTGGAGAAGATGCTTTTAATAAGGGGAATGCCAGAGCAGATTAAAAAACCAAGTTGTCTTTATGCTAAAGGATGAGCAATTTACAAAGTGTGTAAGACAGGTGGAACTATGATGGTGAGGGATTTTGAAACATATGCTGAATGGTTGAGGAAACTGGATTTATTTAGCCTCAACGAAATCCAGCAGAGGACATGCTGGATGCTTTCATTATTTGAAATTGCCAGATGGATGTGGATTGATAAACAAAACAAAGGCAAATGGGTAGATGACACAGAGACATATTTCCCTCAGTATAGGAGGAGGCTTTGAGCTGCGTAAAGGTCTGAGCTGTGCGTGTCTAATCGGGGTACCACTGACAATGTACAAGCGTAGGTTGAAGTTGGGAACAGCACAGGGGGAAACGTACGGTGCACAAGGAGAAAACTAGGTAGATGGCCAGTGATGTTTCTTTTAGACCTAAATGCTGTTCTAGAGAATAAGACACAGACAAGAAATTACCCAAGAATAATTTTAAAAGAAAATAACAGAAATTAACAAATGCAAAACAAAAATTCAAAGTGAGTGTGAAGTCTTGCTGCAGGTTGGGTTCCTCCAGAAGTGGACTCCAAGGCCAAGTTTAGTTTGCCAAATGCTTTTTACGGAGCCTCCTGAGGAACAATCCCTGTGGCAGGCAGGACAAGGAAACAGCATGAAGTCAAGCTGGAGGCAGGACTGACCATGGCCCCAGCCTACTCCAAAAGTTATTCTGGAGCTAGAGTATCCCTTAAGAGTCATCCAGAGTCAATTGGATCAAGATAGCCAGGCCTTCATTTACCTCCGTTAGTCATTCATTAGATGGGAACTACCCGCGATGAGATGCAGCCTTGGGCAATGTGACTCCCTGCAGCTGAGGTAGACCCTGAAATAGCTGACAGTTTTCGTGGGGGCAGGGGCGTCAGTCAGCAGCACTCTCAACAACTGGGGCTGTAAGCCCTCCACTGCAGGGAGACCTGGGTGACAGAGTGTCCACGAAATCCACCCCATTGCACAAATGAAAGCTGCTTGTTCACTTACAATTTGTGAGCAACTTCTACGGAATTCGAGTGGACCTCTTGAATGAGCCTTACAGAGCAGGAAACTGCACTCATTGCAGCTGGTCTCAGAGCCGCAGCTGATTCTCCACATCGCACTCCATTAGCAGATGTCACTGTCTTGTTCTAGATACCCCTCAGGAGCAATATTAGCTCAGTTGGCAACACTAAGTGAAAATCCACACTATTTGGCACAGGTATAGACCCCTTTGAACCATGTGCCTATTGTGTCAGGGGCCGTGAGCCAGACTCTTTGTGAAGTTTGGGATGGGTGGGGGGGGGGGTCTCGGTACCAGGTGTATCTCATCCCAGGACTCCCTGAGCTGCACCTCGCCCTGTATCTACAAAAATCCTGCAAGATCCGGCTTCCTAACAGCAGTGCCTTGGAGCCGATTCAGCCATTCTCTGAGCCTTCTCTGAGTCCATCCCCTCTCTATCCCTCCATCAGGACAAGCACTTACTGCCCCCCTGCCCCCCCACCCCCTCAGCCACATAGCATGCCCTGTGGACTCCAGTTTGCCTAGCTGGGAAGACCCACACTCCATCCTACCCCCACAGGCCCTGGCCCTTGGCTGCCACTCATGGTGTGCAAAAGGGGAGGACACTTCCTGATGGAGGGGCTTGGGTGAAGGAGCCAGCTCCCCCATCGCTGGGTGGGCTGAGTCAAAGACAGAGCAATGCCCTAAGGCCCTTGTTCAGGAGAGGCTCAAGGAGCATGTGGTCTCCTGGGACAAATTCAAGACACTTTGCAGCTGCTGGGAGGAAAAATTGCACCCGTGTCTCTGTGCTGCTGTGGCCTTTGACCTTGCCTGAGGTAAGTCTGGCGTCATGAGCCTGCGTGGGTATCCTGGAGCCCTGGGCATCCCGGAAAGTGGGAAGGTGAGCGGCGGCTCCCGGTACTTTGCCGTGCAGCGTTCTCCCCGGACCAGATCGCAGATGTTCAGTGCCAGCTCCCGCACTCCTGGCTGGGCCCGTGGGACCCGGAGCCACTGCTGGGTCAGGGGAAGCTTGTTGTGGGGAATTCGCTTTGACAGGGTCTCCGGAGATTGACCATATGTGGCCGTGGGTGGAAGGGAGAGGTTCCGTGTAACAGCGGTGGATTAGTGGGGACCTTGGGCTAGCTGATAAGGGAGTTGGGCTTGATCCTTGATGTAGTGTTTTTATCTTAAAATGGCTTGCTGCTGGGCCCACCCGGGCCATGCAGTCACTTTGTACCCCCTAGTTAGGGGTTCGGTCTCTACAAGGCCTCAATGGAGTTGTTTTTCAGAGGATAGGGAAGTCTCTGCTGCGGGCGTCATGGCCTTGCCCTTGGGTCTGTGTTGTAAATACCACATGGGAGGTGTGGGGGTAAGCGCCACGTGGTATCTTTTCCCACAGCTGGTCATGCCACAGGGTTTCTGGCTGGTCATATGTTCCAAGTGGCAAAGCCGATCCAGCGCAACCAGGCCTCATTACAGAGCTTTTCCTGTTTTGCGGTCCCACTCAGAGCTCCCCAGTCACTGGGTATTTGGGTCAGCAGTATTCCCCTTTGTCCAATACTCGGCCTTCAGAATCTGAAGCTGTCTGTCAGTCATTGTGCTTCTGTGTACTGGGAGGTGCCGGATGCAGTAATTAATCTTTCACTTGGTACGGGGTATCCTGCAATGCCTGTGGCCACGAGACCGCTAAAATTTTACTTGGGTGGCACATCCTTGAGTTGTCGTCGTGCTTATCTCCCATCCTCCGGGGCACGTGGATCTTGAGGGTCTCTAACATGCTAGCCACTTCTTGCTCATCTGGCCCAATTACCGTGATGCCATTGATACAGTGGGTTGACGCGGCATTTTGCAAGATGTTTAGATTGTCCAGGCCTCTGCATACCCTATCATGGAGATTACTAGCATAATCCTGGAGCTACATTCTAAATCAGCGTTTTCAACCAGTCTGCCGCAGAAATTTTAAAACATGTGATACCTATTTAGTCAGGGGTACTGACCTCTTTTTCCTTAAATTGTTGAATAAAAAAAATGACAACAGCCAAAACAACAATAGCCAACCAGTGTGAATGAATCAAAATTATACCTATTTTTTGTCACATTGGCAAAAATATATTTTTGGTGTGCCACAGAATTTTACTAATTAGTTTATGGGTGCATAAGATGAAAATGGTTGAAAGTCCCAGCTCTAAATATACACTGTTGCCTGTTATCTGAATTCAAACGATTTCTGAGAGGGATGGAAAGACCACATTTGCTAAATCAATGGCTATATGCTATTTACACAGAGCTGTTTTAATTTGCTCAAACAAAGAATTTCTGCCTGGGATTGTAGCTGTAAATTGGGACCACACCCTGGTTGTGAGTTTGCCCTGCTCTAGTGCCGTTTTATAGGCTTCATCTGTTTTTCACAAGGAGCTGGCTGGTGACGTAAGTTGAGAAATGACTGGAGCCACCAACCCTGCCTTCTGTAGATTGTTGTGAGCGGGATATGGGATACGGTATCATTTTTTATTTGCTGTATTGGAAGGGAGTTTTGCCGTATCCGAAGCTTCCACTTAGAATTTCGCACGGGAACCTACAATCCAAGGTTCCCAGGTAGGTATTGTACCATTGGCAAAGGTGCCTACTCTTGACTACATTTGGGACCATAAAAGTGACCACTAGGTGGGTTCGTGCACCCAGTGTGCCCCTGTGAACCAGTTCTCGCTTATGCCCTAGCCTCCCTACTTCCCCACTTTAACAGATCATGACACATGATACCTCTAGGTACCAATGTACCTCAGACTCTTCACCCATCATTCCATAAAATATTTGGCTATTTACCTTTTCCTAGGGCAGAATTATCCTAGCATATAGTTGAGTCTCCTTTGTTCATCCATTTCGAAAATTTCTGTCTTTTAGTTGGTGGTTTACACCACTTTCATTTAATGTAATTATTGATATATTTAAATTTGGCCTACCAATTTTTTGCTTGTTTTCTCTTCATCTTTCTGTTTTTCATTTTTCTGTTTCTTCTTGCCAAATTTATTATGAGTTATTTGAGTATGTTCTAGAATTCAATTTTCATCAATCTGTGTGGCTTTTGGATTCTGTGGTCTTTATTTAGGTGTTATTAGTAATTCCTGTAGAAATTAATATTTACCTAATTTTAAGCCAGTCTTCAAGTTAACTGATTTTTATGTCATATCCATTTTGCAAGTGAGCTATTTAAGTTATTTTTCAAAAATTCCATTATTATATTTTTCAGTTCTAAAATTTCTATTTTTTCTTTTTAATGGCTTCCACTTTGCTTGAGAACAGATTTTTTTCCATTTATTTCAAGAGTATTTGTCCTTCATGGAGTATAGTTACAATTTCTGCTTTAAACCGTTTGATAGTTCCAGTCTCTGGGTCATCTTGGGGTTAGCATCTGTGAATTTTCTGGCACCTGTGAGTTTTACTGAGCTTGTACTGGTACTTTATGTGTCAAGCACTTTTCAACTGTATCCAGGACTTTTTGAATATTATGTTGTGGGATTGTTACATTCTTCAGAGAATGCTGACATTTTGTTTGAGCAGCAACCTACCTCATTAAGTTCAGAAACAAGTCTTAACCTTGGGTGGGCTGTAGCTTAGATGTCAGTTTAGTTTAAAGGTTATGCAGGGCTATTTGTGTTAGTTGGGGACTCACCAGTGATTTAAACTCGTGTGTGACAGCACACTTTGGGTCAGTTCCATGCTTGTGCAATCCAGAGGGTGAGCCTGGGACCTTGGGCACAGAGTTAGGGATCTCTTACTATATAGATCCCTCCTCTCTGTGATTTCCCATGCACTGTCTTCAGAGAATCCTCTTTAGCTGAGCCCCTGGCCATTAAGCGGAAGTCTTCGTGTCCTGTGCTGTCATACACTTCCTATAACTGAAAATATAACTGAAAAATAACCTGAATTGTCCCCACTCTCTCTTTGGACCACAAGGACTTTTCTGAGTCCTTCTAGTCAGAAAGGACTATCTCATAGCACCGGGGGCCTGAGAGGCCACACTGCTGTCCTTGCCACGCAGTGCAGCTGCACGACTTGTGCTTGTACAGGGCTGGGCTGCTGACTTTTATTAAACTGGGAATTCCCTCTATTATTGTTCTACAAGGCCCCCCTTCCTCATCCTCTGGACAGAAAAGGGTCTTGCAATTTTTCCGTCCCTAACTGCAGATTGAGGATGCTCTAAAACCTATGGTGGGTCCTGGCTGGTGGCTCAGTGGATTGAGTGTCGGCCTGTGAACCAAGGAGTCACCAGTTCAATTCCCAGTCTAGTGCACATGCCTGGATTGTGGACCAGATCCCCAGGTGGGGGTATGTGAGAAGCAACCATGCATTGATGTTTCTCTTCTGTCTGTCTCCCTCCCTTCCCCTCTCTAAAAATGGAGGGGGGGACCTATGGTGGCAGTCATGGAAGAAAAATAAAACAGGAAATTCAAGTCTGCATTGGTTATTATTCAGGTTTTATTTCCCTCCCAAATCTGCTTGCTATTGTGTTACTTATTTTTCACAGTCCTCAGCACCTTTATGTATTTTGCACAGGATCTTTAGTTTTAGTGAGAGAGATAGGGTAGAATGTGTTTAATTCCATCTTACTTGGAATTTGAACCGCAAAAATTGAAGTATAAGAAATAAATTATTGTGAATCTCATAAAAGAATGTTAAGCATTTGATAAATTAGTCATGACATTTAAGAAACTTAAAAAAAAAAAACCCACTAGGAAACATTCAATATTATTGGGTTGACCAAAAAGATTATTTGTTTTTTTCCATATGCATGATGCCTCTTGTGGTGCTTAGTTGTCTTTAACTTCATTTAAAACAATTTTGCTAGACTGTATTGTGACAGCTGTCATGTCAGCGTGCATTAAAAATATTTATCATAACTAGTGACTTTTTGTGCAGCCAGTTTGATATTGAAGATAGAAGATATGCAACATTTTTGGCATGTGATCCTTTATTATTTCAAGAACAGTAAAATGCAACTGAAATGCAAAAAAATATTTGTGCACCCCTGGCTGGCGTGAAAATATAGAGAAATTTTCTGTGCCCCGACAGGCAGTGTTCTTTCATGTTTTCATGCTTTATGCACACTCTCCCTTCCTCTCTGGACTGGCATTGCCTCTCGCTCCCAGTGAGGGTTCATTCCCTTCTGCTCTCATACAGAAGTAGTCAGAGCCTTCATGCGTTTCTGTTTTACAAATAAACCACTTGTGGTTCGGTTACAGGAAGCATAATGAATCTCCTGCAAAAACATCTGCAATAAATGTTACATTATATTTGACATGTTTTCAGGACTTTAGAAATTAAAAAATTAGCCCTGGCCAGGCAGCTCAGTTGTTTGGAATATTGTCCTGATATGCCAAGGTTGCCAGTTCGATCCCTGGTCAGGGCATGTATAAGAATCAACCAATGAATGCATAAATAAGTGTCACAATACATCGATGTTTCTCTCTCTCTCTCTCTCTCTCAAAATCAATTTAAAAAAATTAAAATTGGACCCAAAATGGGAGAGCTATCCCAGCTAGTTTTCTTTAGATCTAATATAAGTGTTCTGAAGCTGTCACCTTTCAGGGAGGTGGAGAAACTTCACACAGCGGAACACTGATGAGAAACACTAGTAAGGATGCTACGTGGCAGGAACCTTGCCTTTGTCGGAGAACAGTGATCCCTTTACCCGAGAGTGGCTCCAATATGCCGTAATACAGTCTTTTTCAAATTGCGGTTGGCAGAATTCTGGAGAGGAATCAGGATATTCTCAGGAGTGTGTAATGTCTTCCCAATATTTTATTTTATTTAAATTGTTTTTATTTTTATTGATTTCTAGCGAGAGAGGAAGGGAGGGAGGGAGATGGAGTGGCAGAGAAAGAAATATCAATCTGTTGTTCCACTTATTTATGTGTTCATCGGATGCTTCTTGCATGGGGAGGGCCTCACCAGGGATCTAACCAGCAAACTTGGCGTTTGACACTCTACAACCAACTGAACACCTGCACTGGGCATCCATGTTTTAAATTTTATGCTTTTATTTTATTGGGGGCTCACCTCAACAACTTGCTTCTTAAGCCCTGCATGGTCATTTCAGTGCTAGCTTTTATACTTGTATAACAATCTCTTTAGCATGAAGTAGACCTATTTTGATGCCATGTGCCATGAAATAAAAGAGCTGTTCTTCATATGTACCTGGTGTGTTCCTACTACATGAAGACAAATGGCATTATACCGCGCTGCGGTATAAGTCTGGGAGTGGTGCGGGGAGGGAGGAGGGGGAGGCAGTGAGTCAGCGCGTGCTTCACGTGACCCTGCTCTGCATCATGTATCATAGACTCACTTCGAACACTTTTATTTCACCCACTATTGGCATAATTAGATAAATGTTGTTAAAGTAAATATTGTTCCATGGTTGGCTGTACTTATTTTGTATTTTGTTTTATAGTTTTATGAGAAGGTAAGGCAAAAGAAGTCCATTTCAAAGTTTATGTTCATACATATTAAATTGTGTGGAAAGCATATTGTGTGGGAAGCATGTTTCCTTTGTATTATTAAATGTTTTGGAAACAACTGAGGTTGAAAGATTGGGGACCTTGAAATTAGACACATTCAAATTCTGATTCTGTTGCACCTTAACTGAGGAAGTAAATTAGATTCTCTGAGTCTAAGTTTTCTCATCTACGAGAATAATGGCAATTTCATTGTTAAAATCAGGAAATGGATAAAACTATGCAGTCAACGTGTGTTTTGTTCTCTTCCTTTCTTTCCTCTCTTTGTCTTCAATCCATATTTTGCCATCTGCATTTCTCAATAGAACCTTCCAGTAGCAGGGGACACAGATTAGCAGCCCATGCGCTTCTGGTTCATTTAGCCCCGATGGAAATTATGCGAGAGGAAGTGGAAGATTTACAGTGTTGGAATTATTTAGAAAAGCAAATTACTCATGTTCTTTCTGGTCTCCCAAAGCAGAGGTAATCAGGATGTGTTTAACACCTGCTTCCTTATACTAAGCTGGAGGAAATCTTAGGATTAAAATATTTTTCAGATTTGTTTTTTCATCGAATTAACATCTGCCTTGAATTTTTAGTCCTAAGAAATCAGCAATAAAGCAAACTTCTATACCTAAATTACTTAGGGATTTAAATTTTTATTTTCTTGAATTATGGCTTAGTTCAATATTATTTTGTATTAGTTCTAGGTATGTAGCATAGTGGTTAGACAATCATATAATTTACAAAGTTTCCTTCCCACTGGTGTTTCCAGTACCCACCTGGCACCACTCGCAGTCGTCCTGGTCCCATTGACTGCATTCCCTGTGCTGTCCTGGCCATCCCTGAGACTATTCTGTAACTGCCCATCTGTGCTTCAGTCCCTGCACCTTTCACGCCATCCCCCAACCCTTTCCCCTTGGCAACCACCAGTCCTTCTCTGTGTCTGAGCCTGCTTCAACTTTGTTAGTTTATTTTGTTCTTCAGATTCCACACATAAGTGAAATTATACGGTATTTGTCTTTTAGTCCACTGAGCAAAAGACCCTCTCAGTCCATGCATGTTGTGTTAAGTGGTAAGATACTGCTCTTCTTTGTGGCCTAGTAATATTCTATTTTATATACAAACCACTTTTCTACCCACTGATCTATGGACGGGCACTAGGGTGGCCTCCATATCTTGGCTAATGTAAATAATGCTGCAGTGAACATTGGGGTGCATATACTTTTTTCAGATTAATAGTGTTTTTGGTTTCTTTGGATAAAAATACCCAGAAGTGGGATCAATGGGTCATAAGGCAATTCCATTTTTCAGTTTTGAGGAAACCCCACACTGTTTTCCATAGTAGCTGTACCAATCTGCATGCCCATCAACAGTGCAAGATTCCCTTTTTTCTCCATATTTCTGCCAACCCTTGTTTATTGATTTATTGATGATAGCCATTTTGACAGGTGTGAGGTGATGTCTCATTGTGCTTTTAATTTGTATTTCTGATAGTGACAAGGAGCATTAAAAAAAAAAAACAACCTAGAAATAAGTTTAACCAAGTAGGTAAGAGATCTGTACTTAGAAAGTTACAAGATACTGAAGAAAGAAATTGAAGATACAAGTTAAGTGGAAGCCTACCATGCTCATGAATAGGAGCAATTAACACCATTGAAATGTCCATACTACCCCAAAGCAATTTGTATATTGAACACACTTCCTATCAAAATGCCAATGGCATGTTTCACAGAACTAGAATAATCCCCAAATTTTATGGAACCACAAAATAAGACTCATCAATCCTGAGAAAGAACAAAGTTGAAGAAATCACGCAACCTGATACTAAACTAGACAAGGCTGTAGTAATGAAAACTGCATGGAACTGGCATAAAAAGACATGAAGATCAATGGAACAGAACAGACAGTGGCCCAAATAAACCCACATCTATGTAAATTAGTATTTGACAATGGAGGCAAGAACATATAATGGATTTGATTAAAGTCGAAAGATGTGAAATAAAAACCTTTCATGTTTGGGACATGTTTGACAATTTATTTAATTTTCATGCTTATAAAAATAGAATATGAAGTATTAGATTATATAAAAGGACTGACACTTGACTTAATTTTTAATTTCTGGGGGACAACTTTGCTCTCAGCATGAAATCTTTGCTCTTTAACTTTTGTTGAGACTTTATTACAAGCATGGTTATGTGACAATATCCTGATAGTACTTTCCAGAGTGTGCAGGGGTCAGTCTCCTCCTAGTCAGTCTGCTAATCCCCACAGCGTGGCACATGAGGTCATATCATGGTCTATCCCACCTTTAACTTTTATGACTCTGCTTATTAAGCAAATTAGTTTTCGAGATCAAGGCAGTTAACAGGCTATGGGCTCTAAAAGGATGCTCTTGGCAGTTTGTGGCCTATTAGAACTAAGACACATCTTCATCGCTACTATTATGGAATACCTGGCACCTTACGAAGTGGGTGGGAACAGAGGAGACACAGAAGTGATCAACTTTTCAGTGGAACCTTGAAGAATGGGTACAGTGTTGATAGGAATGGTAGAGTGACTGTTGCGCATTGAGCGTAGAGACAAAGAAGAAAGCTGTGTTCAGGAGTGGCCACTGTCGCAGACGGGGGAATAGAGAAGGGCAGCTGGTTTAAGACAGGATGCAACCCCGCAAAGTGGGCGGATAGAGGGCTTAGAGTGCCAACCTGTTTAAACAGGTAGTAACGTGCACCAGGACCCAAAGACAGAATGGAGCAATGAGCTGGAAGTTTAAGAGAACTTCAGAAAATGCTTAATGACCTTCAAGTAATAAAGCTCATCTTATAAACCACACAAAGGACATGTGAAGCCTCAAACCTCTTGTCCTTAACTGGAGGCCAGAAAAGGGACAGCTTACCATTCTTGTCATGCTTAGGGGTCATTCACTATACTATCTCACTAGGTTGGTATAACTAGCTTGCATCCTTTTTCTCTGTAATGCATTTAAAAATCTCCCTCCTCGTTCCCACCTGTGCATGATTAGGGTCTAAGCAAGGCATCCCGTGAATGTTATCTCAGCTCCAGGCACAAACCCCGGAGTGTACCTAACTCAGTTAATATTGTAACGGCTGAGTAAGGGCTCTTTAGCCAGCTAGTCCGAGTTTGAGTCATGCCCAACCCTGATCCTCCACGGCTACACCCTAGCTGCATATGGGCAAGTTATTCCAGTTTCCCAGATAAATGCATAGTAGAGTGGAACCTCGGTTCTCGAACTTAAATTGTTCCAGAAAACTTGAGAAGCGATTTGTTCGAAAACCAAATGTCCTTTGTCACCTGAGAGAAACATGACTGATCATTCAGGGATGAGTGTGAAAGCGTTGTCAGGCAGAGACTTGAGATCCAAAGTTTTGCCAGACAACCGAGACAAACTGTTCAAGAACTGACATTCAAGAACCGGTTTGACTGAATTAGATAATGTAGTATTCTTCCTTGATGCTACAAAATGAGACAATAGTTTCTTAAGGTGAGTTGCAATGGGGAATTTGAATCTTATCAATGGAGTTCTCAAACCTTATTAAGATTAAAGTCCATTGGTCTTGACTGTACTTACAATGGCTATTTTACCCATGCAGGATTTTGTAACATTTCACATCGGACACTGGATAACACCATTCAGTGAGTCATGCAGATCTTTAAAATGTTAACATATTTTATAATACAATATTTAAAAATCCCATTAGTTAATATTACCACCCCTGTTATTAGAAAAGTATTGAGATGTCAAATTCATGGTGAAAACAAGTTTTCCAAAATTCTAATTTTCATTTTTAAAGCTATAATTTTATTATTTGCAACAAATATGTCAAGTTCTTATGACAGGCTCACTTTATTTCTGAGAAATGTCTACCAAATACCAAGACTTAATAACTGTATTTGTCTTAGTCTTATGCTCAAGTAAAAATGATATTCCACGAAAACAAACAGTTACTTCAGACCCCAATGGAAATAATTGCATCTCTGCAAAATACCCATCACGTTTTGGTATGCAGAAGTGCTTTATATATAATTCCCATTTTATCATTCCAATTATTAAAGACATATACTCAGCAGGTTGATATAAAAAATGACTTTTACAGTTTCATTAAAGACTCCAGTGCAAGTGCCGTTAAGAACTTTTCAGACGCACAGCAGGGAACCCTGTGGGCCGTGCTGCAGCAGCGTGGTGCACCGCCTCGGCTTGTGTACCTGCGAAGGGCCTGTGTTCGTCCTTCTGTGTAAACGCCTAGCTGCCAGTACCATCTGTTGAAACTGCTTGAAAATGGCTTATATTTCATAGATGACGTTAGAGTGAATTTGCTAATATTTTCATGTCTTTTGAGGACTACAGTCCTCTTGTCTTATTTTGTAATATCTTTGTCAAGTTTTAGTATTAGAACAACAATGGCCTCATAAAACAAGTTGGAAGTATTCCCTGCTAATTCGTCTTCTGAAAGACTTTGTGTTAAGTCTGATGTTATTTTTTCCTTGACTGGTAACATTCACAAGTGAAACCATATAAAACTGGAGTTTTCTTTGTGGGAAGATATTTAATAATAATTTCAACTGCATTAATAGATGTGAGGCTATTCAGGTTTTATACATCCTTGTGTCAGTTTTGGTGAGTTTTATTTTTCTAATCACTTTTCCACGTTGCCTAAGTTGTTGAATTTATTAGCATAAAGTCCTAACTTTGTATCCTTTTAATTTAGCTAAGAATCCATAGTGACAACTCTTTTGCTCCTGATTTATAATTTCTCAGGTTTACTTGGTTGGTTTAATTCAAAATACTCTAATTTTGTTGCTTTTCTGCGAACTAGATATTGGTTTCATTGATTTTTCTCCAGTGTTTTCCTGTCTTACATCTGGTTGATTTCTATCCTTTATCATTTCCATCTATTTAATTTGGATTTACTTTGTTCTTGTTTATCTAGCATATAGCTTATAGTAGTAGAACCTTACACCATTGAATCTGACTGTACCTGTTTTCTACTAGAAGCACTTTAATCTACCATTTTCTAACAATTTTTTGAAAAATTAAAATGATACAATGTATGATTCCTCACTGTAACAAAATTAAACTAGAAATCAGTTAAGAAAAGGCTACCTGAAAAATCCCCATTGTAACTGGAAATTAATACACTCCAAAAAAAAAACCAGAACAAAAACACATCCCAATTCCTTTCATAAAGCTACTATTACCCTGAAACCAAATAAAAGCTGTAGGGAAACAAACAAACAAGCAGAAAGAAACCTACAGGGCAATGACCCTCAAGAAAACAAATATAAAAATATTAGCAAGCAGAATCCACCTATACATAAAAATAATTATATACCATATGCAAGTGGGGTTTATTCAAGGGAAACAAGGCTGGTTTAACATTCAAAAATCAAGCATAATACTAACAGTTACATGATCATATAAATCAATGCAGAAAAAGCATTTGACAAAATTCAACATTCCACGAATGAGCCACGATCAAACCAGGCACAGAACTTCTGTAACTTGATAAAGAACACCTACCAAAAGCCTATACTAGCATGCTTCCTGGCAACAGACTGAATGCTTTCTTAATTTTTGAAAAAATGGAAAATATGCCAGTTCTCATTACTTATTCTAGGTAAGAAAAAGAAAAAAAAAAGGCACATAGATAAAAAATAAATAAAACTGCCCTGATTGAGGATGACATGAGTGTGGGAATGCTGGCCTGTTAGATTACTCTCTCATATTGCAAGAGGGATTCCCAAATCTGTGCTTTTGCCTTCGTTAGCGTACTTGAAATGCTGGGGGGTGGGGTGGGGGGGACAAACCGCAAGGAATCCTCTTGTCAAATGTTTGAGGTTCTTTTCATGTGTGCATACTGCTCATCTAAGCTTCTCTTAAACTGATTATGTACAACAAATACAAGTGTTTGCTATCAGACAAGTCACATATCACAGGTTCTGGAGACCAGCTGCCAACATCGGTACCTTGGCTGTAACCTGTATTATCACCACGGGCAAGTTTCTCAACCCCTCTGCTCCATTCAGCTTCCTCAATTATACGATGCTGACACTACTCACCTCACTGGGTCATTAAAGGACCACATGTGAGAACACGTGCATGTGAGAACAGTGATGGACACAAAGAGCTCAACAGATGTTACTCGTATTACTGCAGATGCATGGAACCCATGTTTCCATCCCACTGGAGGTTTTCCCTCTAATCAAAGAACAACAACAACATTACTCACAAAACTTTAATGTTTGAGAATTTTCATCAAAGCAAATTTGTATAAGACAAAAATTATGAAAGCAGACACATAGAAAATGTGTTAGCAGAGGAAAAATCACACCTATGGCAAAATAATCACCCCACAAGTTACTTATACAGTGGTAATTAACACAGCAGTGAAGTAACATTTTATAACTAGTACATTACAAGTAGTAACACCTGTGCTAAGTTGTGGTCAACAGGTGTAATATATTGGTGACAGTGTAAATTGACAAAACTGTTTTCTGCAAACAATTTACAATATATTTGAAAGAAAAGAAAAACCTTTGCATGGCTATTCTATTGATACTGGGCTTCCTGTAGGTCAGCATTTGCAGCTTTGCCCCCCAGCCTCCCACAGCAGTCAGCACTTTCCAGGCACAGTCCTTTCCAACGTATCCAACAATATCAGTTACCTGCGTGTTCTCTGACAGCCTCACATATGTATGAGGATGGAAAATAAGAAATGTTAAACCCAGGGCCAAGCAGTGTGAGCATATATCAGGGAAAGGATAACACGAAGGAGCTAAAACTGAAGTTTGAAGAAGGGATGGATATAAAGCATACAGAAACACACCCAGGATGACACTGGCACATGGCAGAGCTTTCAAGATTCAGAGTTTGGAGACTCTGGTGATATACCTATAGACACTAACAACTATTCTTAAGTGTTTGTTTACACAATCTTTTGAGATCTTAAAGAAACATCATCCTTTAGAGCCGGAAAGCCAAAGACACAAAGAAATACAAAATAATCAAATTCTGAGTCCTATTGGTAGAAGAGATGGCTTCAATTTACTTACATACATACATAGCAGACTGAAGAAAAAAGATCTGTTGTCTCCTACTTTCTCATTCACCAGTAAATTGTTATTGACTGGATTATGAAAAGGCTGACAAAAATCTCTGAAAATATTGGCAGACATCAGGTAAACTTGCACCAGACAGCAGCATGCAACACACTTTTTCTTAAGCATCTATTGAAATATTCATAACGATTTTTAAAAAATGTGCAAATGCACAGATCAATTACTAAGCATATAGAAACATGATATTCAAACATCATAAAATGGGAAATAAATCTTGAAAGATTCTGTCATTTGAGGCTAAAGCAGGGATCTAACATCCACAGAGAACTAACCATAAATAGCTCAGAACATGGGTAATATCTTTTTCTGTGTTCCTTTTGTTGGTCCAGCTACTTGCTTTATAAACCTTCCTTACCTGAATGACTTTATTAGCAATTGAAGACACACTGACATTATTTTAGGAATTAAACTAAAAGCTGATTATCAGCTATCTTTATCCTGTAATCTAATTTCACCTGTTTCTTTGTATTTTTGCTTTTACAAAAAGAACTTCTCACCAACCAGGTATCTCAGGCTCCCTAATATATTGTATAAAAGAGTTGTGTAAGAAAAATAATTGATGACATGCATAAAATCACAATCACAATAATTGGGCCACAGTTACACTTATTTTAAAAAGAGAAACCATGTTCATTTAAAAGTGATATAGAGAAATATGGATCAAGTAACAAAATAACATTAAATCTTTATATAAACAAATTAAATAAATCCCAATTTCTTTAAAAAATTTATGTTTAAAAAACAGGTCAAGGTGAAGGAGTAAATTCATTCTTTTAACTTCCACACATGATCACTTGGGCTCCTTTGCCCTGGATTTGGTTTCCCTTGGAACCTTTCCATTTTGACATTGAGTAGATCTGGTTACTGTAGAAACACCATCCACAAACTTGGTTTTGAAAAGGACGTTTGCATTGTTGAACATACCTTCCTTCAGGGACACCACAATGAACTTAAGGGAAAAAGGGAAAAAAAGCATAAAAATAATTTCTGTAATCCTTGAAGAAGTTCACTTTTTTAAATAATGGGGTTAAAGAATTGTTTGGAGAGATTTAGATTTTTGTTATTTCTTTAAATGCCTAGTTCCAGGCAAACACACATCCTCAAATGTGAGTAACAACTAGTTACATCAAACACCTAAGTTAATTCTAGCTTTCCATATTCAGTTTTAGGAGCCTCTTAACTTTATCCTGAATGCTCTGTTACCCAAGTTTGCTATTGACTGTTGGCTGACTGCTTGTTGCTATCTTCTGTAGCTGGCAACTGTTTTGTTTTTGCCACCTCTCAATGCCCCAGGAAGTCTTTTTCTCTGTGATATTCTAGTATCAAGGCTTCAAGTTCTTAGGGTATCACCACTAGTTCCAACGGAATATTTGTACTTGTGTAATTAAGAACAGGCACCGCTTCACTGTTGCATGCTAAAATAAAACTGCCATAATAAATAGACAGTCTATGATAACTGATAAGTGAAGCCCCTAAAGAGCTGTGTAATGCATTATCTATAAACGGTATTTGGCGGTCTCAGTGCAATAAAACAAACTGTGCTTAGTCTAATGGGGCTTTCTCTGCTCTCTAGCCAGGAGACATGACAAGTACCCCACCAAGTGTCACATGATGCTCTGACACACAGGTGTATCCCGAACCATTCTTGTTTGGACTGTGTGTCTCTGGCAGCTAGCTAGAAAAGGAATTACATTTAGCCCTAAATTAATCCCAAATTATGACAGTATTAGATTCTCCTCACACTACAAACAATTGTAATGTCTGGCTTTTTCTGTATCAGGAGACCAAATCCTTTTTTGTTCTAAATGCATTTGAATATTAATATAAATTTAAAGAAATACACAGAGCTTTAGTATTCCTCAACCTTAAATATATTATTAATAATGGCCAGTATAAAGAATAGCTTTAAAACAACAAATAATATTACTGAGACATTTTTAAAACTTAAAAAAAAATAAATAAAAAAAGATGTTCCCTCTGGTTCTTACCTGAGAATGTGTGAAGTGAGTACGCAGCATCTGTCCAATATTCTGGGTATGAGAAAGATCCAAGGCTGCATCCACCTCATCCAGAATATAAATTGGAGCAGGTTTGAAGAGGAGCATGGACAATATTAATGACAAAGCTACTAAAGACCTAAGAAAAGAAGGCCAGAAAAGAGCGTCAAAACTTGATTTTACCATGTATCAAACCACTAAAGCGAACCTGCTATCTTGTTATCATTACGATGGAAAGCACAGATTTAGCTAAGAAATAGCCATAGAAAAAGGAACCTTAAGTTTCAAACTTCAACACTTGTACTAAAATGTCTTTTATTTTTGCCTTTCATTTTTCCTCTTCAACAAGTTCTATTTTGAATAGAACAGGTTTATATTCTTCCCTCCAAATAATCAGGATGTTATATTTGGCACCTGTCCTTAAGAAAACATATTAGTGTTAACAGTTTCTTTCCTTCCACAATAGTATTAGATGCTATGTCTTTAGGTGCTCTCTTTTGAACTTTCATATGTATGCATCTTCGTGCACACACATACTCTATCCTCTTTTTAATTGACATCAATCGAGTTAGTTGAATAGATTATGGCCCGTTACTCTAAATATCTCTCATCGCCAGAAGTTTAAGCAATCCTTTTGTGACGGTTAATTCTGTGTCAACTTGATTGAATCATAGGGTGCCCAGATGTCTGGATTGACATCATTACTGGGTGTGTCTGTGAGGGTGTGTTTAGATGAATATGGCATTTCTACAGCAGCTCAATAAAGCGGTATGCCCAGCCCAGTGTGGGTGGACAGCATTCAACCTGCTGAGGGCCTGAGTAGTAAAATAGGTAGAGGAAGGAATTCTTCCCTTCCCCCCAGTTACTTGAGTTGGGACATGAATATTCTGCTCTCAGTGCTCCTGGTTCTCGGGTCTTCACCATCAGACTGAATTATACCACTTGCTTTCCTCGGTCTCCAGTTTGCAGACAGCAAACTGTGGGACTTCTCGGCCTCCACAATAAAATGAGCCAATTCCTTATAATAAATCTCTTCATATATACTACATAAAAACCCCTATAGGTTCTTTGTCTCTGGAGAACCGTCATATACCTTATTTAAAATTTGTTGTTATGCCCACTCTTAGATCTGCAGCTCATTTAAAGTTCTCTTCTAGCTAACCAACCCCCCTTAACTGGTTCTGGTATGAAGAAGCACAGCAATTTTTGTAACATTATTTCTTAAGCGCATTTTATACGAAAGCCTTGTTTATTTTAGTACAAAATACTTATAATTATTCAACACGAGAATAAAAGTCACGAACATTTGTAACACTCTACAGTGCCTGTGTGCGGCTGACTAGAGTGAGCTGTCACCCTGACCTTACTGCACGCCAACAGGGATTTATCAAGAAACAGGTGAGTGGGATGAAAGAAAACGTGTGCCCTGTAGAGGGGGGACTAGGAAGGTGGAAACAAAATGTCTAGCAACGGAAATGAACGAGATGGTACAGTAAAAGCAACAGTGAGACAAATTTGCCTCTATTTTATGCATATAGAATTTAAGGAGCCTAATATGTAAGACTACATATTTTAGTTAGAACATTTGATTAAAACAATAGGCAACAAAGGAAATGTAAGGATAATCAACTAGAAAAATAGATAAAATATATAGCTGAGGTCATTCAAGCAACCTAAAATTATTTCTCAATTGGCTTTCTTTGGCTACTGAACTTTAAACTTTCCATTCAGAAAATAAAAGAAAAAATCCTCATCAAGAGTTATACTACTTTGCTGGGTAATAGCAAAACTATGAATAATTTCCTATCACCTTAATTATGGAAATAATTTTTAGGTCCTAATAACAAAATTAACATTTTCTATTTTCCTCAAAACATTTTCTAAGACTGGTAAAAACAGTTCTGGAATTCAATTTTGGTTGACAGGCAGCAGAAACTCAAAATATTAAGGAATTTTATCAATAATGAAAAATACAGAGTGGATTGATATTACTGGTACTCTACTCATCAAAATGGCAAGGATTTCATAAAGGCAACTAACAGGTCTCAGTATTTCCTACGAGTGTAAGAGAAGAGGAACATGATGGCATTATGGAGCCCAGGAGAACAATTCAAGGACTGTGGACTGTACACTGTGCACAGGAAAAATTAATAACCATCTTCAATTATGTAAATATCACAAATTTTCCTTATGAGGTTCTACTTGTTTGGTCCTCTGCAGGTAGAGAGTTAGGTCACATGACCTTTTAAATGTCTTTTGGCAAGCTGATTGCCTAAATCACTGAGTAAAGGCTGGGAGAAACTTATCTGAACACCAGAATATGCTATTTCCAACACTTTCCATTCATTCTTTTATGTAGGTTTCACCTTCTATCTGGTACCATTTTCCTTTACCTGAAAACTTCCTTAATCTGTATAGTTCTACTGGGATCAAATTCTTACAGCTTTGGTTTTTCTGAAAAAAATAATTCTAGTGCCTTCAATTTGACGGCTATTTCTATTTGATATAGAATTCTGATGTTGTTCCAGACTTCTGGCTTGCACAGTTTTTAAAAAGTCTCAAGTCATTCTCACCTTTGTTCCTTGGCACTGTAATATGCCTTCTTACCTCTGGCTGCTTTGAAGATCTGCCTTCTAATCACTGGCACATATAACCACAGCAATTGTACAATCTGTGGTATGCCTTGCTATATTATTATATGCACGTGTTTATTCTACCTGAAGTCAACAGAAATCAAGTCTGTAGGTTCGTAGAACTCATGAAACCTGGACAATTCGGGACCATTATTTCTTCAAGTACTTTTCTATTTTGCCTTTCTCTCCTTGTGGAACTCTAATTACATGTTGGATGGTGTAGTATCATCTCACAAGTCACTGAAGCTCTATTTGTTTTTCGTGTTCTGTTTCTCAGTTCAGCTTGAAGAGACTCTGTATTCAAATTCACTCATGTTTCCTTTACATTGTCTAATCTGTTATTAATTTCATGCAATGAACTTTTCCTTTCAGTCGTATATATTTTTATCTTTAGAGGTTCCACTTGATACCTCTTTAAAAGTTTCCATTTTTCTCATCACATTTTTTTTTCTTGTAATTCTTGGAAATAGTTAATGTAACTCTTTTACCTTCCTTATATGCTAATTTTATCACCTGTCATTTGTAGGTCTGTTTGCATTGACTGATTTTTCTGTAGGGTATGAGTCATATGTTCTTGATATCTATCTAGTAGTTTTTATTAGATGGCATACACATTACTATGTTGTTCAGAGACTGGGTTTTGTTATCTTTCTTTAAAGAGTGTTGGGCTTTGTTCCAAGAAACAAGTTACATGCAGATTAGCTACACTCTTCAAGGCCTGCAATGAACTTTGCTAAGGTCCATCTGTAGCACCCTTCACTTCAGGAATAATACAACCCTAATTCTGTGGTGTAGTTCCCTGGAGTCTTCCAAGTGCCAATGTCTGTTTCCTGAATTTAATGAGACTACTGGGCATTGTGTGGGTTTTCCGCTCCATCCTCATCCCAGACACCGCTCTTAGAAGAAAGCAGGGTGAACACTGGGCTCCCAGCACTTGCGTTTCCTTTCTCTCGGGTCTACACTCCTGGGCCACTCATTCTCCAATGTCTGAAAATAACTGTTTTTCATATATTTTACCTAGTTTTCTAGTTAATTATCCTTACATTTCCTTTGTTGCCTATTTTAATCAAATGTTCTAACTGAAATATGCAGTCTTAAATATTAGGCTCCTTAAATTCTATATGCAGAGAAAGCTAAGCAATGCAAAACTGGCACAAAATTGATAGGCAATGAGATGATGGATTATAATAAAATAAGAGGAATTCAGACTAATAATATAGCTAAGAGACTACTCACCTCTGACCACCACTAAGTTCAGTTAGGTTTTCTTTCCAGGTATTTCCTAAAGCAACCTTGAACTCCAGACCATCCAATACAGTTTGCTTCTCTGGTGGTGCAAGCATAGCATTAGCACCAGGCAAAAGAGTAGAAAATATAGACCCAAAGTCCTTGTTCACCTGGGTAAAAAAATGATGTTAAAAGTTTTCTAAAGTATCAAATTTTGACATGTATACATGTAACCCAATAGTGCATTTTTTTGTCTGTTACTCTACCTCAGGGGTTGTCAAATTACGGTCCATGTGACAAATCTGGTAATACCCATTTATTTATGCATTTCCTATGGCTGCAGGCACTAAAACAACAGTCTAGCAGTTGTAACAAAGACTATTTGGCTGGCAAAACAACAACAAAATTACTTGTCCCTTTATAGAAACAGAGCTTACTAAGCCCTATACCTCAAATCTAGCATTAAGTTTTGGAGGCCATAATGCAGGAATACTCAAAGACACATAATTGTACAATACAGAAGACTGAATTTTTGGTTAGAGAAGCAGAAGCAAAACAAAAACTCTTTTTGCCACAAAACGTTCTCTTACGAAACTTGTTTTCTGTTGACTGGTATGGTTAAGATGGGCCTGTGATTATCAACTAACCTTAAAAAGCCTAGGATGGTCAGGTGGCCCTGGAGAAATAGAGGCATGAAATCACACAACAAGATCTGTTCAAGGTGTTGAATGATTCTTTTTATGCTTCTTCTCATTGCCAAAGAAGCTGAGGTGTCAAGGTACAGGAAGAGAAGTAGACCCCAAAGGAAAAAGGCTAAAGAAGCTGTTTGGCCTATCTTCATCAAGCCACAATAGGAAATTAGAGATTTAGGGCCAATAGTATAGCTTTTAATTGGTGAGTTTTGTGCATATAGACTTAATGATGTGAGAATTTGGCCATCTGTTCTCAAAGACATAACTAATAACCTCAGAGTTCAGCAGATAAATTTGAAAAATTTGAGAGTATATACACATACCATATACCCACAGGCCTTGGACAGCCCTGTTCTCCAGGAAAATCTCCAAATTCAAGTACAAAATTCAAGACAAATATACTTTTTATGAGCATGTTTAGTAAAAAAGAAATCTCCTAGATATCATCAGTTTTCCAGAATATAAATTTACTAGGGAATATATATTTTCAGAGCACTGTACACATGCTAAGTAATATCCCACAGGAGACACACGCTCCAGTTTTATATGGGATAAAATTTCAGAGGTAGGCAAGGTTCAGCTAAATGGGACGATAACAACTGTCTCTTTTGGGAGAGCTGGGAGGTAGCATAGTACTTATAAACATCTAGATTCTTTTTCTTTTCTTTTTAATATTTTGGCCAGGCAAGAGAGAGGCAGTTCAGAACTAAGACAGCAGAATGCCACTAAACCCTAAACATGGCCATGGACCCAATGTATAAGTCTTCCAAAGGAGGAAAGAGAAACTAACTTATCAGTTAATGGACAGAGAAGAATATAGCCTTATCCTAGATAGAAAATAAATTATATTCACGGGTAGGCATAGAGATACGATGCAATCAATTTTAAAAATCCAATGAGGCGAAAAAGTGCCTAAAATACTCTGGGGCTTTGTGAATGAAGTTTGCTTATGGGCTGAAGGAAGTATATAATGCTGACAACAATACCTACTTCATTAGGTTCCTGTGAGGACTAATGAAAAAATTAATGAGAATAGTGAATGACATAAGCACTAAGTAAATTTACTTGCTTTGTGAGAACCTTAGAAATAGGTAAAAATCAGCATGAAGGATAAACTTATTCTAACCGTTCACCCAGGTACCACGGCGAAAACAAGAGACAAAACCTCTTAGATCCAGTGTTAAATCCACATGACGTACAGCACGGGACCAATGTTTTGCATGCATGTTTAAAAAGACAGATGAGACATGGGGAACCCTGAAAACAGTGTGACTGAAAGGGGGCAACTGTGCTGCCATAATTGAAAGTAAAGTTCCTATAGAATTAAGAAAAAAGAGGAACGGTGCCCAGTTAAATTCTAAAGGCACAGGATTGTTCAAGCACCAAACAGCACGGTAGCCATGGTAGATGTAGGAACAGGTTAAGGAATTATTCTAAAGGAGACAAATATATACAGCCAGGAAATTAGAACTAATGGTAAAGAACCTTGAAATCATCCACAGTTGTCATAAAACAAAAACGGTAACTGAGATTTAAAAAAAAATAAGAGTCCAGTAAAAAAACAATACTTCCTTACTTATTGCCCAATTCTTAAACAAAAGGGTGACAGCAGTTAGCAACAAAAGGCAGTTTTAACTTTGGTACTAATTTAGGAAAAAAGAATCCCAGTTTTTAAACTTAGGCTATTACATTTTTGTAATCTTTGGTTTCTTCATGTATAAAATAGGAATAATAACTATCAAAGTCATGGAATTGTTTTAAGATAATTCATGTAAATTAATTAACAAAGAAACTGTTTAATGTGTTAACTAATATACTTATTAGTCCAATGTGCACAAAAATGGTTTGTTAAAAGCCTATAGGACGCATAACATTTATGAATTAAGAAATGAAATTAATAATTTGTTATGTGGCAAAACATGTCAAGCTTGCCATGGAAACATTCTTAAAACTAATACTTGACCTCTCTGTGAGTCTGGGCAAGAGAAACCATGGAGGTCAGAACTGAAGGGATCCTTGGGAGAGCTTTTCCAACAATCAGAGATTTCCCAATGTGAAAATAATACTGCTTCCAGTTTCAAGCAGAGGGTGAGTAGAGAGTATCTTAAGGTTTCTTTCCAATGTAAATGCCTAGGACCTCATGGAAAGAAAAGAGGACAAAGAGTATCCCCTTTAAAGGTAATAAAGAACTGGCAAACAGGGTAAGAGTAAAAAAATGGAGAAACCTAAAAAGTTGTGAATTTAACATAACTTAGGAACCAGAGAAGAGACAGAGAGAGTATGATGGAGTGACACAAACCTACCTCTGCAAATCGGTAGGACTCAGGCCCAAACGGACAAAATGCAAGAGGCCCTTTCAAACATAAACCAGTCATCTCCAACTCATCTTATATAAACCTACTGCCAATATTCTTCATCTCTGTCTCGCACAGAATAAATGTACTAGAGTTTTGGTTCAAATACCTTTTGCCAAGCAATATTTAGGGCTTGGTTTTTCTTCTGGTCAAGGTCTTCTATAGTTGCAAGTATTTTGGATTTGTCATTTTCTACAATTCTCTTCTTCTTCATCAAGTCATTATACTGGCAAGATAAAAAGCATATTTAATTGGAAAAGTTAAAAGTTGTTTTTATATTCTAGAATTCAGTTAGGAATAAAGGGCCTTCATTATTTTATTTACATTATGTACATTCTTACTAACCAAAAAGATATACTGTACCAACAGCTATAATGTACACCAATTATGAGGAAAGGAAATATATCAGTACGTAAAATTCAATTATAACTGAGAAATTGTAGGACAAGCTCCTATAATATTTTCACTCCACTAATATTCCCTTGTCTTCCTTAGCAGCCAAGACACAATGAAAAATGTGTCATATGTAAACTCAAAAGTAGCTCTGCATGCTTCTTAAGGTTAGTCTTAGCAGTGACAGACAATTTCAATTCTTCATCACAATGTACAAATACAACACAATCTGGACTTTATTCATCTCTCTGATTTTTGGCATCACACTCCTCTCCACACTGCAGCCATTTGGTCTTTTTCAGTTCCTTGAACATAATCAACTCACTGTAGCTTCAGGGCCCTTGCACTGTTCTCTCTTCCTGAGCATTCTTCATCTATATCTGACTTACTAGTGTCTCAAGTTTCAGCTCCAACATCACATCTTCACAGGGACCTTTACTAGTCAATGAAGAAATTTTCTGGAAAAAAACTGAGGGAGGCTGCTGAGGGGTAATAATACCATGAGTAGAACTCCCTAAAAATCCTCTTAACTCATTTTTCCTCACAGTCACATTTCAAGGCCTCAAACTCTCTCCCTTAAAAACGCCAGCCAGTCCTGCTAGCTTCCTTGCTGTCCCTCTTCCTTACGGCCAGGCTTCTAAAACGTGCTTTCCACATTTTATCTCATTCCTTGCATTATTCCATGTAGTAGTTTCTCAGGTGTACAGACACAAAATATAACAGGAAAACAAAAGGCCATTGTTTGGTGAATTCTCTAGAAGAAAAATTTTAATAGTTATCATTATCTATTAAAAGCAAACAAGTAAAAGAACAAATTTCCTGACGTTCTGCAGCTCAAATTTGGGCCAATGATTTACTTCCCCAAATATGCTCTGTATTGCAAAGCTTTAATGGAGAAATGAAAACCAGCAAGGGCATTTTATAGAGAGATCATAACACACATTGTTAGCCCGTTTGGTATCTACCACAATGTAGATTCTTTGTGGATAGGAATGTAAATAATGGTTAAAAAAATCATAGCAAAATTTCTTAAAATTCAGCTTATCATAAAGCATCACTTTTATAGAGCTCTCATTAATTCTACTATGCAAATTCAAACAGAATTTTGCAGAATGAAAGAAGATATAGGGCATAATATAAAATTACTCAGATGGCTAATTTTTATGGGGCCATCAAGGATAGGAATTGGTTTCCCCTCTGGATTTTTCTAGTGACATGGCCGACTACAAAAATTTTGTCAGGGTAGGGGAGATGCATAACCTTATCAAGTAACTTTGGGCATTAAAACAGAAGACGCTGCTGATAAAACAGGTTATGGAGGTAACGATTTTAAGGACTGCTTAAACAAAACTGACGCTGCCAGTTTACACTAGAGGTAAAAGGAAGGTGGCAGTTGTGGAGAGACTGCTGAGGAGGCAGTGTACCTTTTTTTCACAGCTTTTCAAGGTAAATGAAACAAATGCTAGCAATGTGAGGCGTTAAGATGATCAGAAAACTATTGTTTTTATTTATACTAAGAATAAGATAAGAACATATTTATGATAAGGGGCAAAGCCAGCAGAAATGTCATTCAAGGCACAACAGAACATACAAACAACTGATGATGCAAAAAGAATGAAATCAGAAAATAAAGAACTGAAAAGGGAGAGAAGGAAAACAGGCAGGACATCAAGCAAAAGGCTGACCCTAACTACTCTCTCAGAGGTTACACAGAGCCATCAATGCTACTGACCTTCTCGAGTGCCCAGGGCCACAGGAAAAGGACTTACCCGCTCTTCCGCCTCCGTCAGTACGTTCATAGCTCTCATGTTGACATTTCTTCCTAGTTTCTCCTTCATTTCTTGCAACTTCTGAAGTCTCTGACCAGCTTCTTTTGGGTTGTTAGTTTTGAAATCATAAGCACTACTGGGTAGCCCAAAGAGGTGTTTCTCTGCATTAATCCAGTCATAATCTTTCAACATTTTGGATACCTAGCCACGTATGATAACAGAAGAATCTATCATTGCTTATAAAGTTACATTTAAAAACAGGTTTCTTAAATATTTACAATTTTTAAATAAAACACTTTAGAGAAAAACCCCATAATGGCTCATTTGAAAAAAATGAGTTTCACTGCTGACAGTGAGCATATATAGTAAGTATGAACATTTTTACCTGCAGCATGGGCTCAAGAAATAAGAGCGTATACAGAAAAATATCTTCCTATTACTTCAGCATTAGAAAAAGCCAACTCAGAAAATTTTACAATGAAATATTAAGTCAGATGAGGCTTCTTCAAATTTTACTAAATTCCATCTTTGCTTCAAAAATAACAAGTTGTGAAAATTAAAATTCTTACAGGAACACTAGAGTCATAGATTTGGTAAAACTGTGGAAGCCTATTCCTGATATCTAATAATTTTTCTCAGAATTATAATCTAAGTGAAAAACTGTCCTAAATGTTCATTCCATTACCATTGCTTTTTTGACCAGACACAGTAAAATACTTTTTCATATAACCAATTGAAAACTTTGAATTATAGTGCTTAAGGAAGGCTTTCTTCTACTAGAATTGTGTAATGTTGGTTCTGACCGGCAGAAACTACTGCTTATCAGTTTGTTTATCCTGATTAATTTCTTGGTTATGGTCTCACCCCTAGGTTCCAAAGCAAGATGATTATTTCTAGTTTGCCTTCCCTGCTGATACTTAAGCTCACTGAAGGCATTCTGTTTACACATAGCTTATTTGTGTATCTTTAGTGCCTGGCATAGTATCTGAAACTAGTTTGTATGTGATAAAAATTCGATAAACCACTTATTTCACAGAATCCTTGACTTTTCAACAGTTCTACTTCCACATCCCTTTTCCCTCTTAACTGTAAATAAAATCCCCTAGCAATCACCAGTACTATCATTAATTGCCAAATTGGCTAATGATAAATAAATACTAATAAAATACTAGAATAGTACAATGGTTTAAAAAACATTTTTTATGGACAAAACATGACTCTTTCAGGGGGTGTGGAGACTATTTTGTATACTGTGATCTTTTTGAGGTTATATCTATTGTGCATTTATGATGCTAAAAAAGATTTAAGGCACCAAACTGTTACATACGCATAAGAAAACATAATGGATAAATTATTGAGACTACATGGGTGCAGCCTCTTAGCCAAGCAATGAATTTCTCCAAAAGCATGTATTTTCCTTAAAGTACTAAAGACACTACAATACACTAAAGGAAGGAGCTTTAAGAGTGACCAAAAAAACTGAGATAATCTCAAAAAGATAACTGCTTGGTAAAAGATTTCAGATGATGGTGCAAAAACTGTTACACTGATCCTCAGAAGGACATCCACATTCAGAAGCACATTAAGTTTAGAAGTTGCCTATATATACATTTCTGTCAGTTTTTAAGTTGAAATAAGGTAAGAAATATATATTATTACTAATACATTAGTAATAGTTCTATGAACATTGGGGGGAAAAGTCACTTCCATGAGAGACCACTAAGTATGTGGTAACAACATTTTGCAGATGGAGATAAATTTAAAAACAAAACATTTGTGACATTTGGTGAAAATGAGCATTGTTGAGAAGCAGTTAACACAGCTGTAAAGGTTCAAAATTATGTTATACAGCAGTTCTGCCATTTATACTTAATTCTTCATCTAGTTTACTGGAACATTTCAATAACCTAGAAGCCAAAATCTTCTTAAGGGTAGAAATGAACACAAACATGCCTTTGCAGCAGCATCTTCTGCTTCCCTTTTATGCTTGTTGATATTGTGGTCAAGTTCTTTAATTTTAAGCTGAGAGTCATTGTTTTGTTCCTTGTGCTTTGCTACTTCTGCATATTTAGCTTTAATTACATTGTCTTGGGCTGTTATCACTTCTTTTTGCTTGGTCATCTCTTCTTGAGCTTTATTTAATGATTCCTGAAACAAATAATTAGGAGACAATATATATATTGCAAGGTAATATGGAGATATTTTTAGTTTACAGGCAAACGGTCACCTAACCTTCTATATTTTACATCCCCATTAAAGTGACTAATGAATTTTATACATAGGAGAAAACTGGGATCTCCAGTAGAAAGAAAAACAAGAGATGGGATACAGTAATCATGCTGGAGGCAACCACTTTTGCTAAATTATTACGGTTGGGATTAATGGGGGCAGGAGAGACTACTGCAATCTGACCTGTGAGGTCTCTTGGAAAAGTGGCATTTCTGGGTAGTTAGTAAGATAATCTGATTGACCCCCAAATGACATTTATCAGGAAGGGCCAAGAACAGGGATAGAAAGTAGGCTAGGATTGGCATCTCTGCCCTCTGTAGATGTAAGCCATGTAAACTTTACCAGTGTTAACAGAAGGGTACTGTGTTTGCTTCTAGCCCCAGGATCAAAACAGAAATGGAAGAGAAACTTTTTGAAGAAATAGATCTGTGGCACAAAGAAAACTTACTGGGCTGACTTCTGTCCTCCTACCTCCCAGGATGAAGCTATTCAATCTCCAAAGTGGTCATCACCACTGGAATTTAGTCTACCACCAATGCATGCTATCCCACCCCCCACCAAACACAATGTTTCATCCTAGATCTTAAAAGAACTCACACAAATGCCTAAAAACAAATAAAAAACCCAGCTCAACTGTATTTAGGTGACAGAAAACAAAGGAGGACAACCTTAATTTCCTAATACTGTTTCATTTGGGTCATGAGAGGGCTTTTGCAGAACATAACAGCGTTTACCTAAAAGTGATTCTCAACCAGTGTGCTGCAGGAATTTTTAAAACAAGCAATGTCTGACTATTTAGTCAGGGGCACTGGCATCTTTTCCCATACATGACAACAGACAACACAATAGCCATTCATTGTGAATCAAGGATGCTTCTCAAGCACAAGCTTGTCGTGTGCATGGGCTAGCAGCCTGCAAGGCTTCCCCTGACATCCCCAGTGAGGGGCCTTCTCTGCATGCTCACAGGCTGGGCACCTCCCCACGGCCAGTCTCGCCTGGCATCCAAGAAAGCTATGTCCCAGCAAGTGCCGCCCGTGCAGCACTTCTTTACAGACAGCTTCCCCTGGCACAGCAACCCTGGCCACCAGTGGGCCACACACATCTTCTCCACTAGATCTGGTTCTCAGCCCCGCAGGTAGCATGAGGCTCTTTTCCAGATATGTTTCTTCCATGGGTGCACTGCCTCAGCCCTACAGGTAATGGCTGTTCCTATTTTCAGGTTCTCTTTACCTGTTAGTGATCAATCCTGTATCATTTCAAATTCCTATTATAGTTAATAATTTTGTAATTAAAACTTGCCCAAACTACTGTATAGCCCTGGCCAGTGGCTCAGTTGGTTGGAGCATCTTCCTGTACACCAAAAAGTTGAGGTTCGATTCCTGGTCAGGGTACGCACCTAGGTTGAAGGTTCAATCCCTGGTTGAACCATGAATGGGAGGCAACCAACTGATGCCTCTGCCTCTCTTTCTCCCCGTCCCTCCCTCTCGTTCTCCCTCTCTAAAATTAAGAAAATCCCCAAGTATGGATTAAAAAAATTACTGTGTAGTTTTTGTCATCTCAAAGACCTGGACTAAAATAATTAGCAGTATTATTTCAGGACTCTTTCTGGATGGGTAGTCATTATTTTTGTGTCTCTTCATGAAATGAGTGAAGAGAATGAGTCCTCTCAAGTCAAACATCTTTAGCCAACGTTTCAATGTTGAACATAAATACATTAACTTAAAGCAATTTCTTCAGTATGGTAAGTAAATCTTACCTTACTTTTGGTCACCTCAGCTGCCATTACTTCAATTTGACCTTCATAGGACTTGATAGCTTCATTTACAGCTTCAAGCTGTTGTTCATAAGATGCATGTTCTCTCTTGAGTTCTTCTAGCTCCAGAGTGATAGCTTCAACTTCCTATAAGAAACACAGTATCTGGGCATTCAACAGGTTATTAACTACTAAAAATATGTATCAACAATATTAGCAAGAATCTCATGCAAGTAAGACCCGCAGCTTACTCACTCAACTACCAAATACAGATGTACACTATTTACACAGAATAAGGGAAGGAAAGGATATTATTTACTTTCCTATACCTAAAAAAAAAATTGACAAATCTATGTGTAATGTTTATGGGTTCAAAAACTTGGTATAAACTATTTCCTCTATCCTTTTATTCCTGTAGGGAAAAACAATATAGAATTGTATATAATAGATAAATTAAGTAGAAGTTAAAGCCTTTTCTATACAATTATTCGATGTCAAAAATTAGTTTTCCAATTTTCTTCTTCCCTATTACAGCTTTTAGTTCATTAGAACATAATTTGTGCAGTTACTTAATTATAAAACCATAAGATGTGTTAAAAAACAAATTATGAAGAAAAGTGAAATTGCAACAGTGATTCACAGCATAGCCACCGGCGATGGGCAAATCTAGGCCAAATTTCCAGCTTTGGAACTATCAAAAAGACATAGTCAAGTATCACAGGTCCACAATTAAATGGCACTTTGTAAATACAACATGATTGGCCCTACATCATTCTCCCACAGTATATGTTCACAAAAATGATCAACGGTGAATCTCTGAGGTGACACAGCAGCACCACGTAATGTAAGCTTCGGTCCACTTTCGAACGAACCATTTACCAAAAGGCAACTTTGCTCCTTCTCTAAAATTAGCAAGCCAATGCAATTCACACTTATATGACACTCAATTATTAGGTTTTCAGAGAAGATTATATTTTAATTTGACTTATAAATAAGATGTATAATTTAATTTCCTGAAAAAAGCACATTTTGGTTTTAGACTTAGTTGTGATGAATACTGGTAAGTAAGGCCAACCAATGGTGCTATACCACCTTCAGCTCTACATTGATCTTTTAAAAGATCAGTTCCATTTCAAGAAAGGTTATTACCTGTTGTTTTTCCTTCATTTTCTTGCTGGAAGCATCTGCTTTTGTTTTGGCACAATCAAGTTTTTTCTGAGCATCCTTTAGCTCTTTCTCTCTTTCAGCTTCTGCATTTTTCATTTTATTTTCCAGCACTTCATATTTTTCTTCTGCTCTTTTTTGAATTTCTTTGGTGTTTTTCAAGATCTCCTCACTTTCCTCTGTTCATAAAGTAGACAAACGTAGCTAAATGAAGTGCTTCAACAATTAACAGTTACAGATAATGGCTTACACATTCAACTTTTAATAGAAGAAATGGTCTGGAAAGGCTAGAGTTAAAAAAAAAATTGTTCCAACCTTATTCTAGAAATGGTGTGTTGAAACACAGATCCTGCATAAAAGCCGTATTTGAATATCTGAAGATCAATAACGAAATTATTTCCAGTCATATGAAAGTAATATAAACTTTACATGAAACTTACCTACTTTAACAAGATTTTGAAAGAATGTATTAAAAAGTTTATAAACCATCTTTTTTATATACCAGTATAGTTCCTAAAACCAGAACTGAAAGAATCATTATATTTTCTCTTCATTTTAGCTGCCAAAAAGCTTATAATTAATTTCATAAACAGGCTTACTTTGTGTTCTTCATTCATTTACTTTGATTCAAGGAACCTCTTATTACAGAGAAATACTGTAAGAACATGTCTAGGATGAAGCATGGTAAAAATATAGCCTCTAAATTTATAAAGAAGAAAAGGTAAGACAGAATGAGTATGTTCCTGTCACAAGTGACACACTGTGATAGAACCTAGGTGCAAATATAACCTTGGATACCATGACTGCACAATTTCTTATACTACCGGCTGTAGAATACCATTACTAGAAATCAAAAGATGAACCCCCCCCAAAACCCAAAAAACTTGAAACAAAAGAGAAATGGAAATACAACCTACCAAAATGTATACAGAATGTGTAAAAGCAGTTCTAAGAGGGAAGTTCATGGTGATAAATGTCAACAGCAAGAAACAAATAAAAATCTCAAATAAAAGACCTCACTTTACACCTCAAGGAACTAGAGAAAGAACAAAGATTAAAGTTTGTATAAGGAAGAACGTAAGAAAGATCAGAGTGGAAATAAATTAAACACAGACTAAAAATACAATAGAAATATAACACTAAGAACTGCTTCTTTGAAAAGGTAAACAAAATTGACAAACTATTAGCTAGATTCACATATATATATAGCTAGATTCACATATATATAAAGGACAGAGGGAAGATTCAAAATAAATAAAATCAGACAAAAGTTACAACTAATACCAAAAAAAATACAAGATATCATAGAGACTACTATGAATAATTTTAGGCCAACAAATTGGATAACCTATACAACCTATGGAAATTAAATCATGAAGAAATATAAAATCTGAAAGGACAAATTACCAGTAAGGAGGCTGAATCAGTAATCGAAACTTCTCAATAAAAGAATGAAAGTCCAGTACCAGAGGGCTTCACTGATGAATTCTATCAAACACTCAAAGCAGGATTAATGCTAGTCCTTCCTAAACTCTCCCAAGTTCATGAGGCCAGCGTTACCCTGATACCAAACCAGACAAGAATGCCACAAGAAAATCACAGGCTAATATCTCCGATGAACATAAATGCAAAAATCCTCAACAAAAGATAAGCAAACTAAATTCAACAATACAAGGATCATTCCCCTGGGATGCAAGGATGGTTCAACAGCTGCAAATCAATGTTATATAACCGTATTAACAAAATGAAGGCTAAAAAAGATATGATCTCAGTGGTACAGAAAAGGTATGGGACAAAATTCAACATCCATTTATGACAAAACTGTCAATAAAGTGTGTGTAAAGGGAATGTACCACAACATAACAAAGGCCATATATGACAAGCCCAGAGTTAACATCATACTTAACAGTGAAAAACCTGAAAGTTTTCCTCTAAGATCAGGGACAAGAATAGAGTACCCACTCTCACAACAAGTATTCAACACAGTATTGGAAATCTTGACCAGATCAGTTATGTAAGAAAAAGAAATAAAATGCATCTATATTGGAAAGGAAGAAGTAAAACTGTCACCAACTGCAGATGACATACTATATACAGAGAATCCTAAAGACTCTATCAAACAACTTAGAATAAAAAATTCAGTAAAGTTGCAGAATACAAGGTCAATATACTAAAGTCTGTTAACTTTCCTATAAACTAGTAAACTATCAGAAAGAGAAATTTAAAAACAATTCCATTTACAACTGAATCAAAAGAATATGCAGGAATAAATTTCTTGCACAATGAAAACTATAAGGCACTAATAAAATTAAAGATACCAATAAGTGGAAAAATATTCCATGCTCATAGACTAGAAGACTGTTATTAAAATGTCCATACTACCTATTCAAAGTAACCTGTAGATTCAATACCACCTCTATCAAAATTCCAATGGCATTTTTCACAGAACTAGAATAATTCTAAAATTAGTATGGAACCACAAAAAAACCATGAATAGTCAAAGCAATCTTAAGTGTGAAAAAAAAAAAAAACCCCACAGGTATCATGCTCCCTGAATTCCAGCTATGCCACAGAGCTATAGTGATCAAAACAGTATGGTACTGGCATAAAAACACAAACGTAGCTCAATGAAACAGGAGCAGGAACCCAGAAATTAACTCACACAAAAATGGTCAATTAATTTACAAGAAAGGAGCCAAGAATACATACGGAGAAAGGACAATTTCTTCAAAATAAGGTGCTGGGAAAACTGGACTGCCACATGCAAAAGAATGAAATGGGACTGCTATCTTATACCATACACAAAAATTGATTCAGGACTTAAACATAAGATCTAAAACCATAAAACTCCTAGGAGAAAACATAGGGGATCTTGGATATGATTTTTTGTATTTGACATCAAAAGCAATACAACAAAAGCAAAAATCAAGGAGGACTACATGAAATTAAAATACCTCTGCACAGCAAAGAAAACCATCAGCAAAATAAAAGACAACCTACTATGGGAGAAATGGGAGAAAACATTTGCATATCTGATAAGGAATTCGTAACTAAAATCAATAAAAATCATACAATTTAAAATTAAAAAACCCAATCCAATTAACAAAATGCGCAGAGCTTCTGAACAGACATTTTCCACAGAAGGCATTGACAGCCAAGCATTACAAGAAAAGATGGTCACCACCACTAATCGGAACTTCAAATCAAAACCACAATGAGACAGCATGTCCACTTTTAAGAATGACTATTATCAAAAGGCAAGAAATACCAAGCGCTGCCAAGGAAGTGTTGGCACTACGCTGGCGATGCACACTGGCGCAGCCAACATGGACAGCAGTAAGGAGCTTCCTCATAAAGATAAAGACAGCATTACCGTAAGGACTCAAAACTCCTCTTCTGGATATTCGGCTGAAAATGAAACACTAACTCAAAAAGATATATGCAGCCCTCACCATGTTACTGCAGCATTATGCACAACGGACAAGATGTGGGGCAGAACCTAAGTGTCCACTGCGGATAAATGGATAAAGAAAATGTCACACATGTGCATGTGGATATTATCCAGCCACAAAAAGGAAGGAAATCTTGATGTTTGTGACAATATGGGTGGCCCTTGAGGGCATTAAGCTAGGTGAAATAAGTAAACAAACAAACAAACAAAACCATTTGATCTCACCTTTATGTGGAATCTTAACAATGACTACAAAATATCTGAGTTCACTGACCCAGAGAACAGACTGCAAGAGGTAGGGAGTGGGGGTGTAGGGCGAACAAAATGGGTGAATCTTTTATTTTATAAAAGAAAAAAGTGAAAATATTTGTGAGGAAATAGGTGTGTGGATATTGTCCTAAGGAACAAGAAAAACTAAAACTACCACATACAATTAAATTCTGATTAAAACTGTAAGACAGGTTCTTAAAATTAGGGAAAGAGATAGCTATAAATGAATCATAAACATAAAAAAAACCCTTCTGTATAACAAAAATACTATAAATTAAAAAAATTTAAAGATAAGCACACATAAGCCAAGGATATTAATAATGCAGATAACTTATAAGAAATCAGAACATGACAACAACAAACTATAAGCAACTCAAGAGAAAAATGGGCAGAAGAAAATTCACAAAAACAGAAACCAAGGAACATACAATAAATATCCCAAACTTCGCCAGCAATCAGGGAAATGCAAATTAAAATGCTAATGAACTGTATCTTCACAACAGAATGGAGAATTTTAAAAGTCTAAAAAGGAATAGATTTGGAAAATTGAGAACTTTCATATGCCACTGGTGCAAATGAGTACTGCTACGAACAGGCAGAATTTGGCAATAAAATTATCACAATAGGTAGTAACTGAATAAGTATTAAAGATAATTCATCCCTGCTGGTGTGGCTGAATGGACTGAGCGCCAGAGGGTTTGATTCCCACTCAGGGCACATGCCTGAGCTGTGAACCAGGTCCCCAGTAGGGGGTACTTGGGACAACCACACATTGATGTTTCTCTACCTCTCTTTCTCTCTCCCTTCCCCTCTCTAAAAATAAAAAAAAAAAAATCTTAAAAAAAATTAAAGATAATTCAATAAATATATAAAAAAGATCTAAATACCTAAAGTAAGGTTACCAGAAATAGATTAAGCACAGAAGTTCTTTATCTTACCAATGGTTTTTTTAAGAGCATCTAATTCTTCTTGTTGCTTGTGATATGAGCTTTGCTGGAGCTTGGTTTGTAATAAATCTGCCTCCTCAGTTTTCACCTCCCACTGCTGTTTTAGTTTGCGATACCTTAGAAAAATAGGTTTGAATGCAATTTTTCTGATTTGAGATATGATTCAACCTATAGGCTTTTTACCTAAAACAAACTCACATACTATATGTAAATAATATAACATACCACTGCTTACAAGAGTAGTTTTGAGTCATCAATTAAATTCAAGTCTGATTTGCTCACTGAAGGTTAATAACTCTAAATGACCAAGATGGATAGTAACTACTTATACAAATACTCTTAATTTTAGAAAACACTAAAAATTATTTTTTAATAAAATAGGGTTCTTTTAAAAATAATCCCTTCTACTAATCCTTATCAAAAGGAAAAACTCTACAACAGCCTCTCACCTAAAACCAGATTACTACTATAAGACAATTTCACAATATTTCAAGAACGTGGTTATCTATTAATCTCAACTTTCAAACGTTAAAAAAATGATATTCCCTACATTTTCTAGTAAGACCAATAAAGTATAAAACAAATACTCCCTTGAGTAACTTGCCTGAGACTGCCTGACACCAATTAAAACCATAAGTTAGTCATTTCTCAAACCTTAAAAAATATAGTTGTAGAAATTTGGGGAAATAAGTTATATTCCTGATGTATATGGACTATGAAAGAATGGCTTTTAGTTGACCCTTCCACTCTCATTTTTTTCAAAATCCATTTCCTTTCCTTGACCTCAGTGCCACAATTGGTCTACAAGACAATTCTACAAAATAAATGATCCAATACTGCTGAACAAAGTTCAGTTCTAAGCCAAATGTGATCAAACTCACTGCCTTGCCAGAGCTTCCACATATTTCAGAAAAATTTTGTTGCAGTTTACTCACAGAAAAAGTTGTCAGTTAATGGTTAATTCATGTTACTAAAGGTAAAATGCATGCTTTACATGTATATGATGTTTGAAAGTGTGCATTTTGATACAATTTGTATCTTCAAATAACCACATCGACTGATTACAACAATTTCTTCAATGTACAGTGTCCTAGAATTCTTATTACCATTCTAAGCTTTGATAATGTTAAAGAAGAATGCTAAAAATTTACCAAAATATTTCAAGGTTTGTTTAGATTTTTTTAAATCCTAATTTCAATATTGTGAATCCTGAATAAAGTGTTTGATTTTAATTTTTTCTCATTGCTGTTTGCCAGCTTCAGAGGGACTAGAAATAATTACAATTCAACTTTCAAATAATGTTCCCTGTAAGTTTGTGGCATTTACACTCCTGAAGCTTTTAAAGCATATAAGGACTCTTCTCCAGGATAAGCACACGTGAGGTTCACTCACATCATTCAGTATTTATTTAAGCGCCATCTTCTCAGCAAAGCCTTCCCTGGACACCCAGTCGGAAATTTCAGCACATTTGCCCTGGATGGCTGATAGCTCCTTTCCTGTTACTTTTTTCTAATGTGTTTTACCAATTTAACTTTTTTTCATTTCCCCAACTATATATATAAGGACAATATGAAGGAAGGGATTTATCTGTTTGATTCGTCACTGTATTCCAGCTCCTCCAAGAGAATTTGGCACATAAGAGGCACTCCATATGGAATAATGTGAAAAAAAGGTTACATCAACAGCATGATCCCAATTTTGAAGATGCAATAACATGCATATACCTTATATCATACACAAACAGAATTTTGAAAACTGCACATACATACCTATATCCACACCCACAAAAGAAACACAACAAGGACATGCTTCACACTTTAATTTTAGCAGTAAATATCAGACATAAACTTGTTTACCTCCTCCATAGGCAAACTAGTGATCTCCAATAGCTACAGGATGGCCATCATGCCGCTAAAGTTAGTGCAGATACCTGATCAATGCTATACTGTATCACAGCAGTTCAAATCAAGGACTCAGGCATCTCTAGCAACCTCCAGAGTACTTGTGTGCTTCCCCACCAATCCCAGCAGGGGGCATCCCGAAAGGAAAGGGGAATATTTGGCTATTTTTTTCTTCCTTTTGTTTAATTAGCTTTCCCTAATTTCTTATAACAAAGACATTATTTTCATTAGAAAAAATGAGTAACTGATAAGTTATCAACTCACAATTTATTCAACTAAAACCAGGGATATTATGAAAAAGTCAGAAGCTGTATTACTCTAAATAAATTTGTTTCTCTACCATGTAAATCTTTGATCAAAAAAAAATATATATATATGCATATATCTTAACTTAACAGAAGTCTTACTTTTCAGCAATGTTTTTAAGACCTGCTAATTCCTCTTCTAGAGCCTGTAGTTCATTCTCCTTGATTCTCAGCTCATCTTGAACATCTTTGAGCTCTTGAAACTTCATTAAAATAGAAGCTGCCTGGGATCGAGCACCTGAGAAGCAAATTGAAAGAAGCCTTGGACAGTAAGTTATCACATATTTGGTAAACAATAAAAAGTTTCCTAAGAGAATTATGCTTAAAATGATTCCAGAGCCAATCTTTTACAGTGAGTTTATAAAGCTACAAAATTCACGCCATTATTCAACTCTTGAACTATACGTACTTCGTACATAATCCAAGTAGATGTGGTGGATCATTTATTCAAAATACCATATTTTTCAGACTATAAGAGGCACTCCCCACCATTTGGGAGGAATAATGGTTGTTAATGCTGCTACTGAGTTCTGTTTACATTTACATTGGTGAAATATTATGTTATTTATTTATTTATTTTAACATTTTATTTATTTATCTTTGGAGGGGAAGGGAAGGAGAGAGGGAGAGAGGGAGAGAAACACCAATGTATGGTTGCCGTTCGTGTGTCCCCTGCTGGGAACTGGCCTGCAACCCAGGCATGTGCCCTGACTGGGAATCGAACCTCGATCCTTTGGTTCACAGGCCTGCACTCAACCCACTGAGTTACATCAGCCAGGGCTATTATGTCATTTATGTTATTAAATATTTTACCACATTTTTGCTTCAAAATTTTTTTCCCGTTTCCCTCCTCTAAAACCTAGGTGCGTCTTATGGTCCGAAAAAATACGGTGATCACTCCCCCTGCCTATAGGGCTCATTCCTCCCAGGGCCATTTCCTCCCCACTAACACTGGGTTCAGCCATGTAATCTGCTCTGGTTAACAAGCTGGGAAATGTGTCTCTTCTGAAAATAAGCCTTAATTTAAGAGAGAGCACCTAATTCACCATATTTCCCCCCTTGCCCATTTCTCTTTCAGCCTGGGTCCCAGAATGAGATTAACATAGAACAGAAACAGCTAACTTACAGAGAACGTAGAACAATTATGAAAAAATCTTGTCAGTCACTGAGATTTGGGGGCTGTTTGTTACCATATCATAGCCTTGTCTCAGCTCTGATACAGCAGAGAAAATTGGGCACTTTAGAAGCAACTGTATTTGTCTGGCAGTAACAAGCTGAGGTGCTATATTGGCAAGAAAACTTAAGTTTGACAGGAGAATATAAGGTCAGTTAGCAATGCTATTATGAGTACTCTGTTAAGGTGATACGGGGTTGCATATCTGCCACCCCTTAGGAACTTCCATGAAATCCAGTCTCTTCTGTTTCAGATATTTACAAATATTTGGTCTGTCCTCCCATTATAATTAGTAGTCATCTTATTGTGTACCAGGGAACTTGATACTTGATCATGGGATTCATTTTGTTGACTCCTATTTTCTTGGCCTAGAGACAAATGAAGTAACTTGGTACTCTAAGAGGTGTTACACAACCTCCTGGTTTGGCTAAAAGCACAGACTCTGTAATTAGACTACCTAAATTCAAATTCTGAGTTCTTCTGCTTGCCAGCAAGTTATTTAACCACTCTGTAGCTTACTCTCTATACCTGTACACTGGAGATGACAGTGAAATGCCTACTTCATAGTTGCTATAAGAATTAAATGAGTTAATTATCTAGAGCCCTTAAAGCTTTATAGAATGATAAAAATACTCTATGTCTGCACTTTCTAGTTACCAATTAACCATTTGTGGTTATTGAGCCCTTAAAATGTGACCTGTACAACTAGCGAAATTGTTTTTCACTTTAATTAATTTTGATTATTTGACTGAATGTAAAGAGTCGTAAGTGGCTAACAGATACTCTTTGGGGCAGCACGGACTGACAACACTGCCTGGCACACAGCAAGTATTATTCAGTGTTTGTCATTATATGATCAGCTGACACAGACCTGGAAACTCAATGTGGCAAATATTAGAACAAGAAGAATATGATCATTATCTAAGAACTCCTTTCTTAAAGCATTAAAAAAGTACGGTCTCAGATTTTTGTTTTACTTTTTGCAGGAGCAGTGGCGTACACACAAATTAGAAGTTAACATGTTTCCTAAAGGAAAAATGGGTAGTTAAGCTAAAAGGGTACTGAATAAAAAGACTTCATTTCCCAGTGACCAGAATATCCTAATAGGGCAAAAAGCAAAAGAGAATAAACAAAGAATAATATACTTACTTGATGAATAAAAATGCTATAGGATTCCTAGACTAGAGCTCCTTGAGGACTATGACATCATATAATCTCTCAGTATTAATTAATACCTGTCACATGGTAGGTATTCAAAAGAAAACCCAACCCCTAGATTAGGAATAAAATTCTGGATTTATTCCAACCGCGTTCTACTTACCACACAGAATTATGAAGACAAAGTGATATAAAACCTACCTCCACTCAATGTCCCGTGAGGATCAAATACCTCACCTCCTAGAGTTACAGTCCTAGTCATTATCCTTTTATCAAAGGCTACTTTTTTTGCGTTATCCATATTGTCACAAACAAATGTTGTTTCAAAGACAAATTCCATTGCTTTCTGAAGTTCTGGTTTGTATTCAACCAGGGAAAGAGCCACATGAACATTATTAGGGCCAACCTGTGCGAAAACAGATATGTCACAGAACATACTACTCCTTTCCTTTCGAAAATTATTTTACAACATAGTAAGAACTTCTATAACAGAAATTTAGGTAATTCTTACCTAGTACTACAATTCCTTTGAACTTTCTAAAATGTTATGGAAACCTCAAGAGTTTTAGAAAAAAAAATTCAGATTTAAACACTGAAGGTATTTACTTCACTAATGTGAAGTAAACGAGTTAGCTAAAGAACCAAGCATCACGAGAGTTCCTATCAAGCAGGAGCCACTGCCAAGTTAATAAATACAAAAAAGACTATTCGGGCATACTTTCTTCAAGTATAGCAACTGCTGGATCAACCCTCACATCAAATATTTTCTTGCAATTTTTTGGTAGTATGATTGTTCCTCAAGCGACTACCTTTTTAATAAAGTTAAACATGCTAGGGCAGCTGCCTGCCAGTTACAGAAATAAAAATACAATAACTGAGAGTAAAAAAAGATAAATTTTTAATCCCTCTGCCCTTTACTTTGATCCAACTGTCTCTTCTCAACTTTAGACAGTGAGAGAGGTGCTCTTACCAAATCAAGCCAGAATAATGGACATCAATCTACCCCAGGAAACCTGGGACATACAGTCACTCAACTATGGTGTACAGCATTTTGCAGTTAATTGTCTTTCAAAATTTTCCCCCCCTGAAAACAGCACAATGTTGTCCCTACTTGTAGATGGGAAAACTAAGGGTCAGAAAAGTTTAGCCTTAGTTTTCCCACTGCCTATCTTTTTCAAAAATTAAGCACTCTTTATGAAGCTTAGCAGCAGCAGAAGTCAAAATAAAGGCAGCTCTATAGAACGTATGTTCCGCACTGGACCTCAACATAGCAGCTACCTTTAAACACGCCTGGCTAAGGGATCTAGACTGTTACTTGAAATCCCAATCTAGTTCTAACACTGGTACTTGACCTAAGGCTGAAATAACTTCCAAAGCTTTTGAAGTAAAAAAAGTACTGATGAAAAATACCACCTTTCAATTACTGTGCATTCATATTCTATCTCCTGACAGTGCATAGGATCAACACAATTGTACTTTGAAACACTTTGCATTGAAAGCTTCTCAATTTCAGCAAGTACACTGAATATCTATTTAGTATCTTAATTACAGATGCACTGCTAGGTTTCATGGGACTTTCTTTTTAACTCATGCACTTGAAATGATTACTCAAAAATAAACTTAGAT
Organism: Anoura caudifer; assembly: GCA_004027475.1. Taxonomy (NCBI): domain Eukaryota; kingdom Metazoa; phylum Chordata; class Mammalia; order Chiroptera; family Phyllostomidae; genus Anoura; species Anoura caudifer. The sequence continues at coordinate 86,275 of PVKU01002904.1, read as the reverse complement.
CGCTGATGAATGCTTGAATTCATATTTCTACTCAATATTATACAACCATAACAGTCTTTTAGTTTCCTTATACTTGTAGCCATACCACTTCAGATACACCTTAGCAGCTGACTGGCTAGATATCTCAGTCACATGTTCTGAATGACTATAGATTGAAAGGCAATCTAGGAGAACTCTAAGAGAATCTACTCTGCAAGTCTAATAGATACTTTCCATTATGGTTCTTGCTATGGACAGCTTAAGAATGGCATGAAAAAAAAAAACCAAACCTGAAGAATTCTGGTATTTATGAACTCTGTAATTTCAACTATTAAGAAAATAGAAATTTAATACAATCCAGTGCCATTTAATGACAGGGATATGTTCTAAGAACTATATTGTCAAGCGATTTCATCACTGTGCAAACATCGCAGAGTGTTACTGACACAAACCTAGATGGTATGGTACAGCCTACAAAACTAGCCTAATGATCTGTAAGGAAGGAAAAATAGTTTCCCCTCTACCCTTCTGGGTTTTTGGCTGAGGAATCCCTATAAAAATATTAACAGGAGAAAAAACACAAAACTTTAATAACATATATACCTCCTGTAGACAAGAGTAATTTCAAAATGGCTCAGACCTTCACCTTAAATACCATCTACAGTGCAAGACAAAAGACGATGCTGGGGGTGAGGAGAGTCAGTTACGGGAGGTTACCAGAAAAAGCACAGTAACCCCAGGCAAGGTTCCTATGCAGACTTAATTCCTTGTCTTCTGGCTGACATGAGTTCCCAGAGATAAGGGCAGCCCCCTCTACCTGATGTGGAGGGAGGCACCCTTAAAACGGAGATACCCTTACAAATGTAAATATCTTCTACAAAGGGTAACTTCCACATCCCTTCCAGAACTTTTCGGAGGTCTGCAGTTTCTTAAAGTTAACAAGCCTAAAATAATGGGGGTAACAAGCCTAAAATAATTGTTTCCCTATAGCTTCTAGGCTACAAACCTGTGCAGCATGTTACTATATGGAATACTATAGACAACTGTAACAAAATGCTAAATATTTGTGAATTATGCTTTGCTATGACATTACTAAGGTTAGGACTTCACTACAGCTCCGTTATAATCTCATAGAACCAGGGCCTTATATAGGGCCCTCTGTTAAATGGAACGTCTTTCATGGGGTGAGTGACTATATTTACTACCACCCGAAGTCATGCGACTTAAGGACTGGACATTCTAATACTACAACTTGGAAACATCAAAGGGAGTTTTAGTCTTACAACATTTTTATTCTCTTTCCATCTAATTTCACAAACACCAACTGTTTTGTATCTTAATTTTTTAAAGCACGGTAAAAAGAAAATTTTGTGGTTCTGCAAAAAAAAAAAGAGATAAAACATAAGTAAAACTTACAAGATTCTGAGCAATCCTCAGAGTTTCTGGAGCAATACACGAGGCTGAAATTTTATTGAGTGGAATTATGGTGTATCGACGCTTCAATTCCCCCTTTTCTAGAAGCTTTTTTCCAGTAACCTGAAATATTGTGGGTGTGAATGGGTGTGAAATAAAAAATACATATGTATTATTAACAATGACAGAAAACATTCAAATGGAAAAGTAAACATTTAGGAATTCAAAATCAATTAAATGTTTAGCAGTACCTACTATACTAAACAATTCAAAGTCTAAGACTGATAACATGCTTTCTGGATCCCTAATTAAGCATGGCACTTTCTCTGACATACAAATAATCAAATATAATAATAAACAATAATATAGTAAAAATGTCATTAACTGAATAGTTTTACCTTGTAAAGAAAGATAAGCAACCTTGGGAGAACCTTCAAACATCAAGCACCCAAATCTTCTAGGAGCACATGATTTTCAAGCTGACCAACAATTATAAATTTACTTTATTAAAATCAATTTACCTCTGTGTCTACTACAACATTGTAAAGTCGTTCCCCAGCCACCAATTCTAAAGCTGTGGTTGCAGAGCTATCTTTCACATTAATCAGAGAAGCTACAAGTCCTTTCACACAATTTCTGTTCCAGTTCTTCTCTGGATCCCTAAAACAGAAGTTACAAAAATTAATCTAGGATAGAAAAACAGAAAAAGGTGTGTGTAAATTAATACTCAAGAGCTCTTTCTGACAACATATTAAATTAAAAGCAGAAGATACATATAGTTTTAACAAAACAAAAAATTTTAAATGCCCCCAATGACTACCCAGCAATTGCTTCTAAATCAATAGCTCTCTTTAGTATCAAAAAGAATTCAGACTCTCTAATCTTTGTAATACAGGGTCTGGCACAAATAATATCCCTTTGTTATTACAAAATCTTTTACTACAAAATCATAAGCATGTAATTCCATAACATAACAATATCACACTCAAGCACACCATATGACATTTTAGGTCAAATGTTTGAATTAAAACTATAAATTATTACACCCATATTACCCTACTAACCACACTCAAGCACGCCTTACTTCTGCCAGACCCTGTACGTATGTTACCATAGCATTCCATGAAAAAATTCCCATGTAGTAAATCAAACTGTAAAATGTAAGGTATTTAACGTTAATGACAGAAAAACTTTAAAGAAACTTTGGACTGAGATTAAATTCCCCTCATTTTGGTTTTAAGATTGGTGGCATTAATAGCCATTAAATTTCACAAGAAAGAATTTCCTCTATCCACATTTGAAACATTTCAATAAACATTTAAGGAAAAAAATACCAATTAAGGTAAAGCAGTTTATGATAATTTTCATACAAAAATTTTAATGTCCACAAAATTTCAATTTTCAGATTATCTTCCAGCCAAAATAAAAATGAATCTTGGTTATTACTATGTTAAAATTCAAGATTTAAATCTCTTACCTGTAGGCGAATTGAAGATTGGGAAATCTGGCCAAGAGAGCTTCATACGTCTCCTTCAATCTACTGATATCACGGGATAGCTGCCTCCGCTTTTCCAGAAGGCTTTCCTCCCTGTTTTCTAAACAGTAAATCATAAATAAATTAAAACCAAGCTTTAAAAATTAAAGTAGTCTACTGTATGAAGGAAAATATTACTAACCTCTATTTCCAAAGCATTTCTACCAGCAAAATACAAATTTCTGGTAAGCATTAAGTAAAAAGCATGCTTAACATTCAAATTTCTGTCAAGTGTCAAGGAGACATTTCCAACAATACAACCTCCATTCCAAAAACGACATATGAACTGAATGCCTAACTTACATAAAAATATACAAATGACATTTTTGAGATTTCAAGTGATATTTCAGGCTGAATGAAGCAGGAAATTCTAAATAGTGAGTTTTCAAAAATTCAAAGCAGTTTTATATTTAGATATATTTGTGACTATATTACAAAGTTTCTTATACTAGTATCCAGTTTTCCTACTTGCTATTTTGTTCATTTATATTTGTTTCTATTCAACAGTCACAACCTCCTAATTATCTAATAGCACACTTTAAAGGCAAACCTTCATAATTTAGCTTTTTCATTTCAGTTTCAAGTTTTTCTTTAAGTTTCTTCGCCACTTCTAAAGCTTCTTGATCCTTCCTGTAGCCACTATCCATCTTCTTAACTTCAGCTTGTTTAGTCTTTAATTCTTGTTGGGCATGTTTCAACTTCATCTGAGCCTGCAAAGAAAAATGTAACAGACTACCTGAGGCAGATGAGGCTTGTGATTAAATGCTCATAGGTTCAGACTGTTTTAAGAGAATCAGCCTTAAAAATGTAACTGGTCACTTGAATTAATATCTCAACAGATCAATCATTTCCCAAAATTTCCTGAAAAACCTACTCCAAGTAAAAACTAATATATTCTTAATATAAATCATTAAACAACTTGCAATTTAAGTCCATATTTTTAATATTTGTAAAGTATGACATTAATGAGTTCAAAATTACTCAAAGAACACTTGTCATTAGCTGGTTAAATTAAAAATACAACAGAAAGCCAAAAATCCTAACTTTAGTGTTCTCTTCCTTTCCACTGAGAGCGTGTTTGTGTATATGTGTGCTTGTGTATATTTGTGTTGTCTCAACAGAGAAGCTATATTGAGCTACCAGAAATATTACATAAAAAAGGGAAGTTTAACTGACAGTAATTAAAATGCAAGCAGTCTGCTATTTAAATGCTAGTTTATATAATTGAGCACTATTCCTTAAAACCATGAATTAGTACTCTAAGTCTGTATGGCTACATCTTACCTCATAAACTGAATAATAATGGACTTTTTCAAATACAAAATAAGTTTTCAGAAAAACTGAGAGGACTCTAAAGTTTTTCTGCTATTGATTTTTTTTGGTGAAAATTTTTGTGACCATGATAGTTGAATGAAAAAGTGGCAAATAATGTAATAGAAAACCTTGAATAGGATTAATACACACAACTCACACTTGTATATATTGTTAGAGCCCAGTCCTCCATTAAAAAAGTACTAAAATAATGTGAATATACATTTTTTTCTGCCATCAAAATTCTTGTATTCACAGGACTTTAAGTTGCACAACTACCCCAACAAATTTGAAAACCATTCTAAAAGACTGACAAGCCTTTGAAGATTATGAAATCAGAATAAGAAAACCAAAGGATAGAATAGGGGTAAATGGAGGTAGATACTTTCAAAGAGTATGTTGTAAAGTTTGAGAAGGTTTTAAGAACTAGATGTGATGGGCACAGAAATGGAGAGGATGCTTTTCTTTTCCTGTTAAAACTTAGTACAAGTTTATGATGTCAATAAATATAGCAAAATATAAAAATAAAATACAAAAATTGATCGACTCACCTCAAACATTCCATACACTGCTGGAAACAGAATAAAGCATTTATTGCACTAACAATTTCAATTAGCCTATAAAAAGGGATTTTAGGTTTTAAAGCATTTTAAACTATCATCAATATTTAGCAATCAACATATTTGAATTTCATTGTATTAGAAGCTATAGAGTAGCAGAATAAAGAAGTTCCTTGACACTGATCTTATTATTCTTTAATATTTTATAATGATTGTCGAAGCATAAATGTGAAGTATCTTCTCAAAAACAAAAGTAATCACACAGCGCTCAGTGTCTACATTTACCTGTTTGGCTTCAGTCTGAGCTTTACTTATATCATTTTTACAGGCCATCATCTGACCAGCGAGAGTTGCTTCGGTTCCGTCTTCATTACTGGACAGCCCCGCAGAGACAGCATTGAAATGCTGCTGTGCTGCAGCCAGAGCTTCAGCATCTTTAGCACTTGCTTCTTGAAGGGTACTCAGCCCATCTGTTATCTTTTTAACCTCTTTTTCCTTTGCTGCTAAAGTTTTAGAATCCTTTAGGAAGTAAAGGTTGTAGATTGTTAATTATATTTTAGGAAAAACATCCATTTTCTTACAAACACGTACACTTACGTCATCAAGTTTCATAGAAATTTGAAGTGGGCATGGTAAAAAGAAAAACAATTTAATCATTACTTTAAATACTTTATTCCCATTTTGAAATTTGCCCTCTGTTTTTAGGATGAATGTATTTCTTATCTTCTAGAAACACTTTCATATGTTACAGAAAAATGTGGAAATAAATGGAAAGATATTTCATGCAAATGGAAATGAAAAAAAGACTGGCATAGCAATACTTTTATCAGACAAAACAGACTTTAAAACAAACACTAGGGTTAGTATTACGAGAGACCAAGAAGGGCATTTCATAATGATAGAGCAATGAACACAACAAGAGCATGTAACTCTTGTAAACATCTATGCACCCAACCTAAGAACACCTAAATATATAAAGCAAATATTGATGGACCTAAAGGGAGAGATCAACAGTAATAAAGTAGTAATTGGAAACTTGAACACCTCAATGACATCAATGAATAGATCAGCCAGACATCAAATCAATATGGAAAAGTGGAGTTAAATGACACATTAGATCAGAGAGGTTTAATTGATATTTTGAGAGCATTTCACAACAGAGCAGTAGGATATACATTCTTTTCAAATGAACATGAAACATCTTCTAGGATAGACCACACGTTAGGACGCAAAACAAGTTTCAATAAATTTAAGAAGACTGAAATCATACCAAGCATCTTCTATGACCACATGGTATGAAATCACAAATCAATTACAAGAAAAAAACTGAAAACACACAAACACATGAAGGCTAAATAATATGCTATAAACAACACATGGGTTAACAACAAGATCAAGGAAGAAATCAAAAGATATCTTTGGCATGTCCCACCTTTTGGCGTCTCTGGGCCACACTGGAAAAGGAAGAGTTGTCTTGGGCCACACATTAAATACACAAACACTAACAAAAACCGAGGAGCAAGAAAAGGTTTTAAGTATTTAAGTAAATTTACGATTTTGTGTTGGCTGCATTCATAGCCACTCTGGGCCGTATGTGGCCCACGGGCCACAGGTTGGACACCCCAAAATCAAATGACAATGAAAACACGACAAACCAAAATCTATGGACTGCAGCTACAGTCCACAGCTACATCTATGGGATGTAGCTAAAGCAGTTATAAGAGGGAAACTCACATAAATACAAGCCTAACCTCAAGAAACAAGAAAAATCTCAAATATTAACAATCTAACATTACACCTAAAGGAACTAGAAAAATAATTAAACAAAGCCCAAAGTGAGTAGAAGGAAGGAAGTAATAAATATCAGAGTGGAAATAAACAAAATATAGTATAAAAGAAAATCAATGAAACCAAGAGCTGGTTCTGTGAAAAGATAAACAGAATTGATAAACCTTTAGCCAGACTCCTTAAGAAAAAAAGAGAGGACCCAAATAAATAAAATCAGAAATAAAAGAGAAATGATACCTGACACCACAGAAATACAAAGGATTAAAAGAAAATATTACAATTTTATGCCAACAAATTGGACAATCTGGATGAAATGGATAAATTCCTAGGAACATACAATCTTTCAAGATTGAATCTGGAGCCCTGGCTGGTGTGGCTCAGTGGACTGAGTGCTGGCCTGCGAACCAAATGGTCACAGGTTTGATTCCCAGTCAGGGCACATGCCTGGGTTGCCGGAGCATGCAAGAGGCAACCACACATTGATGTTTCTCTCCCTCTCTTTCTCCCTCCCTTCACCTCTCTCTAAAAATAAGTAAAATCTTTATTTAAAAAAAAATTGAATCTGGAGAAAACAAGCTCTGTACAGACATATAACTACTAATAAATTCAAATCAATAGTCAAAAAACTCCCAGAAACATAAGTGCTGGACTAGATGGCTCTGCAGATGGATTCTCCAAAACATTCAAAGAATTAAATAATACCTATCCTCCTCAACCTACTCCAAAAATTGAATTTGATGGAAAGCTTCCAAATTCATTTTTAAGGCAACCATTACCAATACCAAAACCAGACAAAAACACTACAAAAACCCCACAAAATTATAGGCCAATTTTTCTAATAAATTCAGCTGCGAAAATCCCCCAAATAATGTTATATTAGCAAACATAACAAAAACCAAATTCAGCAATACTTTAAAAAGATAACAGAACATGATCAAGTGGGATTTATTCCTGGATGTGAGGTTGGTACAATACCCACAAATCAATTAAAGTGATATACCACATACACAAAATAAAGAATAAAAATCATATGATCAAATGATGTATATTTGACATAATCCAACATCTACTTATGATCAAAGCTCTCGGCCAAGTGGGGACAGAAAGACCATACCTCAATAATATAAAGGCCACACAGGAAAAACAAAGCTAACGTCAGACTCAATGGTGAAAGCTGAAAGTTTTCCAACTTCAGAAGGAACAAGGCAAGGGGGCCCATTCTTGCCACTTCTATTCAATACAGTACTGGAAGTCCTAGCCAGATTAATTAGGCAAGAACAGGAAATAAAAAGCATCCAAATTGGAAAGAAAGAAGTTAAATTGTTATTTCTTGAAGATGACATACTATAGAGAACCCTAAAGATTCCACCAAAAAAAAAAAAAAAAAATCCTATTCAAATAATAAATGAATTAAGTACAATAGCAAGATACAAAATTAATATTCAGAAATTGATTGCATTTTTATACACCAATAACAGACTATCAGAAAGAGAAATTAAGAACACAATCCCAATTACAATTGTTTAAAAAAATAACTAGGAATAAACTTAACTAAGGAGATAAATGACCTGCAGTCAAAAACTATGACACTGAAGAAACCAAAGAAAATGAAAATACACATAACTAGAAGGATATATTGTGCTCATGGATAGAAAGAATTAACATAATTAAAATGACCTTACTATCCAAAGCAATCTACTGATTCAGTACAATCTCTATCAAAATATCAATAGCATTTTAAACAGAACTAGAACAAATAATCTTAAAACTTATGTGGAACCAGAAAAGACACCAAATGGCCAAAGCAATCTTGAGAAAGAACAAAGTTAGAGGCATCAAGCTACCTGATGTGAAACTATACTACTAGGCTATATTAATCAAAACAGCATGGTAATGATATAAAAAGAAACACACAGATAAATAGAACAGAATAGAGACCCCCAAAATAAAATCAGACATATATGGTCAATTAACCTATGGCAAAGGAGGCAAGAATATACAATTGGATAAAGACAGTCTTTAATATATGGTGTTGGGAAAATTGGAACGATACATGCATAAAAAAAAGAAAAAGAAAAAAGAAGAAACCACTGCTTTCTTATACCACCTACAAGAATAAACTCTAAATCGATTAAAGTCTTAAACGTAAGACCCCAAACCATAAAAATCCTATAAGAAAACAAAGGCAGTAAACTCTGTGACATTACTCTTAGCAATATTTTTGGGGTATTTCTCCTTGGGCAAGGGAAACAAATGTATAATAAACAAATGGGACTACTTGAAACAAAATTTTTTTCACAGCAAAAGAACCCATCAAGAAAAATGAAAAGACAACGTATTCAATCAAAGAACATACTCATCAATGATACATCGGATCACATGAAAGGAGTTAATATTCAAAATTTATAAAGAACCCATACAATTCAACACCAAAAACACAAACAATCCAATTAAGAAATGGACAGAGGACCTGAACAGACACTTCTCCTAAGAGGACATACATACTGCCAACAGACATATGAAAAAATGCTCAATGTCACTAATAGAGAAATGAAAATTAAAACTGCAGTGAGATACCACCTCATACCTGTTACAATGGCTATCATCAATAAATCAACACACACGTGTTGGCAAGGATGTGGAGAAAAGAAAACCCTTGCGCACTGTTTGCAGCATTGTAAATTGGTGCAGCCACTGTGAAAAACAGTACAAGGGGCCTCAAAATATTAAAATTAGAACTACCATATGACCTAGCAGTACCATTGCTACTGTGTATTTATCCAAAGAAACCCAAAACACAAATGTGAAAAGATATGCACCCCTACGTTCATTGCAGCATTATTTACAGTAGCCAAGATATGGAAGCAACCTAAGATTCTCATGGCAGACAAATGGATGGGGGGAGGGGGTGGTGGTGGTGTGTGTGTTATAATGGAGTATTACCCAGCCATAAAAAAGAATGAGATCTTGCCATTTGCTATAACATGGATGGACCTAGAGGGTATTATGCTAAGTAAAGTAAGTCAGAGAAACACAAATACCACATGATTTCACTTATATGTGGAATCTAAATAAACAAACAAAACAAACAAATTCATACTTGCCAGATGGGAGGGCAGTTTGGGGGATGTGTAAAAAAGGTGAGGAGATTAAGAACTACTAATTGGCAGCTGTAAAAATATTCGCAGGGATGTAAAGTAGAGCATATGAACTATGTCCACAATATTGTAATAACTATGTACTGTGTCAGATGGATATAACACTTACTAAGTTGAATACCCTGTAAGTTATATAAATGTCTAATCACTATTTTGTGCCTGAGACAAATATAATATTGTATGTCAATTGTAATTTAAAAATTTTAAAAATACAAATAATCCAATTAAAACAATAACAAAAAAATGGCACATTTTTGCTGAACCAATCCCAGTGGCTTCCTATGTCACTGGAAACACAGGTCCAAGTCCTTCACACTGCCTTATAAAACTACATGTGAACCTACATCCCATTACCTTTATGCATTCCTCTACTTAGTGCCAACCAACCACACCGCGATGTCCTTGCTTTTCCAATACCTTAGGCCCTGGGGAAACTTCTGCCTGGACCATGTTTGCCCACAGCCTCCCAATTTTTCTGGATGGTTCTCTGACTTCATTTTGGTCTTTAAGAAATACTGCCCTCTCTATGAAATTTTCAATGGCTATTGAAAGTAAAAGCCCAAACTGCAACCCTCTCTCATATACTCCTAATCCTCCCCTCTCCTTTATTTTCTGTCTACATCTGTTATCACATGACATGCTATATATTTCACTTATTTGATCACCTTTTCCCTCACTAATGAAGACCCACAAGGCGTTTTGTCCATTTCTATTATTTTGCCCTTTGCTATATATCCAGCCCAAATAAGTACACTTGGTCTACTGCAGACACTGAATAAATATTAACAGAATGGATAAATGTTTACTAGTGAAATTAAATTAAGCTTATTTGCTTACCTCAATCATATTTTTTTCTAGTTCTTTGCGTTTGTTCTCTTCACTTGTCAGATTTTTCTTTTTGAGATCAAAGGCACTTTGACATTTAGTATTAACTCGCTGAGCTTCTGCAAGAGCATCTTCTAAAGATCGAAGTTTACCTCCAATTTCCTATAATCAAATGTACCCAATTAAATCAACATACTTAAAATTTGCTCATGTCATCATTCCCTTGATTTCTATATGAATTATTTACTTTTTAAAAGATTAGATTGACAATGTCCAGTGAATCCTAAATAGTCATTATATATAATTTAGTATTTGTTCAGAGTATATTATCTATCTTACATGCATGACTGACCTTATCTTTTCTTTTTTCCAATTCTTCTATTTCATAATTAAGTGCTTTTATTTTTTTATCAGTCTCAGACAATTCCTCTTGAAGCTTTAGAACTTTTTCCTGCATTTCTTTTAACTCCTCAGCTGAGCGTTCTTTGGTATCTTCAGCCAGTAAAAATTGATAAGCGATATATAAACGACTCAAATGTTCAATTTCCCTCATTACTTTTTGATACTCCAAGTAGGAAGATCTTTCCTGAAAGCGAAATTATCACATAAGCATAACCCAGAATTTGTTTTTAAACAAATTTGGAAAAGACTCAAACTACAGCAACATGTATAAAATTTCCTATTACATAACAGATTTTTTTCTGAGACTAAGTGATCATGGATAACACATTTTACGAGACTTGAAAGAACATCAGGACTCTGGCTTTTTAGGCAGCATTATACCAAGTCCAGTGAATTCTAGTGGCTCCTTCTTCTCATACATAATCAGGCAGTTGGTATTAACACATAAATGTGGACACAGGTTCACAGAGACTGGGGTTCATAATAAGTCTGTAAGAACAACTTATACAACTACCAATGACACACTACTGAATGACTTTTTGTAATAGTCCGTCCAGTCATCCTTCTTTATTCATGAGATTGGTTCCAGGACCCCCCATGGATACCCAAATCTGCAGATGCCCAAGTACCTCATATAAAATGGCATAGTACAAAGCATGCGTATTACCAAAATGCCTACCCAACAATCACTCATGTAACTATTTACATGCATTCACTCAGACAATACTAAACCCAACTCCCGTAAGTAAGGATGTGCTGGGGCACACAAAGTAAATTCCTAATTTGTAGATAAAGAAACATAGTCAGAGTAGTTAAATGATCTCTCCTTGCTGTCAGATTTAGAATCTGGCAAAATCAGATGTGAAACCTAGGTTTAAACTGTGATTTAGTGTTTTCTACTAAACCATGCATACAAAGCAGGTACATTCAAATCACAATCTTTCATTTTTTCTAATACTTGTAGTACTATATGGAGCCAGAAAACAGCCCTGAGAAGTATCAAATTTTAATGAGTTGAATAAATTCCTAAATGTATACCATTAAAAACAATATGCTATATAGTGTATTCCTTCCCTGAAACATTGTAACATCAGAAGCTGCAAAGATTATAGAGAAAACTTATGTTTCAATACCTTTTTTACCCAAATAACTTTAAAGTAGTAATTGTAGTGATACTCATTCTATTTTAGAAGTTATGCACTCTCTAAGAAATGTTGTTCTGTTCAATTCTAATTATTCCCCCGCAAAAAAATCTAGATGTGTTTTTCTTCAACAAAGTATTAAAATATGGCATATCATTAGCTGATATTATCCAAAATCATTATGACTTAGATATAAGGTACATGTCCTGTATGAGCAGAAGGCTGAGCATAGGGTACCAACTCTTTATCTCTCCCAGAAAATAATTCCTAAGCCATGGTACACACTTCATCCCTATATGTATGATCTTGGATACATCACCAACTATGAGATTCTAGCTGGCTATCCTCACATGTACAGTAGATATACCTCTTTTAATTTTTGAATGGTTGGAGTAATTTCTTCTTCAAGTATCTGAAAAATAAAGAAAAGTCAATGAGGTAAACTACCATTAAAGAATTAAAACAGGAGAAGTAGCACAGGAGACTGGAAAACTGAACCAAAGATAGGGGTTGGGAATGGGAATTTCCCTCTGCAGAGCAAAGAAACTTTAAACACAAAAGCATATAAATTTAATTACCGTCTTAATTTCTTTTAATTTAGCCTCCTTTTTTTCTATAGTTTTCTGGGCAGCTATCTTTTTGTATTCATACATCCTGGTTCCAGCTGCTTCTTCTATCATGGACAAAATCTAAAAAGACAATTGTGTTAATGTTTTAAGAATCTAAAACAATAAATAACGTTGGAATTTACATTAAGTACATCATTTTAAAGCCATGGCCTCACTAAACATCTTACCAAAATAATGGCCCAAATGGACCATAAAAGATAAGTACATAAAAATGTACATATTAGCCACAACCCTCACTTTCCAGAAACATTTCTGGCCTTCACTCCAATTATAACACTAAACTTCATGTTATACCAAGGTTCCAGAATACATTTCTTTTAAAATTGAAGCCAGTAATTCCTCACTTCTCTCTTCCTTCAAATATAAATCTAAAAAAAAGTAAAGGCTAATACCATTCACCTTTCACTTTGGAAGTTCCTTCTTAGACTTGTCCCAAGTAAGACCAGCCATGCTGTGCCTACAAGGATGAAGCACGGCATACTATCTGCATCCCAACTGTGGCACATGCTTCAAGTCCTTGGGCAAGTAACTTAATTTTCTCTAGTCTCAGTTTTTTCATTGACAGAGTACTCATAATATTTCACAGCACTGTTGAGAATTCAACAAAATAATTCATGGGAAAGGCACTCCAAAAAAGGCAAAAATATGAATTATAATTGTGTAAGAAGGGCAATTCTGCCAGCACTCCATTTTCAGAAGCTTTTACTCCCCACCAATCCCTATCTCAAGAGAATTATTTCTCTGGAAATCACTTTGATTTCTAAGTATCTGGCAGTTTTCAAATTACAGGTTTATCATTAAGATGTTATCTGAAGAAAATAAGCATGCCACACATTCAAACTAGATAGGTAGTATCAATTATCAGTCTTCTTTTTAGCCCTTTTCAGTAACTGAAGAGCCTATGTTCTCTTCTAAACATTCATTCCTTCGTATCAACTCTTCTCAAGGGGAATCCAAGAGAAAATTAAGCCTTAATGCCCTAAGTAATCTACTGTATGTAATGAATTAATTTCACTCAAATCTTTTTCTGTAGTTTTTTTCTATAGGGTTGAACTCTGACATGAAACACCAGTTGAGAAAGGCTGCTTTATACAGTCAAAATTTCTTTTAATATTGGGCACATAAAAATCCTACAGTAAGGCACAGGCAATAAGCTCCTTAACATCCATCTTAATGATGATTTCTTTGGATGTGACAACAAACACAAAAATTAACAAGTGAGATCACATCAAACTAAAAACTTAAAAAAACTTCTGCACAACAAAGGAAACCATCAACAAAGTATATAAAAAGATAACCCACAAAAAGGGAGAAAACATTTTTAAATCGTGTATTTGACAAAGTTAATATTAAAAAAATATAAAGAACTCAACAGGAAAAAGAAATTCAATTAAAAAATGGGCTTAAAACGTGAATATGCATTTTTCCCACAGGAGACATACAGATGGCCAACAGGTGCACGAAAAGGTGCCCAACATCACTAGTCATCAGGAAAATGCAAATCATAACCACAGTTAGATATAATCTCCCACCTGTTAGAACAGCTATTATCAAAAAGCAAGAATAACAAGTACTCGCAAGGATGTAAAGGAAGGAGAAACCTGTGCTTTGTTGGCGGGACTGTAAATTGGGGTTGTCACTGCAGAACAACATAGTTTGGAGGTCCCTCAAAAAATTAAAAAATAGAACTACCATATGAACTGGAAATTCCATTTCTGGGTGGGCATTATCCAAAGGACAAACACTAAACAGAAAAGATATCTGCACCCCCATGGTCAATGCAGCATTACTAACAAGAGCCAAGACACAGAAACAACACCGACAGGTAAAAGACAGTGAGGGATGCAGGCAGACTTGACTTTATTGTGCTCTGCTTTATTGCACTTCACAGATGTGTTTTTTACAGAATGAAGGCAAGACCCTCCACCAGCAAAAAGATTACGATTTGCTTTACTGCTGTAGTCTAGATCTAAGCCTGCAATGCCTCCGGGGTATGCCTGTATATACATGATGGAATGCAATTCAAGTCATTAAAAAAAGGAAATCCTGCTGTTTGTGACAACATGGATGGACCTTGAGCTGGAGGGCATAATGCTTAAAAAAAAAAAAAAAAAAAAGTCAGATAGAGAAAGATAAATGTATAATCTCATTCTGTCTCAAAACGAAAACTGAATTCGTAAAGAGAACAGATTGGTAGTTGCCACTGGTGGGTAAAATATGTGGTTAAAAGGCATAAATTTCCTGTTGTAACATAAATAAACCATGAGGATATAATGTATAGTATGGTGACCATAGTTAATAATACTGTATTTGAAAATTGCTAAGGGAATTTTAAAAGTTTTCATAACAAGAAAACAACTGTAACTGCGGTGATGTTAACTAGATTTATTGTGATGATCATTTTGCTATACACATATATTGAATCATTATGTTGTATACCTGAAACTGATGTGTAAATTATATTTCAATTAATAAAATAATTTTTAAAAATCTGCTTAACATCTTGTGACTTTTCTTAAACATTTTTATTTAATCCTCAGAACAGACCTGAGGTTAGAATATTGATTCCAATTTGTGGATAACAAAACTAAAGCTCAGATGGTTATGTTATAAAATAAAATACTGGGCAAATATTTTTTTAAAAAAACTACTTTCTTTACTAATCATTTTTAAATGTTTCTAAAATTTAATAATGAAAGAAAGTATGTTAAAATTATTTAGAGATTTAAAACATCTATTATTACTATTTTTACTGTCAACAAGCAAGCAGTTCTCTTACCTCTGGAGGTTTCATATTCAATACTTTGGTGATTCGTCCCTGGAAATAAAATGGCAAACTTACCATAATGATAACAAATTAAAGGCATACACGTATATCTGCACTGAAGCTACTATATCCTAATACGTCAATCTTTTAGGAATTCTTTCTTCTACACATGAAAGACGTTCCTTGTATTTGAAACTGAAGGTATCTTATAATTCTAAAGTTTTGCTATTCACTTTCTTACATCACAATACAAATTATAGAAGTTATTAAAGGATACAAAGTTAACTCAACAGTTAATACTAATGATGTAGCAGTCTCTATCCTAAAACAGATATCAATAAGTTTTAGCATAATTATTGAACATATCTTGATTTTTTTGAATGATAGCCTACTTCTAGAACTTAAATTGAATAGTAAAATGCTTTCTTTCAATGCCAGAAAATCATCAATATCTTTCATTCAGTGCCCTAAAAGACAAGTAAAATCCTACCACCAAAAAGCTGCTATCCAACTCTGAGAGAATATTACTTAAGATTTAGTTTAATTTAAAGTAAATTTACAGTTTTGAGGCTGTGATTAGGGAAAATAATTTCATTTTGGTCCACCAAGATCCTGCCACTAACCTCACTGTAGCTTTCTCAAAGGACAGCTGGATGGGTCAAATGAGATAGTATAAGGACAAGATAACATTAGTTCTTATTTTTCATTCAGAGTATCATGTAAAATGCAATGTACGAGTTCTATCCACGTTGAAGATACAAGAAACACTGTATGTAGGACAATGACACCTCAGTCCACTTCAAAATAGACACCTTGGGACCTCACACATTTCTCGCAATCACCATCAGCTGTCCTGCCATATTTTCCTGAATCTCATTGATAGTCTGAAATCTCTTCCCTTTCAAAGGTGATTTTAGTTTTAGGAAAAACCAGAAGTTGCAGGGTGCCAAGTCTGGGCTGTAGGGGGGCTGAGTCACCTGTGTGATCTGATGTTTCTGCACAAGACTTGATGCATGGGTGGGGAAGCTTTGTTCTGATGAAGCTGCCAATCATCAATTGCCTACAGCTGCGGCCTTCTGACTCTGAATAGTTTCCACACAGGTATGTTCAAGCTTAACACAAAATTTGATGCAGATTCATTGCGCTACCTGTTCAGTCATTTTGAATGTGATGGCCACACAGTACACATGCTCACTCAACAGTGTCTACCACCCCCACCGACTAGTACAGTGAAGTCATCATTGTTCTCACATGCACATTCCAGTCCACTCTCCTTCACCGCCAGGTTATACAGACATTGCGCAAACTGTTCTTCTTATATTATCAATGGTTGGACTTTTTCTGGACAGGCCTCATGTATTTAAAATATACATTAAATCCAATATTTATAAGATACACTTTTGACAAAATTAAAAAAAATTTATAGTGAGCATGTATGGTTTTTATAGTAAGTAACAAAGTCAGTCAAGGAAAATTACTCTAGATGTTCTTCAAAATTCAAATGTATTCAAATAACTAACTCCCATTTCTTAACAGGTGCCTAAACACCAGCATCATAGTAAATTAAAAAATGGAAAAAATTTTTAAAAAGTCCTCTTATTGTAATAACTTCATAAAAGATGTCAAAACCATTACAAAAGAGAAAAAAGGATCACAAAAAACATACCTGCATGATGAGAAAGTGAGGGTTGTTAACATTAAGACCGACAGAACAAAAGAGATCCTGTACTCTGGTATTGTTTGCATTTACTCCGTTGATTAAATATTTATTTCTGCCACCTATAACCACCTAAAAAAAGGGAAGTATTTCTAAAGATTAATAAATACACACACATCTTAGCTAAGATAATAAATTCCCAAATATATCATCTTACATCTGTGTGGAAGTGTGACATGGTCAAGAAGAATGCAAGACTGACTCAGGACAGCTAGCTTCTAATCCAGGGACTTTAACTAGTCCTGTAACCAGGCACAAGACTCCCACCGTCACTGGACCCGGTCTCCAAGGCCACTTCTGGCTTTGTCTCCAAGTATGTGTAAAATACTTTTTCTATCCCCGGTCACCATCTTTCTGCAATTTTTCCACACTCAGAGGTTAACCCCTCTTCTTCTACCTTTCATTCCCAAAGAAACGGAAGTCAAATACTAAAAACTAAAGACAAGCAGTGTGGTATCAATCCTTGACAAGATTCTAAAAGAGATTAATAAAGATATGACTTGTAAATACTTGCAAGAAAAAAGAGTAATATGGAGCTTCAGCATGGACTCGTTGAGAACCTGTATCAGACACCAGCTTGTTTACACTCTACTATAGCACTTGCACTGTCATTTATTGGGCATGACTGTCTCACTCGTATCTTGGGGTCCTTAAAGACAAGATGTGTTTCTCATTCTTCTTTCTACCTGTATTTCCTACAGCATTCAAGAATGTCCAACATACATCAAGCACTTAGTAAGTATTGAATAGATGTTGATTTATTTGTTTATTAGGCTGAGAAAACATATATTAATATATTTGAACAAAAGACCTAATATACCCATAAGTAATTTGACAGTCTTTGTAACAAAATTTTGATGAAGATAAAGCATATGGAGCACATGAGAACAGAGATTTTGAGGAGATTAGCGGCAGACTTAATTAAGATTCCTAAAGAGTACTTATTTGATGGATGCTTAATGACATAGGATTCTGTCCCAACCCAGTCAATGTTGTTTTTACCAGAGGCTTTCATTAAAATAGAGAGGGACAGCTGTAAGTTACATACACAAAGATGGAAAGTAACTGAAGTTAGAATTTTTAAAAATGAAACTTTGACAAACTAAAAACATTGACTATAATAAGACAAAAAGATTTTACGGAACAAATGTAAGATTCTGCATTAGTTTCAAAAACTTGCTTACATACAGAAATGGCAGTATTGTGGCTAATAGCACACATGAAAAAATCAGTGCAATTTTAAGTCAGATATGAATTTATAAGGTATTATTGACTCTCCAGTGTCATATTGAGAAAAATAGAAGTAGAATACCTAAAATGAAAGAAGTGACAATTCTCTTTAACCCTGACCTCACTACAATAATTCCAGTACATGCAATTTGTGGTGCCATGAAATAAATGCATACATACATACATACATAAATATTTAAAAAAAGAACTGGAGCAAATTTGTATTCAATGCGCTCAAAAAAGTAAAGGAATTAGAAACAACTAAATATAAACTGAAAGATCTAGAGAGAGTTAGCTTTGAAAACATTTAGACTAACAGAATGTTTAAATATTGAAATATGGAATAAGGTAGATTTGCTCTTGGTTTTCTCAAGAGAAGTAGAATTAATGTGTAAGACTGCACTTTGGCTGAAATTATAGAAAAAGGGTTCTGATCAGACCTATCCCAAACCAGAAAGGGTTACTTAAGAAGAGAGCAAGATCCCAAGTACTGTTATATGTGTTCCAGCGTAGACACAGAAGATAGATTCAACTAAGGCTTAAGACTCAAGCATCCCTGAGTGCTTATAACAGATAACTTTTCAAATCCCTTTTCAGTTCTCATGGTAAATGGTAGATTTGCATGATCAAAATTTTAACATAAGGAAGATATCCTTAAGGAATCTAGTTGGCAATTGATGCATAGATTACTCATAAACTTTCCCCAGTAAAGTCTTATCACCAAAAACAGCAGACTTACAAGTTCTTTGGTATCCAAATATGTAATAGCCACTCACCTGCCTTGTTACTGTAATTTCATCATGAACTTCAAATCCCATAGGACTTTGCTTTTTGTCAGAATTGTCAAAGGTGATTGAGACTGAAGCTTTAGTAATACCAGCCTGCCCATTTTTGTAAACTAAATCTTGTAAATTAGAAGCCCGAACCTAAAATAATAAAAAAAAAGTTATCAATTACAAAACCCCATATTGCGCATTATGGCACTGCAAATGGGTTTCTTGATGCCGAAAAACCATTTGTGTAGCATTATCCATCAAAAAGCCAAGGACATGCAGATGCATTCACACAGGCAACTAAATGGGCAACAACCTGAAATGAATGCCTTTTTCCACAGGACTTTTTCAACCCTGAATTGAACTGTTTTCTACTTCTTTCTTAACAAAAGTTCATTGAGATTTACGGGTATATAGAGTCTAAGAATTTCACTATTCATCCAATCCTATTAGACCCTGAAAAGGCATTATACCACTTGGGTTGGGGGGAAAGAGGGCGCAGAATACAGACTGGAGCGAGACTTCCTTAAGGTAAGAACACCCGAGTTTGAGTGTTGCTCCAAGTATCATAAAAGGATGAATCTTATGCAGCTCATTCAAGTGTCTTTTTTATTCTCACCTTAAAAATGGAGTAATAATCCCTATCTTTAATGGACTGTAGTGAGGTTTAAGATAATTCACATAAAGTAAAAAATACAAATATTGGTAATAAGTTCTGAATCCAATGACGATTAACTTTAGGTTCCCCAAAGTTAATTTCACATAAGTCAGAAAGTTTAAACTTTACCTGAGACAGGTTGGAGATGCCCAGCAAAAAGCAGATGGAGTCCAATATGTTGGATTTCCCACTGCCATTTAAGCCAGTGATAGCATTAAAGAGAGGGTCAAAACCGTTGACCTCAGTCCTCTGAGCATAGGACTTGAATCCTTCAAGAACGATTGACTTTATATACATTTTCACTAATTTGGACAGGTAAACCTTTGCTGGTAATCGAACAGGCCACAAAACAGTTCTGCACAAAACAGAAATAACAACACGTAAGTGGAAGGTAAATCTGGAGTCATACATAGTGGATATAAGAGTGAAACATAAGAATAACAACCCCAGAGAAACAAAACAGCTACTCGCCAAACTACTTCCTTTGATGTAAAGAAATCTTTCTTCAACTTAAAAACATACAAGTTAGTCGTTCCCTGGAATTTGATTAAACCATTCATGCAACCTGGAAGTCAACTACTTGCTTTTCTAGGCCTATCCTCTACCAATACTCCAGCTAACAGACTACCGATTATTTCAGAAGCCATTCTCTTTGCCCACAACGTCCTCGCCGATATTGGCCCGGCTCACTCTCCTTCACCACTCACATCTTTGCTCACAAGTCACCTCACTGGAGTCCTTCCTGACTTCTCCATATAAAAGAGCACCTCTGTCCATGCCCCTACTCTGCTCTCTTCTTCCTTCATTGAACTTAAAGGTAACACGACACAGTATTAATTCGTCTATGTTCGCCTACGTCCCGCACTGTGTACCCAAACAGTGCCGGACTGGAGGGCGTGCGGGACGGGGGGATGGGATGGCGTCAGCATACATATATCAAATACATGAATCCCATACAGTCTCCAGCTCTTGCTTTCACTCGGGCTGTTCCCTCGCCTCACCAGGCCTTCCTGTCAACGCTTTCTCGCCCTAATCCAAGGCCAGGCAGGAACCAGCCAATCCGCGGAGAACTCTTTACTACTAACTTTAATCTAAAGTCCTTCCAGGCTACCATCCCTCCTCCCCGCTCCGCAGCCCCCACCTCCAGCCGGGAACGCCAGCTAGGACCTAGCGACCGTGCGCACGCACCGCCTCGCCGCTGCGTCTGGACGCCTGGGCTTGAGGCCCCCAAATGCTCTTCCGACTCACAAAGGCAGAGAGCGGGCCAAACTGGCCCGGCTTCGGGCGCTACACAGGGAATTCCACCATGGCAACTACAACACTCCCTCCCAGCTCTGCATCGCTGCCGGAAATATTTATACCTTTGAATTTCGGCGCGAGCAAAGGACCCCACCTCCACCTCCAAGTTCGCTGACAGGTGTCTAAGAGATGCCTGACTCAGGGAGTTCCATTTTTCTCTCTCATCGAAAAATCAAAGTAACAAAGAGATAGGAAAGAGGGTCGCAACAATGCCTGCTCCTGGGGTGCGAAATCTGGAGCCTTCGGACTAGAGGAGCAGATGGCATATGTTTAGGTCGGCGTCCGGCACACCCCGGGCAGCCCTCAACTCAGCCTCCGGGCCTCGCGTCTCAATGGTTCCGCCCAGCCTCGGGCGCCCTCCGGCAGCGGGCCGCGCAGTGGAGATCCCGCCTTCTCGCGGGTTTAGCAGCCTCTGTGTTGCAGTTCGCTGTCCTTTTAGAGTGACGGAGGCAGGGAGGCTAGAAGCCTCAGAATGTCCCCGGGTTGGCTCGGATTCCTAAAAAAAAAAATGGAAGTAGTACCTTGTTAGGGCTGAGGAGGCGCTGGTTGTAGATTGCGTGCTGGTCCCGCCCCTCGCCGACTTCGAATCCTGGCGGCGTCTTCGTCTCAAGTTTCCGGTCCAGACCGGACGACTCTACCTGATACCTGGAGCCCACAGTTGTGTGGGCGGGGGTGGGGTCTTGTCTCCATACCTTGAAAAGCTTTTTGATCGTAAGCAATAGCAGGATTAAGATTTCAGAGAATTTGGGGGGAAACATCCTTATGACAGCTAAAAAGCCAGCCTGGGTCCCAGGGCTTTTAAAAACCTTTGTAGCTACTCTTTGTAATCCGTGATGCTGTTCTTGTTTTACACACGAATAGTGTAACTCCGAGTGGTAAGTGGAGAAGCAGGGGTTCTAGTCTACCAGAGCGCGTACTCTTTAAATATTTTATAGTATCCTTTTTCATTCCACCGAATCCAGTACTAGTAACAGATCCTGTTATTTATTAGTGTGTTTTGTTCTTACCTTAAAAAACAAAAATCTGGCCCATTTACTCGGAGTCGAGCACACTGTACCAATAAGTTAGGAAGAGCTTAGTTTGAGAGTGCACTGTAGTGCCATATCTTAAGATAAAGAAGGTGCTGCCAGTATATGTTAGGCCATATGTTTACAGTTCGTTTCTTGGCCCCGGAATGGCTTTGCAGTATTTGACACCAGTCTTACACTACCAAGAACGGGACTATATTTTAAAATTCTCTACCTAAGAGTGTAAAGTAAGTTTTGTGGGTGGTGGAGGGTTGTTTAAGAAAGTTTGTTTATTTACTCTCATATCCCACCCCCTACCGTAATGTCAATCGTTACAGGCCTAACATCAATTCAGTTAAGCAGTTTTTTGTCGAGCTTGATTCCTGCATCCCCTCCGTAGCTGTTCACTTGTACTGAATCTGTTTTATCTTAATACATTTATTTTCGGTAATGTCCCTTCATTCCATCACTGAATAAAGAATTTTAATTTACCAACAAACTAATGTGAATTTTACTGTGAAATAATTCTTTGGGGTGAAAATATAAGTGTTAAGACATTATTAGCCTTTGCACTTATTTAATAGATTGATAACTAGCTGATATGTTTAAGATAAATGGATGAAAACATACAGGCAAATGCACTTTTGCCAGATAAAGGCTTCTGGGTAGTAGAAGAATATACACATCTAACGATTCCCACTGAAAGTATTTATTAAAATGAAAATTGCTTACGAAGGGAGAGCTCCATATCTATTTTAGTTCATGCCAGAAACACTACAGAACTGCTAGTGGAATCACTAATGGCTGAATTACAAGTCGGCCTCCTATGGTCATAGGGAAGTAGAGAAGACCAAGGCACAAAGGCACTGATACTCCCCAAATTTGGAGAGGTAAGGACCGGAAGTAAAGGTAGACTGTAGGATGGATGTAGCGTAAATAGAGCATTGTTCTCGTTTTGTCAGCTATGGTTCAAAGCTTTTGAAAGCTTCCACTCTGGCAGGTCAGAGGAGTCTTAATCCTTACCTGCAAGGCAGCAGCACCAGCAAGGGCATCGTCAAAGTCGTAAGGTGAGACCCAGGAAAAGGATTGGGTCTTCTCTTCCAGGGTGTTGGGAAGGACCTTGTTTCCCTGGTGCACTTTCCAAATGTTGGAGTCCCAAAGTAGCCCTGAAAGGACCTGGGTGAATCCTCTCTTACCTGGAACTTAGAAGAAACAGTGAAAGGACTTCACTGTAGAAATAAGGATAGGTTGATTCAGTTTGTTGAGGTTAATTTTGACTTCGAGGGAATACACTGATAATGACAGGAAGTTCGTACTGTGAAACTGTAGTGAATAGCAGCACATTTTGAATACACCAAGTATAACCTGTCTGACGGACTTGGAAAGAAATGCAGCTGAGCACAATCTAGAATGAGGGCTGAAAAGGCGATGATACTCATTCAGCTTCCAGATCTGGTTAGACCCATTTGTTTTCATTTCAATGACAATATTCAATACTGTATGTTCCATTGATTCTTTGTGAAATCCACCTGTTCTTTCCTTATTTCTATTATGTTGCATCTCTAATCAAGGTGAATATCTTTATTTTATCTTCTCTTTCAGGTACTTTTATTCTCAGTTTTTGAGTTCCACTTCTAACGACATTTGCTGACTCTGACTCATAGTGGTGCTGTTATTTCCTGTGGTGCTGTTCTGGGATGGGGTGGTTTTGTTTATGGGAGTCTCTCAAGCCCCAAGTTGTAAAGGAGTCCCTTCAGAGCAGTTATGCATTCGCTTCTGCCAGAGTTCTTTGGTTCTTAAAGATCTGGGAGCATTGATAAATGATTATTTGTGTTGGTGGTTCCTGAATTATGCAGATATTGTTAACATATCAGTTGCAAGCCCAAGAATTTCCTGTTTATTTTTTTCTGTTATTGAGCTTGGTATGTAGTGTACATGACAATAATTCTATGTTACTCAGAGTATCTATGAGTTTTTAAAAGGAGGTTCAGTCAACCATGTCAGAGGAGGTCTTCTCATTTATTTTTTATGAAACACACCTGCAGTCTTTGTTTTACTCCTGACAACACTTTCTTTCAGATTCTGGCATCCACATTTAAGGTAGCTCCTGAAAAGAAGTCTGGTACCAGCTCTTAAGAATATATTTTTACCCACTACTTAATAAAGACCAGTCTTTTCTTACTTATTTCATATTTGTTCTCTCAGTTTTTCCAGCTCTCCTTGGCTTTTATCAGTTCCTTGCTGGTTTATAGCCAAAGCTATTCATCTCATCTGTCTTCTGCTGTGCCACATCCTTCCTTTATGGGGTTGATTACTGGCTTCTCTTTCTCAAATATTTTTCTCATTTCATCGCTCTCCCTGTCATCGTGCTCCCTTATTACCTTTTATTTCAAATCCATACCAACTCAGTTTTTACTAAACCCCAAAAGACTCTTCATTCAAATAGTTTTTCATAGGATTTGCCTCTTCTGTAATGAATGTTTCCTTTACCTGTTACTTCACTCTGCAGTCCTCTACAATCACAGTCTTCAAATTCTGACTTAAATTCTGACTCCAACAATGCTTATTAGCCACCCATCTCTACCCTCTCTAAAGATCAAGTCTACAAAATAATGTGTTTTTATATCAGAAATATATCTCTTCACTCTGTGTAAACCCTTTGTGAAAACTGCCCACAGAATTGATTCTAACTGCGTTAAGGTGGCATGCCTGGCCTTCGTAATTTATTCTCAACCTCCTTTTCCAGACTCATCTCCTGCTGCTTTGTTGTTTACCACGGTGAACCAAGCAACTACCTGTGACCAAAAAAAAAAAAAAATGTGTTAGCTAACTTTTGTTAATTCATAGATGAATGAAGGAAGGAATTCAATAGGCATTTATAGAATGCCTACCTTATACTAAGGATTATGTTAGGTCCTGGAATACAAAGATAAATAAGATATGGGCCTGTCCCCAAGGAGTCTACAGTTGAGTAGAGATGACACATATAAAGACATAGCCAGAGGAAGAGTGAAAGCTATTATAAATAGAGAAGATTGCACAGGCAAGGACATAGAACATAAACACAATATATGAGGCAAGAAGTAGCAAGATTTAGTGTAGGAGATGCTCAGGAGCCAGACTACAGAGCATTTTATGTGCCATTTTAAAGAACTTTTTGTCATTGCTGAAATATTGGTGTTCTCCATCTCTGTGTCTGCATGTGCTGAAGTTGAAATGATCACCCCCTCTCCCTATCTCCCCGCCATGTGTATTTCTGGTTCAAATGCTGAATATGATCTTTTCTGGAAGAATTATTTGCAACCTCTTCTATAATTCCTTAATCCTTTATCAGATTTTCCTTCTGACCTCTATACCTTTGTGACATATCTCAGTACCTAGCATATGGTATATGATAAATATTCGTTGAGTATGAATAAGTTTAGGGGGTTCATTTGCTGCTTTCTGATTAAGGTAAAAGCAAAGAATAGATTAAAAAAGACTTGAAAATGTTGAATATTGACATACATAATATATTCCATAAACTTCAATATTATAAGGTTCAGCAAGTTAATGTTAGTGATTATTTTCATTGATCTAACATTGATTTTTTCCTTCAACCATCTAGCAACATGTTCTGTTTGTGTAATACCATCAGCAACCACTGTCACATTCATAAGGCTGAGGACTGCCATGGAATACACGGTCCAGCTTTTGACTAAGGGCTCTCTGCACCATATACTTCTTCTGTCCTGATTTTTTTGACCTGTAAAATAAAAGCAAGCTCCTACTATGTGATGGAACAGCTGCAGTTTCAGGTTGAAAGGACGTAATTCTATCGCCACTTCTTAATTGCTTCCCAGATATAATTACCACCCTGCCTTGGTGCTCCTTTATTATTCACACAGACTCTTGTTTATTTATTCATCTACATGTTTGTCTCTGACCGCTGTGAGCACCTTGATGTCAATGGTCTTTCCTTATCGGTGTTCACAGCCTGGCATGCAGCCCAGTTCATGGCACAGCTATGTGCTCCATGAATGTTTATTGAGTGATGAACAACTAAAGGGACAGATTATAAAAGTGGTCATTCTTCCTAAACCAGAGGACACTCAGTCTCTGCTTTTTAGATTTTTCAAATAAACATTGGTTATTTTTGCCCTTATTTAAATTCCTAACTAATTAACTGCACGGTCCATCAAACATTAGCATGGGTAGAAACTCAGGAATTATTTCTATCACTATCTCTCCTCACTTTCCCATTCAGGCTTATCCCCAAACATTAACTTCCCTAGCCTTCAATTTGTTTCCCTTTCAGTCTTCACTCCACATACTCTATTCTCCCCAAATCCCACTCCCACCCGTAAGGGTAGGGTGGTGCCCTTTGGTTCCCAGGACACTGTAATAATCATCAATACATTTCTGAGAGTTTGAGGGGGTTTTCTTTCAAAATACCAGCATTTGTGAGACATTCACAGTAGAGTTCAGGTGGGGCTTCAGAAATCCAAATCTGATTCTCTTTATGTTAGTGGGTGATAGAGACCATGTCTCCAAGTCTTTCCTGTCATTTGCAGGTTTTCACTCCCAATCCACTACAGGGAAGCACTTGAGAAAAATGACAACAAAACCAAACCAATGCTCATATGCCTATCTAAGGACAAGCAATAATGGATAGGCATAGAATGATCTAGATCCACAATAGTAATGAAGCATTTTTTTTAAAATGGAGACAGCTGTACTTGAACAATAAAAAAAAAATGTGAAAAAGAAAGAAACAGACTCTGCCTACATTAATATCAATGTTACAATATTAAGCAAAGCTATTTATTCCCTTGGTGTTACCTGTCTAAAAGCTTTCTGTTCCAGCAGAGTACTGTTGTTCTACATTTGTACAAACTTGAGTACCCATTCAGATAACTTTACAAAAACAAAGGCTTTTTGTACCTAAAGTTTACTAAATCCTTTACAATTTAGAAAAAAGAACAACACTTGCAACTTTTAAATGTTTTCCTCATCACTGCTCTTCAAGGATTCAAAATAATCTTTTATTTTAGACTTTAGCTTGAGCCATGTTATTTATTAAGTAACTTTATTACTTAAAATGTTGATATATACTTGTACTGTGCTGAATTCCACTTTCCCTAAATTACTTCATGTAATTCAACAGTTCTGTTATTATTATCTCAACTTGATAGATGAAGAAGCAGAATCATAGAACTTGACTTGGATCATAGAGCCGCACCAGGACTGAAGTCCATCCATTTATTCAACAAATGCTTGAGTGCTTACAATGTCAGTGAACAGTACAACAAAAATTTCTGCTTTATGGAACTTGTAGTGGATATCAATTCTTATTTCATTGATTATAAAGCATAACTTTTTACTGTAATCTTACACTGCCTTAGGAGTAGCTATCATTCTTAATCACTTAAGTAAATTGTCCTTTCTGTGTCACTGAAACCCCAGCTGACCTATATTTTTACCAGATGCTTGGACATTTTCAGTCAAGCTTGGTTGGATTCACATTAAGTACCCAGGTTTACATGAACATAGTAGAATCTGAACCACTTTAAACATTAGTCATAGAGAGTGAATTCTTAGTGGAGAAGGAATGCCCCACTAATAATAAATGCTATACCAGGCTAAAGTGCAGATTTGTAAATATTTATGAAAAGCAGATGGGATATAGCGTAGGTAGAAGTGCTGAGCCAAGGGAACGGGAGGGAATGTTATTAGCGCTGGTTGGAGGCATCTTTTTAATACAAAGAAATGTTGCCAGCAATTCTGCTTGTACAACTAATTGGGAGTAATTCTTATTTTGTATATTTTTATTAGCTAATGAGATCTAGGAGTGTAATAACCTGGTGAGAATTTCTCTGCAAATGGCAGTCAAATTAGTCTTATTCATGAAACTCATAAATAAACTATAATTCAGCATTTTATGTCTAGGGAAAAAGTAAAACTGGGGTCATGCTGTTTAAGAGGATAAGGGAATTTAACAACACTGGGGGATTTATAGCAGGTTTATGATGAAGATACATTCTAACTGGAAGCTTAATTGTGATTTAAATTACAGGTCAAGCTGTGCAATGTATTTCTTTTTAGGGGAGAATCTTTGAGGAGACAGAGCGTGCTCCTTTAAAGAAACAGCAAATGAAAAAACAGATTGCATTTTCACTTTTTCTTTTAAAATCTGAAGCTCCTTTAAGTCAAATTGCCCCCAAGCTCCTGATGATGGCTGTTGTCGAATTTCTTTGTTTCATTTCTTTGTGTTATTCTCACCCTCTGTTCCAGAGCAGTTATTTCACTTGACAGTAACAAAAAGATGTAAGCAGCATATCTGCCAGCAAACTAATATGGAAACTGGAGATAAGGTATTCTCAGCCTTTCCAGAATTATGACATCTTGGCTGACTCACATAATATCAGCAAGTTCTGCAAGTGAAAGAGCCCTTGAAGAATTACAGCTGCTCATTTTCCAGTTGGGAAATTAAAAGCTTCTAGTGATTTCCCTAAATTTACTCTGTATCTCAAGTAAATTAAGGAAGGTCTAATAAGGTAGTAAAATATATGTATGAATAATTTTAATTAAAAGTATAAAAAAGTGCTTCCCTATAAAATAAAAAATTAAAATAATTAGATAATCAGAGCTTGCTTCTGAGGGAGGACTTATACTTGCAAAAGAACAGTTAGACCTGACAGCCCAGGCTCTTACTTTCTGACATCCCTCGATGACATCCCTCGATAAGTAACACTGCAGCCACCATACAGGTTTCAGCTGTGGACGGGGAGGGAGTCAGGGGTGGGAATGAGAACAGAAGGCCTGAGAAGCAATTGAAGTGATCTATCCCTTTAAGGCTATGAAGCAAGGCCAAGTCAAAAATGAAACATTTAAATGACCCTTTACTAAAGCTTTAGTAACAATAATGGGAGGACAATCCATAGAATAGGGCAAAAAGGAGAATTTGGCTTACAAGACACTTGTAGCAACAAGATACGCTAGGACTCACAGGCTTAGTGTCATCTGTGTGGGACTCCAGAGAAACAAATGTCATTACTGTCCTATTCAAATCCCTCCTCTTATCCGTCCCACAACTGCCATCTTCCTTCTTAGCTTCTCTGCCACACGTTTGCGGGGTAACCCCGTAGTCATCCATTGAGCAGACCTTTTGTTCGTACAAGGCAAACTTATAGGAGGACTGGTGCAAAAGTGCCAAGAAAGTCCACAAGAAGAAAAAGGATCACAGCTGGGATCACCAGGAAGGGGTACTTTCTGGGAGGATTAGTAATCCTTAAGGATAAATATGCTTCGGACAGTTGGAGATAGGGAAATGGTTCAAATGCACAGATCACTGTGGACAAACACTACCAGGTAATGCTTTCGATAGCAGATGATCCAGTACAGACTTCCAGTGATTTCACTAGAAATGTATACTACTCTTGTGTGGGAAATGTGTTGTACCACACAGAATCCCCCCTTGGGACCAAGGCACAAGATCCTCCAGTTGCCAAGAGTGTTCGAGCTGGTGGCTCACTTCCCAGGCATCGCCCTCCACTGAGGGAAGCTGCCTAGTTGAAAGTTACACCTCTCCTGTGTTCACCCATATCCAGTGACTCATTGGCTGATGCAGGGACACCAATGCTGCTTTTCTTTAACCAGGGCAACTATAAAGGGCCATCTAAAACAGCTCAGCTGAAGCCTTGTTACCTCATCACACTGTGGCTTCTTCCTGTGGCCAATTCTGTTTTCTGCACTAGGTCACAGGTATTCTGCGTAGCACCCCACATAAACCTGCATACCATTCTGTCTCATCTCAGTCTATTCCCTGGGGAACCAACCCAAGACAACTCCAGATATAATTTGAGGCACAATAGGCAATTTTAACACAAATAAACTTTGGAGAGCTAAAAGAGTACATATGATTCAGTCATTAGAAGTGCTGACTTGTGGTCCCTATGGGTACCAAGTAAGCATCTCGAGTTAAATGCTGAATTACTGAACTAATTTATATTCCAATGACTAAAAACTGGAAAGGAGAAAAATTTTTCTTTTGTTCTCAAGCTTTGCCAAACTCATCAGTCAGTTCTGACCACTAAGTTTTAGGGACTCTATCGAAGGCTCTGTCAGGAAATAATGCTGTGAGGAGAAAAAAAAAACCATATATCAAGGGCTTAAAAATAAACAACAATTTATTTCTTGTTTACACTACTTATCCATTATGGGTCAGCAGGGCAAGGAGGTATTTTGGCTCATCATCATCATAGTCACTAAGGAAACCAGTCTAATGGAGCAACCAGTACCTAGAACTTTGTAGGTCCTACCAGAAAGAACAAGAGGGTCTAGAACCAGAATGTAAACACTCCATCCAAAATGACACACATCACTTACAATTCACAACAACTTTTTACTACAAGGGCTCAGAAAGTGCCATCCTAAAGTGTGCCTGGGAATGCACACTGGTGCGGGGAGGATTGGACCACTTGGCAGGCTGTACTGATAAAGACTTGGGGGAAACTCAGAATAATAAAATTAAAAAGAAAAGTCAGGTTAAACATGTAGTTAAATCCTCAATTTTCAATTAAATAAAAAGAAGCTTTCTATTAGTCCTTTACCTTTCAAATCATGTTTGTACTATTAAGATTTTATATTTATCCCTTTTATAAACATGCATTCGTTACCTTCTATTTACAAAGTGCTGTGGTGGTTACTCTTGGGGCACAACTATGAAAACATCTTGATTTTTTTTCTTTAAAGACACATACCTAGTTGGAAATCCATGCATTTAAAGTATATAAGGGAGAGAACAAAAAGAGGACATAGCAATGTTTTAGTGAGTGTAAAGAGGGAATTGTCAAGTGCCAAGTTTCCATGTTTGAAGCTGGAGCAAAAAAAATTGTGCTTCTACAAGAATGCTTGAAAATACCCTTCTGATCCAAGCTACATAAGCAAGAGTGAATGGTACAGTATTACTTGTAAGTCTACTTCTTTATTTCCATCTCTCCTTCCCATTCCAGATCCTTCTATTTCTACTTAAAATGTTTCCCATAGATGGTGCCACAAGTCTTTATGTGGTTAGGATAAATAGTTGTGAATTGAAAGCTTATATCATTGCACCTTGAAGTCAGGAGCCATGCTTTTTTGGTATTCCGTACACTATCCTTCAAGTTAATGACGATTTATGATGATAATTATAATAAATTGCACCTCTAATGCCTCCTAGATCTTACAAAGCAAGTTTACATATACTACTAAAGTTATTTCCACAATATGCTCATAAGATAGATTCAGGAGTATTAATAAAATTATTTCCATATCATAGATGGAGAAATGGGGGTTTGAAAAAGTAAAATAATTTAACTATATATGGTTATTTATAACTGTGAACAAACCACTCTAAAACAGTGGCTTAAAATAATAGCACTCATTTATTTTGCTCACCTGAGGGTTACTAGGCTCAGCTTGCCGTTTGTCATGCAGTTGCGATCAAGTGATGGCTGGGGATGAGGTCACTCAAAGGCTCCACTCGCGTGTGTGATGCCTCCTGGGCTGGGAAGGCTCAAACATCTGGCAGGAGAACAGTTGGAGCACTTCAAGCATAGCTCTCTCTGTGGTCTACCCACATGGTCTCTGCACATTGGATGTGCCACCCCATCCCCAAGGGCTGTGCACTTGGGAAACTTGGTTTTCTGCAGCAGAAGCAATTCCTAAAGGTGGCGAAAGTGGAAGACTGCCAAAAGGACTCCCAGCAGCTTGAGGCAACAAATTCTTCATGAAAGAACAATTACCTTATTTTGGCTTTGAATCCAGTACCTTCCCATTATACATCCCCG
Source organism: Anoura caudifer (assembly GCA_004027475.1). Taxonomy (NCBI): domain Eukaryota; kingdom Metazoa; phylum Chordata; class Mammalia; order Chiroptera; family Phyllostomidae; genus Anoura; species Anoura caudifer. The sequence goes on along the minus strand of PVKU01002904.1, from coordinate 54,274 downwards.
TCTCCACTAATGTAACATCACTATTCTGTGGACTTTAATAAATGTTGGTTTTAATTATACAGTGAAAATGAATCATCACATTGGGACCATTTGTAAAACAATTACATAGCACTTTTGCGCATATATATATATATCTATATATATATATATATCACCAAAGCATGACATACCTTACAAATTTGTAGGTATCAATGAGATCTCATCAACATTAAAGCTCAGATCTTGCTCGTTTCAAGCTCCCACATGCTGCCCAAACAATCCCAGCTTTTTTCCTTTCAAAGTAATCATCCTTAAATACTTGTGGGAATGCCCCTAGATGGACTGTGAATCAGTCCAGCCTTTAGTTGTGCCCCAGGCTGCACTACTGATGCCCCTGTCCTTAATTCCATGCCTGTTGCAGAGGACACTTGTTGCTCTATTCCAACCTATCCACCAAGCCCCACACTCCCATATCCAACTGCTTAATCAATGTTTCTATTAATATCAGGATAGCATCTCAAAATTTACTCGTCCAAAACCAAACACTTGATTTTGCCCACCCAAACCCCTACAACATCTACATTTCAGTAAATGAGTTAAACATTCTCTAAAACCTATAATCCATCCTTGATTCCTTTCTTTCACATGCTGGGTGTGAATACCTGAAATTATATTACTTATTTACCCATCTACTTATTTATTTTCCATCTCCTCTCCTTAAAATTTTAGCTCCGTGAGAACATAAAATGTACTTGTTTTGTTCCCTGAGTGTGTATCTAGCACTGACAAAAACTTAAGGCTCTGACTTAGAGAAGGCACTAAACACATATGATGAATGAATTTGTGAAGAAGTTAATTTCTTTTAAACTAATTTGGAATTCTGTAGCCACTGGCTTCAACAATTCTAAAGAGATGTTTTTCCAAGAAGGTACATCTCTGCTCTAAGCAGAGGTAGATCTCACTGTCCTTAGAATCAGTCCATTTCTACCACTGCTATTTATTAAACCAGCCACTGTCAAGATTTGCTGGTGTCACAGTCAGGGTTGCTAGTCTGATGGGGATTTTCTAGCTGTCGGCCTCCTTCCTGCAATGGCGCTGTGTCCAGTGGCCTCGGACTGCTGCCAGTACGCAAATATCTCTGCACTCGCGAAGTATGTTATGTTGATTTATAGAAAGAAGTATTCCAAAGCAGTTATTTTAGGTCCCAAGTCATTACTGAGTCTAATGAAATAGACCTTTCAATGGACACACAGCTTCTTTTACTCTCCCTGCACCTACACAGGATCGTAGTTGGGACAGGATAATATGAATAAAGGTGAAACACTGAAAGGGGCCAGTTTCTTTTCATACTAATTCCTCTACTCTTTAAGAAAATTCTCTTGCGGAATCCTTATTGTCCCTTACTACAGTCTGGCTCCAGTTTATCAGAGTCCACTTTTCTTTCCTTCCTCTTCTGTTTCTCTTTCCCTACCCATCATTAACAAATATCCACAGAGCACATATTCTGCTAAGTACTGAGGAAACAAAGATGAATTAGACAGAGTCTGCAATCCCAAGGTACAGACACATAGTTGGAAAGGTACACAAAATTTGTTTCAGGCTTATGACAAATGTATGTTCAAGTTACAATGGGTCACAAAGATGGGAGAAGTCGTTGGTGAGTGATTAATAAATTCTTAATTCAGGAGGAGAAACAAGTTTTGTCTGGAGATACAATTAGGTTCTTTTGGGGGGTGATGATGGAGTTTCTGAGGCAAAAAGACACAAAGGAATACAGGCAGTTGGAGTGGCATAGGCAAAACCATAAGGAGGGCCTACCTTGGACACATGGCAAGGTGTTAAATCAGTCTGAGTCATACACCCAAAGGTTTGACTTCATCTTCGATTAAAAAAAAATGTTTTATGGGCTCATACCTAAACAATTCATATTGGAGAGAAGGCATCTCTTTATTTATTTTTCTTTTAAAGTTTTCTAATTATAAATGTATTGCAATTCATAATGGGAATTCAGAAAATATAGAAAAATATAAGCCATTCTGGCATATTCTCTCCTAATTAAATATATGCTTATTTGTCATGTGTGTGTTCCTAATACTAATACACAAGTTAAAATAAATAGCTAAAGTGATATATTATAAACCTCATAACTTTTTTATCTATAATGCAAATATGAATCTAATTGCTCAAGACCAAGCAAGGTGTGGTTAGGTCTGTGATCTAAATGCTTCTACTGAACTGACTGTTTCAGGACATAATTACTTATTGTGAGTGGCCCAGCAGGATGCCATTTCCTAAGATAAAATCATGGTCAACATAGTTCAGGTTTCTGTCATAGTTCAGGTCGATCTGACGGATCCTTTTTTAACAAAGGAGAAACAGATGGATTTTTAAAATATAGAGTTAAACATGTACACAAGTGTATATGTGTATAGAATAGAATATACAAAATATTAAAATATCTTTCTTATTATAATGATGCACAGTCTATGTTTTCAATTCTTTAGATGAATAATAGGTATGCTAATAAATGGCAAATACTGTTCACAGTTCTCTCATACGTTACATCTAATCTTCAAAACTATTTCCCTGTAAACTGAGTGAAAACTGAGGGTCAGGGAAATTAAGTATTATTACCCAAGGTCACACTTCTAATAAATGCTCAAATTGAAATCAAACCCAAGAGGACTGTAGTAATTAGTATGGCATTAAATACATACCATAATCTATTTATCTATCCTATTAATGAATAATTAGATTGGATAAACAGACAATATTTTAATAATAGTTATCTCAGCCTTACAGGATTTTGCAGCTAAGTTTAACTTTATTTTTTACTATTAGAATTAGAAAAAATTCATATGATAGTGGCTCTGCCAATTGCTAGCAGTGTTACACTGGGCAAACAACCTCTTTACATTTCACCTTTCACCTTTGACTCACCTAGAAATTGACAGTGTTTGGCCACCACTTTGAGGCTCCCTTCCCACTCTGAAATTCTGTGACTGTAAGATTGTCAGGGGACAGAATATTGCATGCAGAGGACCTCTGTAATCCTGAGACTAAAGTCTCCTCACATGACATTATTTCTAGAAACACATTATAAAACCCAATGTTGTCTAGCAAACACCAATAAAATATCAAAGGAAAAATCAGTGAAACTAAAGGGAACAATCAGTTAGGAAAAATGGCATAGCAGAAAGAACCTTTTACCAAGAAGCAGAAGGACTGAGTAACATTCCTTGCTTTGCTACCAGCTGGCTGTGTTGACAAAATACATTCCCTCTCTCATCCCCAATTGCATCTTCTGTAATAAATAAGTCAACTGGGAATTGAAGAGGTTAATGTATTGTTACATCAGGCAAAGTTGATGCTACATAGAAGATCAGAATCAGAGCAGGAGGCAAAACAGGTTTATTAACTTCTGAGGAATGGAAGGAGGGCACACGTTGCTGGGCCCTGCACTGTAACACAACACATACCAAAGGTGTCTTATTTCAAGAAAAGATGAGCTTCTAGAAATATAGGCTTTCTGGGAGAACTTGGGAGTAGAGAGGTAAGGATGCTGAACATCTGATTTCTCATGCTACAGAATACCTAGAGCCTTGCCCTGTGAGGTCTGTATGCCCATTTGCAGAGGATTCACATAGATACAATTAGCCTTGAACTAAGTGAACGTTCCGTCCACATGGGAGCAAAGAGAGTTGCTCATTGTCAACATTCCTAATTTTTCCTCCCACAAAATAAACCTTTTCCTGACTGGAAACCATGACAATGAAACTAATAAGGTTCCTGCCCGCCGTGTAACCACAATCCGTGGTCTTGATGGGGGGAGTCTGGCAGTCTGAGTCCAGAGAAGAAAGGAACCACAGTACATTGTAGGTGTCTTTATATGACAACAAGAAAGCACATAATTTATTTTAGAGAGGAAAATGTGAAGAAAGCAAATTCTCATAGGCAGTGAATGAATTGTAAATTGGTGATACCTAGTAAAGATGAAGGTGTACATTCCCTAAAACTCAGCAGCTCCTTTTCCAGCAGAGAAACCCTCCCACATGTACCGAAGGAGATATGGGCAAGACTTTCTGACAGCACTGCTTGAGAAAGGGAAGAAATGGAAATAATTGAAGTGTCCATCAACTGGAGAATGAATAAATTGCGTGATATAGTCATAAAATGGAATGTTACAAAAATAACACAGCCAAGACAAACCAACAGAGCAGCAGACAGACTGGTGTGGATGAAGCTCACAAAAGTAATGCCAAATCAAACACAGCACTTTGGAAAGTAATTTGTATGATATACCATTTATATAAAGTTAAAAATTCTTCAGAATCATAAGGTATATTGTTTATATATAAATACAAATGTAGAAATATTAGAAAACCTAACTGTAAATGACAAACATTGAATTAATGAGAGTAGTTACCTCTGAGAAGACAGAAGGTAAAGGAAATATGAAAAATTTTAGGGAGAACCTCCAATTATAACTAAAGCAAATGTGGAACAATGTGAGAATATGATATAACCAGGTGCTATGATTTTTATTATACTATTCCATATTTTTCCCTGAGTTTTTTGAACTACTTAACAATTTTGAAACTCTAATTTAAAAAGCTTAAATATTACATCACATTCAAGCTTGGTTATTTTTTTTCTGTATTAAAAATTGCCTTTGGCAAGTATAAAAGGTAGAATGCCAGTCAAATGTTAGAAACACTGAAGTACATGTTTCTAGGTTCCTGTAGAAACATATGAATCTATAACAGGAGATTAATTAGGGAAGGTACAGGTTTCACCATCATAGGGGATTATGTGGTCTTATTGAGTGAGAAAAATTTTATCCATTTTCATGTGACTCGAATCCCAGCTCTGAGTTTTACCACATACATAAACACATGTATATTCAACTTTTCTTGGATATATTGGTATTTTCAGACTATTGTTCCAAAGCCCTTTGATAAGATAAGGTGGCTTATAAAATTGTAAGCAACCTCAGCATATTTATTTGGCTACTAAACACAAGGTATGCTTTATTTCAGCAAGTAAAACTTATGGGAATGCATCCTCACCATGTCTTTCTTAGACACATTGAGGTAGTGAAGTTCCAAAGCAGATTTCTATTATAGTAAAAATTCTTGAAGCATGAGAAGTGTGTAGCCATACTGATTTTCTCCCCAGCATGTGATGCAGGATTTATATACTCCATTTTGCTCCCATAAAAAAATCTATTGCCAAAAATAATGGTCCTGAACAAATTATATACTGAAAATGACAAAATACCTCTTTTAAAAATTCCCACTTTTTATATGACATAAAAATATAAATTGGGAAACAAGAGTTTGAAGAAAAATGGTTTAAGTTGTTGCAATTTTTAGCATCAGTTTTTATTTTCCTATATACTTTACATAACTTGAATTAAATGTAATTTTGAGACATTATGCTTCTATTTATTGCATATTTTTGTTAAAAACATTTTTTCAGAAAGTCTTCTAAATTATATATTTCTATAATCTGCTCACTTGATATTTTTGGTGGACTTACTACAAGCAGGACCTGGCAGGCCAAGATATATAAGGGGCAAATAATTTAATATGTATTGAGTATATATATTCAATTATTTGTTAAGTATTTTTAATCAAATATCTTATTTCATAACAAGTCTGAAATGTGATATTCAATTAAGCTCCTCCCTTCAAGAGGTGAAGTCTATTTCCTCCAGCCACTTGAATCTGAACTTCCCTATATTTAGATTTCGGCCAATTTTAGATTGGGCAAATCTATTTGGGCCAATCTAAATCTATTTAGATTTATAATGTGGTAGAAGTGACTGTAATTACTGAGCTCAGGCTCTAAGAAAACTCGCATTTGTTTCCTCTTACAACTCTCACTGCCATGTGGAAAAAAGCTCAGGGTAGCTTACCAGTAGATGAGAACTTAAGGAGAAAGAGTCTAGTTGTCCAAACAGACTTTCCTGGATCATCGATTGCCAGCCAACCACCAAGTACATGAAAAAGCCCAGGCAAGATCAATAAAGCTGCCTCCCCCATACAAGTCTCACTGCAGATGCATAAGTAAGCCCAGCAAAGACCAGAAGAGACACTTAGGCTGTAAGGACATGAGTTTAAGGGCAATAAGAAATCCTCATTGTGTTAAGCCACTGAGTTTTGGGGTGATTTGCTACACATTCAGAGTTAACACTGATCTTTAGAAAAGTGACATAATTTAGATTGAAGGGAGCATTGAATCATGCTTGTACAACATCAAAGCCCATGTTTTTCCATACTGAGTGCAATACAAATAATGAAGTAGAAATGTACAGAACAAAGTAGCTAGTCTGAACAGGTAGAAATTATTTGGACTGAAGTCATTAAGAAAGGGATCATAAGGAAGAAAGATATCCTTTAGCTGGACCCTTAATAGCTGGAGAAGGAAGTCTGCAATTGAAAATGAGCTAAGGTGCAAAGATGAGAAGGTAAAAATCATGTTTGAGGAATGGCAAATGAGTCTGTTACCCCCAAAAACAGTTTATGTAACAGAGCACTGGAAGATAAGGCCCTTAAACAGATACTGTTTGTTTTTTGCCTCGTTCAGGTGAAATTTATATGGAAAGAAATATTTATTGATTTAAAAGCAGCAGAAATAGTAATTGGCTGAGAGTTTTGATTAATTGAATTGTAATGTATTCAGGTCTTGAATGAAAACATACTGATGTTAAAGAATATTTATAATAAATTAACTATTTAGAGAAATGAATATATATAAGGGTACATATATATGTATATATGTATACATACATACATATGACTCAGTATAAATGAAAGATCCTAGGAGTCAGAGACAACATTGGGTGTGAAATTTGGCTAAGCCATTCACTACATGAACACGGACAAGATACTTTTTGGAGCCCTAGTTTCCTAACTTAAAGAATTGAGAAATGGATATCTAGTCCACAGGAAAACTAAATATAAGGTGTGTAGAAATGTCTGGCACATAGCAGGCAATTGTTACACAGTAGCTCTTTTTACAAATTTGTTTAATACATTTAAAACCTTTAATATATTGAAAAAATTCCCTTAGAATCAAAGTGTTAACAGTGACTTTAATGTGACAAAATCATGAATAAGTTCAGTGGGGCTCTTAAGGGCAGGGAGTTTCCACATTTTACTTACACAATTTCTTAGCTTAGGTCACACGTGCAATACAAGTACCTGTGCTGTTGTGCAATTACACAGTTGCAGCTACCCACCTCCCCACCTTAACTGGTATTCATCTACAAGATGAAATGCAGAACGACATACATTATCTTCCAACAATTCCACTAATTCCAGAAAATACTGAATTAGTGATTTGTGATAAGAATAAAGTATAAAATAAGTCCTTATCAAACACAGCTGAAGAATGAACCAGCAGATTAGAAAGGGGCTAAAAGAGGGGAAGGATCATCTCCCCTCAGAGGATTATCATTGTCCCTTGTAACCTTGTCATTGTATTAAGAGTCCTTAAATCAGGGAGCTACAGCCTAGAAGGGGATAGTGAGTCCACATAGCAGTGATTACATATAGAATACAATTTAACGTGGCTACTTATTAAAGAAGTAAAGTCAAGTAATGTATCTTTTTATAACTATTAAATTAGCATATAGTGAGTTTGTGTTGAAACTAGTTCCTTAATGTGCACTACTGAGGCTATAAATTGTGGCAATCGTTTGAAAACAAAATAGCAAAAACTTTGATAGTTTTCAAGCTTTTTGACCTGTTGTTGCTATTGTTGAGACTCTGAAAAGAAAAAGTAAATCCATAAGCAAAGTACTCATTGCTAACTTATTTATAATAGCAAAAAATTGAACACAGCTTAATGTCTGAAAACTAAGAAATAGTTTAGTAAATAACAGAATATCAAGAACAGAATATTTGCAGAGTGTAAATCATTCATTAAAACTAAGAAACAGTTAAGTAAATAACAGAATATCAAATCATCCATTAAAACTAAGAAACAGTTTAGTATATAACAGAATATCAAAGAATAGAATATTTGCAGAGTATAAATCATTCATTAAAAAGTATTATTGTGAAGAATATCAACATGTAAAAATGCTTATAACATAATGTCAAGTAAAAAAACATTAAATGAATATTATACTTTCAACCACATAATTTTTTTTGATCAAGAGAACATAAAAAATGAAAGATTTGTTGTTAAGGTGTAATTTATGAAGATTTTCCATTTCTTTCTTTCATTATTGATATAATGCTTCTTGTGCTATAAGTAGAAAACAGAATTAGAAGTTAATAAAATGGAAGTAATTACTCTGCTGTCAGAACTTGGAGGCAATCTACAGGTTGATTTTTTATAGTTTACCAATATCAGTGTAATTTTCTATTTCCAGAAATGCTTCATCTCCTTTATTCAACAGATTCAATTAAATGTTCTTGAAGCAGTAGACTTATGCCATCCTGAAATAAATACTATGAGAATAATAGGCTTGCATTTGTGTTGTCTGCCTTGGGTAGAGTTTAGAATAAATTATAAAACAATTACTCGCCAGTTCCTTAATGCTTCAGTACATATTGGATCAGGAACAAGAAAAAAAATTCTGAAAAATTCTGAAAAATGATGCTTTCAATGTCTTTTGGGTTATTTTTTAAAATGAGAACACTTCCTTTTCAATAACAATAGCTGTGTAGATTTTAGCTAATTATATCATTCACATTCCACATTAAGTTATACAACTCTTTATAAGAATATAAAACTTCTTATTCTATACACATCACAGAAGGAACCATCACAATATTGAGCATTTGAAGTAATCATTTTTATGTGCAGAATGTTGAATTTTAGGAGATTTCAATCTGAATGCTAGCACTAATTTCTGAGAGAGATATTACCTGCTTAGAGCTTCTATAATCTTACCTGTAAACTGATGGTAATTTTTCTCCATCCTCTGCTTTCCAGGAGAAGTTATCATGAACTATAAATTAAGGAAAAGAACTGTAAATTCACTGGAAGTGTATAAAATAGTAAAACTGCATTTGCTATCCATTAGAGAGTTCTTAATAAATATTGAAAACATTCTAGTACAAAAATGAAAAATATATAAATTCATACATAATCTCATGACATTAATTCTTTCTGTCATTCAATAAATATTTATTTGGGGCTTACAGTCTCTGTGCTGGATGCATGGAATGCAACCATAAAACTGGCGAAGATCTTGTTCCACAGTCCACTAGGAAAGACAGAAAAAATGAAGAGGCAGTAACAGTGTAGTTTGATAAATTTTATGATAGAGTACTATGGCAGTGCTATGGATTGAATGTTCATATGCTCCTCAAATTCATATGATGAATTCCTAATGCCTAATGTGATGGTGTTGAGAGGTGGGACCTTTAGGAAGTCATCAGGTTTGAACAGGGTCCTGGGAGTGGAGCCTGCACGATGGGAGGCAGAACTAAGATAGAAATTGTTACTGAGAAGTGGGGTTCTGCTGATAACAAATACCTAAAAATGTGGACGTGGCTTTGGAACTAGATAATAGGCAGAAGCTGCAAGAGTTTTGAGGTTCATTCTAGAAAAATCTAATATTGTTGTAAAGTGGTTTTTTTTAAAGTCAATTCTGGTGAAGGGTCAAAATGGTAAGAGGAAAGCTTCCATCTTCTTAAAGTATACATTAATAATCATGTACAGATGTTAGTATAAATATGAATGGTAAAGCCCGTTCTGATGAGGTCTCCAATGGAGATGAGGAATATGTTACTGGACAATGGAGGAAAGGAAATCCCTGTTATAAAGCAGCAAGGAACTTGGCTGAACTGTGTGTGAGTTCTAGTGCTTCCTGAAAGATTTTGAGCTAAGAAGACTTCTAAGCAAAGTGTTAAAGAGGCAGCTTGATTTTTTTTTTTTTGATTACTTGTAGTAAAATATGACAGAGAGAGTTAAATTGAAGATGGAATTGTTTAGGAAAAACAATCAGAACTTGGAAATTTAGAAATTTCCAGCCTGTCCATATGACAAGAAATGAGAGCACCAAGGGTGGGTACGACCTTCTAATGAGATGAAGTGTGAGTGTGAGCTGTGGATCTAATGAGCTACCTCAACAGAGGCCAGAGATAGAGATAGGATGCCAGCAAAGAGACTGCCAGTTTAAACTAAAGGCAATTTGAGAATGTGGGACAAAATATAGGAAGGTTGTAGGACTTCTTAGACCATACATGGCTGTACTATAGAGCTATTTGACTGTGAACTTGGGCTACTCTTCAGGAAAAGAGAGGGACTGCACGGGTGATTCAGAGGTCATCAGAGATCACCAGCTCAACAGGCCAGATGGCTTCCAACCAAAGCATGGAGGCGATGTTGCCACCCCAGAGGGCTTGGAGGGCAGAGCCTCAAACCAAAAAGAGTTATCTTGAGTCTTAAGGTCTAGCGGAGTTTGCCCTGCTAGATTTTGGTCTGACTTGGGATCTGTCACTTCTTTCTTCCTGCCCATTTCTCCCTGTTGTAATGGGAATGTCTACACTATGCCCAACCCATCATTCCTGGTATTTTGAAATATGATTGGTTTCTAGGTATAGACCTTGTATCCTATGACCTTGTTAAACTCACTTTTCTAAATAGATAAGCATGTCTTCGGTGAATATCATTTCAATCCAGTCTATCAGTCTTTTATTACTATTTCTTGTTTTTTTTTTTTTTCTTTTCACTAATCACTACTTATAGTTCTATGTTGATTAGGGGTCATAAGAGAGGACATTCTTGCCTTCTTTCCAATCTTACAGAAAAGGAGTCAGCCTCTCACAATTAAGTAGAATGGTAATGGCAGCTTTATTTTTTGATGTTCTTCACCCTGTTAAGGAAATTTCTTTCTATTTCTAATTTTCTTGAATGTGGAAGTTTGGCAAATGTTTTTTCTACATCTACTGAGATAATCTTATAGGTTTTCTTATGCAGACTGTTAATATGGTCACTTAATTGCATATGATATCATATCTTTTTATGTGTACTTCATGTATATATTTTACCTATTGTGAGATTTGATTTGCAAATGTTTTATGTCTGGTCCAATTTAGAGTCCTCTGATAGCAGCTTGGATACTGAAATTTGTATTTGAGGGGCAATCAAATCTTTTGGGTTTAGTTCCAATTAAAAATATTTTAGGGGTGGCTAGTGAATGTTTTTATTACTTGTGAGTGCAGTACTACTTTAAAAAGCATATACATACAAATGATATCTAGCTGTTTAGCATTTTAGGGGGCCCTTCAGAATATCTTGACTTCATAGGGTTAAAAATAGAAGTCAGCTCATCAGTTGAGTCAGAAGTGTACCCTTTGCAACATTTAATAAGCAAAAACTAAAAATAAAGATGATATATAATCTACACACAATTGTATAACTAGGAAGTGTCACACATAGGACAAAAATTCAGAGTTGTCTGCACAAAAGTCCATGCACATAATACCATATTCCCACACTTTAAGGTGTGTATAATGGGAAATACTCATCTATCATAAGGCATTATAAAATACCTCATTCATGGATATGTGTTTTCATATCCTCTTATTTGCAGAAAATTAATTGTTGATTTTATTAAGAAACCCGGCTATTTTATTGTCAGAGTGCCCATGCTAGCTTTAATGTTTACCTCTGCTCATTCTTTCTTTTCTTTATACCAACCACAGTGAGATTTGCAGAGCAGGAGTTTCTGCTTCTTTGTCAGGGTTCCAGGGCTCTGATATTCTGGTTGTAGTCATGTATGCAGTCTGTCACACTTCAGCAGTTAGAGAATCTAGATTTACTTTCATCAAACTGGTACTGAACTCACAGCTAGTGCTTTTTTAATTGGAATACATTAAATATATTAACTTGAAGGCTTGTATGAAAGATTTGTTTTTTAATCATTGTCTTCTTTTTGTTAAGATTTTATTTTATTTTAACATAGAGGGGAGGGGAGGTAGAAAGAGAGGGAGAGAAACATCAGTGTGTGTTTGCCTCTTACGCACTCCCCACTGGGGACCTGGCCCGCACCCCAGGCATGTGCCCTGACTGGGAATTGAATCAGTGACTCTTTGGTTCGCAGTCTGGTGCTCAATCCATTGAGCTATACTAGCCAGGGCTATGAAAGATTTTTATCCAAATTTTTTTTCTTCTCACACTCATTTTGTGATTCAAACATTTTGAGCCTGTTGCATTATTGTGTGCTATTTTTTAAGTAATAAAAATCCACACCTAATTTGACATGATTCCTTTGGCATTTAATAAGAACACATAATATAGTTTAATGAATCTGCAAACTAAATAATGGTTGTAGTGGGTGTGAAAATAGGGATATTTAAATGCATAAGGAAATTTAGCACACATCCCAGTGGCTATGTAAATAGACCTTTGATTCTTGTACAAATTGCAAATACTTTCTTGTGCAGAAACACAGTGAAAAATATAGTCCTGCATCTATACATAGAGCTCATTATCATACCTCTGAAAGCTCACTGCATGCCTATTATCCACTTAAAACCTCCATTAAATCCCCACTCTGCTTCAGCAGCAGCTAAACAAGTCAAAACCCAAGCCTCATTTGTCTCTATTTATCCCCAGAGGTTAAAGACATCTGTATAGGCAAGGTGTATTTCAAGATTATATATCCAGTTATTTTGACAAAAAAACTTTCCAATATGACCCTGTGTCATATAAAATCAGTATTCAAAAGCCCATTATCAACATAAATTCTAGGAGAGACAGACACAGGAGGAATGTGCATGAAAAAAAATGATTGGGGGTAATACACATTTGGAGAATTGTACCGTTACCTTACTATGAGGAACTTAAAACTTTTGGTGTAAGAGTTGTTTATTATTATTTACAATCTATGTGTATGAATGTCTAATGTGTTTGATGTTTTACATGAAAGTAAAATAATTAACAAGATATATTTCCGAGAAACAGAAATGGAGTTTCAGCTTAGGGCCAAGTAAAGAAACCATAATACAGAAGCTGTTGCCATTCGAAGATCAAACATTTTGAAACTTGCATTTTTAAAAGGCTTTGATATTCTCTTCCCTTTTCATTTGGTTCCATCTAGCCTTTCTCTGGATACCATTGACTATAGTTTTACACTTGCTATGCTGCCATTAAATGGGCAGATGATAGCAGTATATGCAAACAAACCAGAACATGGTAGTAATGCTTAAAATGAATACAAAATGAGTGACTAGTCATATGGAAATCAAATAATTATTTGCATGCATTGTGCTTGGGCCTCGGATGTGTGCCAGGAGATGAACTGTGGTGTCTATTTAGACGAGCTTAGATCCATGTATATGCATGTGCATGCCACGTCTAAATGTAAAAGATGCATTACTATCTCGACCCATTCCTCTATCTTTCAATGCAAATATAATTATTGAGAATTCAATACATGCCTTTCAGCAATATAAAAACCTCTTTCATAATGAATGTCGGAAAAATATTCCTAAAAGTAAAGAGATCAATGTCACTGATTAACCATTGTATATCAGCATTTATTTTGCTTTCTATTTATTTTCTTTTAAGCTAGAAGGAAGCTACCATTTTGCTATTTCTTGCTTTCTGGATGCAGCAAACGTTTTTTACTCACCATGGTCCTTGTCCACTCTCCTTTTTCACCCTTCAGTTAAAGGAGCCTGATTTTATTTGCTAGGTAGCATACAATATTCATAAAATTATGCATGAGTAGTCTAAGCTAAACATTTCCTTATGTTAGTGAAATGAGTGTGCCTATCACCCATGTTCTGGCCAATAAGATGCCTGAAGGGTAGGGTTCCTCCAAGGAAATCTGCTCCCTGATCAAAGAGAGAGGCCAACGTGCCTCTTGCCGGACTCCAAAGTGTTCTGCAGGGATCTGATGCCAGAAGCCATGTTGGAGCCATAATATTACCACATCTCTTCCAGAAGATGCTGGAGCTAATTTGGACACAGACACAGCTGATCAGCTCTGTGTAAGCCTGACTCATTTGCACACCTTTACTTTCACCCCACTGTACCATTCAATAATAGTCCTCAGTATGCCTTTCTATTTCCCATCTGTCTTCAGCTTGCAACAATTATCTTTGTAGAATTAAAAAATTACGAGCAAAGAAAAATTGGAATGAATAACTATGCTTAATAGAAAAACTCATTCTTTGAATCTACGTACCAAAAGGTAGTGTTATATACAGTTACATCACAGAGTTAAGTGCAAAAACTAAAAGCATCATACCAATTACTAGGAGAAACACTGAAGATGTGTTTTTGAGTTTCTTCATAGGATCTCATGTTAAGTAGATAAATATAGAGCATTTCTGTCTGAGTAGAGGCAGAATCCTAATTAGAGGGAGGAACAGATCCACACACAATATTCATAAGAGGTACCTCTTAGTCCTTGTAATTATTTGGATAAAAAGATACTTGAATCTGTAGTGTGAAATAAGCAACAGAAACATTAGTGGTCAGGCGATGAGACACTTGGAGAAAGTAATGAAGGGGTGGTAAATTTTTATGTGTTTGTTCCTCCGCCATCTAAAGGCACAGAGTAATCAAAGAAAATAAAGAAATGGGAATACATCAAATTTAAAAGATTTTGCACAGAAAAGGAAATCAAACAAAACAAAAAATCTACTAAATAGGAGAAGATATTTGGCAATAATATAGCTGATAAGGGGTTAATATGCAAAATATATAAAGAAAATATGTAAAGAACTCATACAACTTAATCCCCCCAAAAAACAAATAATCTGATTAAAAAATGAGCGGTGGACCTTAATAGACATTTCTCCAAAGAGAACATACAGATGGCCAACAGACATATGAAACTATGCTAAATGTTACTAATTATCAGTGAAATGTAAATTAAAACTACAAACAAGTATCATTTCACACTTGTCAGAAAAGCTACCATCAATAATTCAACAATCAAGTGTTGGTGAGAATGTGGAGAAAAGGAACCCTCATGCGATGTAAGTGGGATTAGAAATAAGGACAGCCAGTATGGAAAACAGTATGGAGGCCTCTTAAAAAAATTAAAAATAGAACTACCTTATGACCCAGCAATTGCGCTTTGGGTATTTATCCAAAGAAATCCATCACTAATTTAAAAAGATATATGTATCCCTATGTTCATTGAAGCATTATTTACAATAGCTAAGATATGGAAGCAAACTAAGTGTCCATCAATAGACAATTGAATAAAAAAGATGTGGTACATGTACACAATGGAATATTGCTTGGCCATAAAAAGAATAAAATCTTACCATTTGTGATAATGTGGATTGACCCACAGGTTATTATGCTGAGTGAAATGTCAGATAGAGAAAGACAAACGCCATGATTTCACTTACACGTGGAATCCAGAAAACAAACAAGACAGAGACAAACTCAATCTATAGATACAGAGAACAAACTGATGCTTGCCAGATGGCAGGAGAGTTGGGGGGCTGGGTGAGAAAGGTGTAGGGATTAAGAAGTACCAATTGATGCAGCATAGGGAATAAAGGCGATACTGTTATAACGACTATGTATGGTGCCAGGTGAATACTAGACTTCTAAAAGGGATCATTTTGTAAATTATATAAATGTTTAACCACTATGCTGTATACCTGAAACTGACAATATTGAATGTCAACTGTAACTGAAAAATAAAAATGAAATAAAGGCATAGGGTTCCCTCAAAAGAGTGCTTTACATGGCCGTGGTTCCCTGGCTGTTCTGCAGTCCATGAGGGGGATCCATCTAGTCCTGCCTTAAATAATATCCACTCAGTGTTCATACTTTCTTTTCAAACAGCTCTACAAAACCTGGAATTTCTTGATGTTGAGACTTACCTTTGGGCTTTCGATATTTTATTCTGATAATGTTTTTCACGGCTAGTGAAAATACTGCCAGTAAACATTCACTGCGTGGAAACATAATTAGTGACAAGTTTAAATTATTGAATATTAAAAAAATCACTTGTTTTACTTTCCAGGAAACTAGATGATAGACTATGAAAATCTAGTTTAAGGGAATGTTTTAGAAAAATGTTTTCAATGAATAAATAAAAACAATTGTAATTAGCCTATCATCCCAGGTATTTATATGTAAATGATACTGCTGAAGTACTGGAGCTTGCACGAAAGTAATCTCTTTTTGAATTAGTTATAAACTTTCAGCATTCTGCTCACAGTGGTTTTCCTCTACTAATTTGCCTAATAAACCACTTCTTCCTCATTAACACAAAAGTAAACTTCAACACAAGAAATTTTCAAAATATGGTAATCTGCATACAGGCATCCTTTGTTTTATGGTACTTCAGTTTCTTGCACTTCGGAGATATTTTATTTGTTACAAATTGAAGGCAACCCTGCATCAAGCAAGTCTGTCAGCACCATTTTTCCAACAGCATTTGCTCATTGCCTGTGTCTGTCTCATATTTAACATTTTCTTGCAATATTTCATTTTTTTTTCATAATTATGATATCTATTTTGGTGATTTGTGATTAGTGACCTTTGTCATTACAATGATAATTGTTTTGGGGTGTCACAAACCCATGTCAGATGAGAATAACTGATGAATGTTTTATGTGTTCTGTCTGCTCTACTGAGGGGTAGTGCCCAGTTCTCTTCCTCTCCTTGGGCTTCTCTGTTCCTTGAGACATAACAATATTTAAATTAGGCCAATTAATAAAACTGCAATGGCCTCTCAAGTAACAGGAAGAGTCACATGCCTTTACTTTAAATAAAAAATTAGAAAAGATTAAGCTTAGTGAGAAAGGCATGTCATGTCAAAGGCCAAGACAGGCTCAAAGCTAGGCCTCTTAGACCAAAGAGTTAGCCAAGTTGTGAATGCAAAGGAAAAATTCCTGAAGGATATTAAAAGTGTTCTCCAGTGAACACCACAATGATAAGTAAAACAGCCTTGTTGCTGATGTGGAGAAAGTTTTAGTGGCCTGGATGGAAGAGCAAACTACCCTTAACATTGCCTTTAAGCCAAAGACTAATCCAGGACAAGGCCCTGACACTGTTAAATTCTAAGAAGACTGAGAGAGGTAAAGAGGCTGCATAAGACAAGTCTGAAGGTAGCAGAGGTTGGTTCATGAGGTTTAAGGAATGAATCCATTTCTACAACATAAAAGTGTAAGGTGAAGTAGCAAGTGCTGATATAGAAGCTTCAGCAAGTTATGCTGCAGACCCAGCTAAGAAAACTAACGTAGGTGGCTACACTAAACAACAGTTTTCAGTGTAGATGAAACAGCTTTATCTTAGAAGAAGATGCCATCTAGGCCTTTCAGAGCTAAAGAGAAGTCAATGCCTGACTCTAGAGCTTCAAAGGACAGGCTGACTCTCCTGTTAGGAGCTCACATACAAGTGGTAACTAAGTTAAAGCTAGTGCTCATGTACTCTTCTGAAAATCCCAGGGCCCTTAACAATTATGGTGATTCTACTTTGCTTATGCTCTATAAATGGAACAACAAAGCCCAAAAGATAACACATCTGTTTGCAACATGACTTGCTGAGTATCATTGGCCCACTGTTGAGACCTACTTCTCAGCAAAAACAAAAACAAACAAAAAAACCCAAGCAAACAAAAAAATCCGCCCCCCCAAAACCAACAAAACAAAACAAAACCTCATTGAAAAATATTACTGCTCATTGACAATGCACCTGGTCACTCAAGGTGACCATGGATACTCACTCCTCTGATGGGTCTGGACAAAGTAAATTGAAAACCTTCTGGAAAGGATTAAATGCCATTAAGAACATTCATGATTCCAGAGGAGAATGAAATGTCACAATATCAACATTAACAGGAGTTTGGAAGATTCAGACCCTGATGCATGGCTTTGAGGGGTTCAAGGCTCCAGCAGAGGAAATAATTGCAGATATGGTGGAAATGGCAAGATAACTAGAAATTGAAATGGAGCCCGAAAATGTGACTGAATTGCTTCAGTTTCATGATAAAACTTTAACAGATGAGGAGTTGCTTCTTATGGATGAGCAAAGAAATTTGTTTCCTGAGTTGGAATCCACTACTAGTAAAAGTTGTTGAAATGACAACAAAGGATTTTAGCATATTTCATAAACTTTTTGATAATGCAGTGGCAGGGTTTGAGAGGAATGCCTTTGATTTTGAAAAAAGTTCTGTGAATAAAATGCTATCAAACAGCATGCATGCCACAGAGAAATCTTTTGTGGAAGGAAGAATCAATCTGTGCAGCAAACTTTACTGTTGTCTTATTTTAAGAAACCACCATGGCCACCACCCCCCCACCCCAGCCTTCAGCAACTACCAAATGTATTTTTAATTAAGGCATGTACATTTTTTCTTTAGACATAATGTTATTGCACACTTAACAGAATACAGTATAGTATAAATATAGCTTTTATATGCACTGGAAAACCAAAAATTTTGTGTGAATTTCTTTTTTTAAAAGATTTTATTTATTTATTTTTAGAGAGGGGAAGGGGGAGAAAAAGAGAGGAAGAAGAACATCAATGTGAGGTTGTCTCTTGCTCGTCCCTCACTGGGGACCTGGCCCACAACACAGGCATGTGCCCTGACTGGGAATCGAACCGGTGACCCTTTGGTTCCCAGGCCAGCACTCAATCTACTGAGCTACACCAGCCAGGGACTGTGTGAATTTCCTTATTGTGATATTCACTTTATAGCGGTGGTGTGGAACAGAGCCCTTGATGTGTCTAAAGTATGCCTCTAACTGAATTTCGTTTTGTCACAGTGAAATAGGTGCAATCTTAATGTCAGAAACAGACGTTGGCTCTCACAGAAACTCTTATTTTGTGTGTTTGATTATCCAATATCTAGCATAAGTGTTAGTTGTAGCTGGAAAATAGTTTTGCTCAGAAGACTGCCTATGACACAAAATCAAAGGACAGTGTTCACCTCTAAAGTCTTTGTATCTCATAGTACCACCCAGAGTCAAAGGAGAGTCCTGTGACATATTAGGGCAGAAGAGTGAGTCCAAGGGAAAGCAGTTTCCTGAGTTTTGTAGTGGTGTTAAAGGCAGGATTGAGTGATTGGGAGCTTCCAAGTCATCAGCTCTGGTGACAGATGTGCTCAGTTTAAAGAGGTAAATGCAAAACTGTAAGAGAAATAACTTTTCAGCACAAAAGCCTAGAGGCCCTCGAGGATAGATGATGCCAGAAAAATGTGAGATTATTGTGCCTGCCAGAGTATATTAATACTATAAATATAGATGATTTCCTAAGGAAAAAGATCCTTGAAAATGTACCAAATGTATGTGCTGAATATCAAGCTAAACAGCAAAGGCACGGTGTTGATGATGCATCAATTTCTGCCCTCCCCCCTTTGTCACTGATCTGGAACATGGCTGGGATGGCTCACAGGTACCTCAGATTCAAGTGGACCCCACACGGAATTTATTCATTCTTTTCTCATGTGTCCTCTCTTTTCTGACTCTCCATCTGCATTAAACATAGAGCTAGCCATCCAGCAACTTGAGAGCTGAATAATCAGATTCATTCTTACACTCAAAAAACATTTATCAAAACAACTCTGAAGTGCTGGGCACTGTTCTCAGCACTTAGGATACATTTGTAAACAAAATAGACAAATAGTCCTGCCTTTTTGAAACTTATATATTCTAGTGAAGGTGAGCACTACAGACATTAATAAATATAACAAATAAGTAAATTAAATAGCATGTTTATAATTGCTATGGAAAATCAGTAGATAAGATGAGGAGGGGGTCAGAATTGTGCTAAGGAATGGTGGGATGAATGCCTCGCGATTTTAAATTAGGTGGTCGGGTACACTGAAACAACAAAACTCAACTCTACTTCCTGCTTCTTCTCTTCCCCTCTTGCCATAGCTAGCTAACTTAAATTCTATCCATCCTTCAATGCCCTATTCAAATATGATTTCTGTGATGCCTGCTCTGATTCCTTCAACATCCCTTAAACGTTCTCTTCTTTGGATTCCCACATGTGGTGACTCTGCTATCGCTTTCCCCGTCTCCCCTCTGAGTTACGCACAGGCCTTGGGCATGTGCAGTCTGACAGTTTCCCAACGCAAGAGCTTAAATAGCTCTGCTTCTTCCCTTAGAGCTTTCTCTAGTGTCTGCTTAAGGTACAGGAATCCCTGAAGTGCTGGCGTGCTTTAACACCCCCCGCCCCCGCGCCAACGAGACATCGTCCTCAAACAAGAGAGACCTCAGCTTCACATCCCCTGGTGGAGTAATTTTGAAGTTCGCTCCAGAAAATCCTTCAGAGGGTCCAATGGGATTACGCAGAAATCGCCCATCATATTCATTTTTTCACGTGACATGCCATTTACTGCTGTTCCGCCCTTCCCTATCTCCCTCTCTGTTCTCTTTCTCTTGTGCTTTCTGCACTCAGTTTGTCAATAACCTACCCACACACAAGTTCTTCATGGAAATCGAAATGCAAACACTTCAGCATTTCAGTTGTGAACCCCTTATGATCTTAATGGATATGATATGATATTATGTTATTTATGGGCATTTGCCACTTCTACTAACTTGTGAATTCCCTGATTTATATCCTAAAAATTTTATATCCATAAACATAGCTTTTGACCTTTAATACAAAATATTAAATTATATTTGGGGAGGGCAATCTGAGTTTAGTTAACCAATACCTGGATTCAAATTCTGGCTCCATCATTTAAAAATTGTACTTGTGAGCACAGTTCTCTGCCTCAGATTTTTCATTAGCAAACTGGTGATAAAATACCTACCTTTGTTGATTGTTCTGAGGATAAAATACAAAAATGTATGCAAGGGCCTTAACATATTATCTGGCACATATCAGGCTCTCAGTCAGTATAAGCCTTTTCATGCCTCTTCCTGCCTTTCTCTTGCTAAATTCAATCTTTTAAAACAAAGAAACTGGAAAAGGAATAATAATAGAATTTCAAGTCTGTTTGAAATATTAGCATGCTAAATCAAAGGCATTTCATTTGAGTCAAAAGTATACCAGCAGTTGATACGTATTTCCACATTTTCCTCCTATTCCTTTTAATTCAATAAAGAACTTGGCATGACATATGGCAAGCTTGCATTTATCTTTTTATATATGTGTATATATTTCTAATATATACATATATATGTGTATATGTGTATATGCATATATATGTATATATTAGAAATAAACTAACAATAAAATAATCACTTTGGGCAACTAGTTACCTAGGGCAGAGGTAGGCAAAAGATGTATTGTATTATTTTTAGCATGTGTTTGCAACAAAAAATGTGTTCATCATTACTTAGATATCCATTTTTACCCTAATCCTTATCTTAAAATAGTGATTTGAGGACAGAAAAAACACTAAGTGTGGTGCCTTGAAAATTATAAGAAAAATATTACTTAACTCATTAATAACTACGGATAGTAAAATATTTTCAGAATTTCAACTTAAGAAGTATTTCCTGCATCAGCAAAATCCTGTGTCAGGTGTCAGGTGCTTAAGGAACACAGCAGACTAAGTGCAGGGAGAAGGTTTAGAATTGTACGTAATACTATAGGATGGGGTCAAATCTGTGTCATGAGAGAGGTATAAACACACAGCAATATGGGTTCAAAAGGAAAAGATAAGGACCATTTCAGGAGTCAGAAAACCTTCATGAGGAGATAAGAGCAGAGATGAGTGTGTCCTAAGGATTTTAGCATGCAGACATTTATAGAGGGAACTTCTGAAATGAGGGTCAGCCTACACAATGATATGGTCATGAGAAAAAAGATATTTCTGAAAGCAGATTGTGGTGATCCAGTTTGGCTCAAAAACAGGTTGATTGACACAGGTTGCAGGTGGGGGTATGGGAAGCTCAATACAGTGAAGAATCTTAAAAGCCAGAGACAGAGATTTGTATTTGGCTTCCAACAAATGGGAATGCTTTCAGCAGAAAGTAACTGAAAAGTCTGCCTTAACTTATTAAATAATAAGGACAATTTGTTACCTGACCCAAGCAGAACAGGGCTCTACTTTTACAGGCAGTATAACCTAGGTTTGGTTAATTCAGTATCTCAAGGATATCATCAAAGAACCAAGTTCATTTTACTTTTGACTCTCTTAAAGCTTGATGTCAGCTTTGTCCTCTGCCAGCCACCTCATGATCCCAAGTTGCCTACAGTAGTTGCAGGCATCAAATGCAGACAAGACATCGACCAAGAGAAGAATAAGAACTGCCTTTACATAGGTATGGAAACATTTTTCAGAAATCTTTTTCCCTGAAGCAGACTAACTCTCACCTTTTACAGGATAAAATTAGATCACATGCTCCTTCCTAAATGAATTACTGACAAAAGGTATGGCATGTCCATGAGGGCTAAGATGATTCAATTTATATCTCTAACTCATCTCAAGGAGGAGTTATTGCCAAGAACAAAATAGCTTTTCTTTGAGAAAGAAGGCAGAAATTATTGTTGTGTAGGCACCCCACAGTCCCTGTAAAAGTCAAGGTAACCATATATCCTGCTTTGCCTGGACAGCTGTGGTCCATACCTGCTGTCCCAATGTAATGAATAATAGTGCCCTTTCCCCTCTCAAAACCCTCCCTGCTTGGACGTTAATTTATATGGTCATTGCAGCTAAAATAGATAATTTTAGACACTATAGATTTGAGTGCAAGAGCTATGATTTACAGTAATTAATTAATGTGATAAAAAAACACTCAGAGGTAAAGACCAAAAGAGGAGTTAGGTCTAAAATAGTTCAAACAAGAAAGTCTGAACTAGTGTGGTGACAATGGGAATGGAGAGAAAGAGGCCAGGAGTCCTTGCAGAAGTAATAATTTCAAATTTGGCATCTATTGATGTAAGGCCTAATAATGAAGGAGAAGAATAAAAAGTGAAAGGAGGCTTTAAATATGGAAATTTGCATGACTGAGAGGATCAGATTGATGTTGGAAGCAGTAGTCAGAAGGACACGTTTTAATGGCAGGAAATGATGAGGTCAGTTTTGCCATGTTGAGTTTAGTTCTGTTGGGAAAATTGGGTGGATGTATGAAGCAGGTTTATTAGGAGTTTATCAACAGCTTCTGTGATAAATTTAATTAGGCATATAATCTTTTTGGTAGGCTTTCATGGAGCTGGAATTTATAACCCAGAAATACTAAACAAGTAAACAAAGAATTAGTTCATCATTTGCTTGATAAGTAATTATGATTCTAAGATTTGAGGAATCAGCAGTAATCAAAACTAACCAATTCTTCTCTGTCCTTTTGGAGCTTATATTCTAATCAAGGGGATCCCAATAAACACATAAATGCATTAGTATGGCATATTTTGATAAAGGCTATAAAATAAACATAAAAATGGTTGGGGTTATCATGCAAGTCTTTTCTGATACAGTGGCATTTGCATAAAGAATGGAAAGAAATAAAGCCCACAGATATTTAGTTAATAAATATTATATTTTGAGAGGATAGCAGATTCAAGGGCTCTTGCTAGAAGGTTCCTTAGAACTTGCAGGAACAGGAAGGAGACCTGTGTGTCTGGAGCCTAGGGAATGGGGAAGGCAGTGGAAGTTAATCACCTGCTATCTGCCTGAGCAATAATTAGGTCACAAATGAAAAAGGTCCTATAAACTGTGTTTTAGAATAATTCATGGGCAGTGAGTAATGCTGCTTCATAAAATGGTGAGTTAACGTTTATAGTTTCTCTCTGAGAAAGCAGTATTTGAGGATATAAAGCATTTAACCAGGACAAGAGGGAGAGCATTCCAGGGAGGAGAAGTTCCCTATGGCAGGAATGAATGCAGTGGTCTAATAAATTGAAAGTGAGCAAGGCAGGGAATGGCTAGAGATGAGGTGGGAGATGTAAATACAACCACAGGGTTCCTTGTAGGCCATCATAAGCAACTTATATTTATTGTAAATAAAGTGGAACTACATAGAAGGCTTTTAAGCAGAGGAGTCTCACAGTCTGATTGAGTGTTTATAAAAGATTACTGGCAATGTGAAGAATGCATTGGGAACTAGAGGCAAAATAAGAAAATATAGGGCCCCACTAATAGAATTGCTGCAGTTGTCCAGGTGGCAGGTGATGGTGACCTGGAACAGGAGGATGGTGAGGAAGAAAAAAAGGAAGAGATAAGTTTTCATGGTACAAAGTACTTGTTGATAGATTGAATATAAGAGATGAACAAGAAAGAGGCATTTAAAATGATGTTTAGATTTTTGGCTTGAGTACTTGAGTGGGTGGTCATACTATTTACTGAAACAAGAAAGGCAGAGAGAAGAATGAATCTTAAAGGGAAAAACATGCATTTCACTATTTATATGTTAGATGGACTTAGATATATGGAGTTGGAGATAAGAAGAAAGGTTTGGGCTACATATATACTGCAGAGCTGTTGACACATATGTAATATTAAAATCATAGAAATGGATGAGATTGCCCAGTGAGAGTGTAGAGAGAAGATAAGGTTGTAGCCTGGAGGAAAACCAATGAGACTGAGGAGGAGTACTTGGAGAGAGGAGAACGGTGAGGACAAGGTGGAATTGCGGATTCCAAGAAAGAAGGGCAGTTTATGAGGGTAGAGCACATGGTTGAAGGTCCGGTGAGAGCAGAAAGCCTGGCGGGCATTGGAGACTTTGGCAGGAGTAGTTTTAGAGAACTGCTGGGGTGGAAGGGAAATGGCAGTGAACTGAAGAGTGAACAGCTGGGGGAGGTGCAGACAGTGTGTGTTGATAAATCTTGTCAGAAGTGTGGCTATGAAAGGGAGCAGAGAAATGGGGAACAAGAAAATAGGAGGTAAAGAAATGTTATGTAAAGACGGTGGTGTGAACAATCTCTGTATGCTGGTGGGAATAATTCAGTATGGAAAGAGAGACCGATGATACAGACCCCAGGGACAATAATCAGGAAGCAAAGCCCTTGCACATGTGAGTGGCAAAGGGACATGTGAAGGAATGACCTCACCTGGGTGTGGGGAGGGAGATGCCTTCTCTTTTGCATCTGAAAGACAGAAGAGGGTGTAATGCCTGGGTTTGTTGACTTAGTGCTAAGAAGAGGAGGGGCTTCACGTATTATAGCTTCTGTTTAATCTGTGAATTACAAGGCAAGGTCACCAGAATAAAATGGTCATGGGTATAAACAATAAAGTAAGTAGCTGAATAAAGAATAGAAAAACAAGCTTCTTGGAGACATATAGCAGGATTTGGGGATGTAAGCGAATAATTGTTAGAGGTTGGTGATCGCAGTGCTCGTGAATTTACAGCGACATTAATTACATCGACTGCCCTTGCTGTGTAATTTTCTCAGTAATTCTTATTATTTATATTGTGATTAGAAACTAAAATATGTCCTGTATGTACATATCATAAAAATGAGATCTGTAATGTTGAAATGAGTAAAAGTTATCAGTCTCTCTTAACCATCGCTTAGATGTGTCAGGCACTAAAGAGTCAAAGACAGAAGTCATGGTCCCTGCTGTAAGAAACCCACAGTACGGTAGTGCCACAGGCATTTACAAAATAACTACAAACCACTCAAAGCATGCATGAGTGTGCTGGCCTCGGCCATGGAAACAGAGGCTTATATTGAGTGTGTGAGATATTCCAGCTTAAAGAATTCATAACAACTCTATGCTAAACAAACAAAAAAAGCAGTATTGTGTGATACTTCAGTCACAGGAATATATAAGCTAGTATTTCTTATGTTCCATTCCCTCCTTACATATAAATACAGAGTATATTTCTCTTAAGTAATTGTCAAAACAGTTTGATATCCTGTAACCTACATGAGTCAAATCTCTGAAGGTAAATCACACATGTCCTGAAGTTATAAATACCAATTCTATGTTTATATAGGTACATTCTGCCTCAATATGTGCTATATACTATGCTAAGCACTTACATGTTACGTGATTCTAGCATCATACATAGAAGAAAAATGTAGATTATTAACATTTTTTTCAGATAAGGAAATAAATCTAACAGAAGTAGGTAAATTATTTGGCACCACAGTTTGAAACCAAGAAAATTAAACTAGGTTGTACATCTCATCTGCCTTCCTCAGTCTGTCCTTTTAAGAATGCCTCTGTAATTCAATATTGATAAATATTTTTAGGAATTGTTTTAAATGTTTAAACACTCTTAGTTCCCTCACCTGCTTCCCACCCACTGCCCCCCACCCCCACCATGCCAACAAAGGCAGGGCATTCTTGCACATTGGAGAATGTTTAGACCTTGGAGATTTCTAATAAAAGAATTGCCATTTACCTCCAAATAAATTTCTACTGTGCCAGTCATCTTCATTAAAATGAGTTTACCCTGTCTTTTATGTAGAATATCTGCATGCAGACGTCATGTCTTAATCTTCCATTTATCCCTATCTCCTGGTTTAGTTTGTGGCACAGAGTTAGAGCTAAAAAAAAATGCCTGTTTGAAGTAAAGATTGAATACAGCATTGCAGCGGAAGTTTGAGCGGTCAAGGCTCCAGGCTTAGACGGAGCATGGTGACATCTGGAAGCTCTGAGCCAAAGCCTGGGCCACGCCTGGTGGTTCATGGGGAGGGAAGCTGTGGTCACTACGTTGCCTCCAGGATATTCTAACTAATGACGGAGGGCATTAGAAAAATGGTGAGCTCGGTAAGCATGGGGTCTCCTCTGACTAACATTTAAGGCCAGGATTTTTTGGGTAGAAGTGGCCAAGAATAGTGAGGCAAGGACTCTGTTGTATTCCAAGGCATGGTGGTTCCACCTCTGTTAGGGCTTTTATGTCATGGCAGTGACAGAAAGCCAGGGATGCACACAGAGAGAAAGAGACTGAAGTCCACATCCTGGATCCACCTGCTACTTCCCAGGTCTATAACTTTAGTAACTTAGTTCTATGAATCTTACCTCCCTTACAATGTATTTTTCTCTCAGGGATGGTATGAGACTTAAATGAGAAAATATTTATGCACCTGGTAAAAAGAACCTGGAGTTCCGCCCACTATGCAGACAATGTTGAATAAATGGTACTTAGTGATATTGTGACATTTTTAAAGGGATCAGGAATTGTGCCTTGTTTACTTTTATGTCCCTGCTGACAAATCTGAGCCCGACTTAGATTAGTGAGTCAAAAAAGAGTAAAAGTGATGAGAGCATTTTCCTATTCTTTTGTCTTTCATCTTCCAAAGACCTGTAGGAAGCTGAAGTTATGCATCAGCAGATTTTTCCCACCACCTGTCGAAATCATTGAGAAAACTGGGCAAGTGTGGTTTAACAATTATAAGACACAGTTTTATTTTAAATTATTAATTGCATACATTGAGTTGCATTGACTCTTCATTTACTACTTTTCTAAGTGACAGCAAACATAATCATTCTTATTATAAACCAATTTAAAAAGGCAATTTTCCAATTAATAAATATACACTAATGTAAACTGTGTTCCTGCGATAAAATGATTATAACAGTTGCTGACAACTTTGGAAAGAAAGGTATTTATTAGTGGCAAGGCCTCCTTAAAAATGTGATGGGCTAAATGGGAAAAACTGACCAGCACAATTCCCCCCACAAGAATGATTTGTTACTGATGATGAGAAGTAACCAGAACAAAAGCTGTGAGATTCATGGGGAAAGTCCTCAGGGTGACATCATTTTTTTATAACAGTTTAAAGGCACACAAAAGGAAACGGCTTCTGCCAGATGGGCTAGGAAAAGTACTGTGGAAAAAAACCACTGAGCATCTCTTTTCTGCTTACAAATACCTGAATTAAGGCAGTACCAGCATGTCTAGTTAATGGAATAAAGTATTAATGGTTGTGCAAGTTTTAAAATATTTTCTCATTCTTTTTAAATGGACTTTGTTGACAGAACAAAGTACTTTAAGCAATATATTAAGCCTGGCACTTACTATGTCAGCACATTTTATTCTTTTTGAATGATCACATTTTATTCTCTTTGAATTATCTCTTTGAAACAGGAAGAACGTAATGGATAAATCATTGAATTTTGAATCATAGAACTACTATGTATGTGCTTTTCTCTGGGCTCAACCACTGAGTGAAGGAGAGTAGGCAAGCCGAACTCTCCAAGGGACTGTGTATTCATTAGTAATATGAGAATAGGAATACTCACCCTTCCATCAGCTAAATTCCATGAGGAGTAAATGAGATAATGAAGGTAAACATTTCTTAAAAACAGTAAAATATACGCATATAAGGTTTGATTTTGTGGCTTATTTTTTTTCTGGAAATGGCCTGGAAATTCTCTCTAATGTTGTCCTGTATCTTATCTAAACTGTTGGTTCACAGATACTAGGTTTTTCTTGCTGCAGTCACATGAATTTTATAAACAACATTTCATACTGTATCATCACTGGGGATGCATCTAATGGTGATCTCTCTCTGCTCTAAGCACCTATCATTGTTGCTTAGTATTTCTCACATGCCACCATTTGTATTCATTCTCACTTGTCCTCTCCATGTGGCTGTGGCACAAACTCTAGAATATTAATACTACTACTTCCAATAGCTAACACTTACTGTTTACTGTATGCCAGGCACTGACTGACTAAGCATCATAAATAGATTATCAAATTTAACAAGAAGCATAAAATGCATCGTGTTTTTTCAGTGGGGTCACATCATACATCTGTTATGTAATGTGAATTAACATTTCACACCCAGCAGCTCCCACTCTCCCACAAATGAGAGACTGAAAGGCTTATAGAATTACAAATTTATGTAGTGTAAACATTTGTCCTGCCATATCATTCGATGAGCTCATGCCCTAGAGTGAGAGGTGAAGGGAAAGGTGAGTACGCTCTGTCCTCAGCTAAAGTTGCTCCCATATTCTTGTCATATGTGAGCATCAAGCTGTGGAAAGTGTAATTATAATGTCTAAAGACAGATATTTTTATACAACATGGACATGAATGTAGGCTATGTAATTTATCTGACACTGAACTGAGGAAAGTGTCAACGATAGAGGAAAAACTGGTTCTACCAGGCTCCTTAAGAGAGGATGTGTTAGTTTCCAATGTGGAAACTTTCAAGAAATTTTCGAGACTCACTGGACTCTATGCAGTTTTTGCCTTACCATGCTGAGTCATCTATGAAATGGGAAGAAGGGCATCAGCTAAAGTAAGAAGGGAAAGGGGCTCTGAAAGTTTCAGCACAATGGGAGGGAAATAGTTAGTGGTGTGGCAGAATGGGAGAGCGAATGATTTAGGGAAATGTTGTAGGTTTGTCC
Organism: Anoura caudifer; assembly: GCA_004027475.1. Taxonomy (NCBI): domain Eukaryota; kingdom Metazoa; phylum Chordata; class Mammalia; order Chiroptera; family Phyllostomidae; genus Anoura; species Anoura caudifer. Next base: position 25,134 of record PVKU01002904.1, on the reverse strand, counting down.
AGCAAAGGTAAGAATCTTCTATGAATCCGTGGTTTTAAGTTTAAAGTGTGACAGATTAGCATGAGTGTGCTTCCCCCACCCCTATACATTTAGCTGCCCAAGTACAGAGGGGAAAGTAGGTAGGGGATTGTAATCAATAGGAATAGGGGTTTTACCATGTTAGTTCTTCAGAGGGAGAGAGAGGTTTTAATGCTGGCCATGGGCTCTAAGCTGGGCAAGAAGGAAGTGAGGACATGGGTTGGGGGAGTGAACAATGAGAAAATGGTAGGGTCAATGTATTGAAAATTCTTCTGAGTTCACACAAGACTGCATTTGGGTTGGTAAGGTGGTAGACTGTACTGAAAATTCTAATGTGGACAAATAATCTTGGAGTGGTAGTAAAAGAAGAAATATATGAACAAGTCAAGAAGTGTCTGTCCCAGAGCGGAATGCTAGAAATTAAAAAAAAAAAAAAATTCAGAGCCGCCCATGGGAATGGGTGGTTGAAGTGGGGTAGATAATAAATATCTTCTCTTGTGACTACAGCTTTATTACTCCAGCCCCTTCATTCAGAGATGAAATTTAATGAGCCACAAGCCAATGTTTTCATCAGTTGTCTATTTGTAATCCACAGAAAAGATTTCAAATAAATCACTGAACTTCAAACAAACACTTGTTTTCTAAACCAATTCTGTCTACCATTCTGTTCAAAACCTCTTTGCCCACTGACATGGAAAGCAGATTATAAACAAAGTCTGCAGGCCTGAATGAGTCTCTCTGTTGTCCCTGGCCAATGCCAAAGGCTAATATTAAGTCAGTATGTATAGGTATGACCATACCAATTGTCAAAGTAGTAAAATAATTGCCTACAAGTTGAAAACCAATGTAAGGTTCCCACATACCCGCTGACTTAGCTAACTAAGCCATCCCTGTAAGAACTCTTCGGAACCCCTCATTCCCATACTACAGGGAAGTGTGCAAATCTAGCCCAGAAAGAGCTTCCAGGACCCAATTCAAACATTCTTTTTTGAAATTTATTTATTTACTTTTAGAGAGAGGGGAAGGGAGGGAGGAAAGAGGGAGAGAAACATCAATCGGTTACCTCTCACCTGGCCTGAAACCCAGGCATGTGCCCTGACTGGGAATTGAACTGGGGACTTTTCTGTTTGCAGGCGGGTGCTCAATCCACTGAGCCACACCAGCCAGGGCAGCCAATTCCAATGTCTTGATTGCGTGTTGTCCACTCTGATTGACAGGATCCATGCTGTTATCAGTTAAGTACTTTTAATATAAATTCTGCCAACATCCAAAAATAAAAGACCCTCATCTTCTCTACCTCCTCATTTACTCCCGCCCCACGCAGCTCTGTGTTTCTTTTTCACCAATCCATTTCTCCTTTTCTGTGTCATTTACTGCCAAATCCTCTCTGTTGTACCTTCAATGTTATTTACACTGAGAGGATCAGACAGCAATTTCCTCTGCCCTCTCCTACAAATGTGTGACATTGAGTTTTGCATCTAACAACTGTCCTTCATTTCACAGCATTTTATTTGAAACATATCTCTATCTGTAATTTGGGTCTCCTGTCCTCCTAATTCTTTAAGAACCTTGTTAAATCAATAGTTTTCTTTCTACCAATTTGTGTCTCCCAGCAAATATACATTCTTCATTCTTCCGTGTTAAAATATAAAGACCCTCCCTTTGCCACACAGATTGTATTCCACCTTCTCTTTATAGCCAAACTTTCTGAAAATCCCTTCTCACTGAAGAGCTGGTTTCGTCACCTGCCAGGTCCACTTGAACCTCCTGGAAACTGCTTTCTGCCAGTCAACAACTGAATCTGCTCTCACAGTGGTTACCGATGATGTTCTAATTGTCAAATCCAATGTTTTATTTTTAGTCCTACTTTATTTGAACTGTCAGCAGCATATGACACTCTTAACTATTTCTGTTTTTGCATATTCTTTCTTGTCTTGGTTTGGGGTCACTAGTCTCACCAGTTAATTTTCACACCTCTGGGTAAATCCTTTTCAATCTCCTCTAATTCTCTTCAAAGCATAACTCTTGGTATTTTCCAGGATTCTGTTCTCATCTTTTTGTTTTTCTGTAACTTAATCTAAAGTTGCCATTAAATAACTTGCATGTGCCAATGCCTTTCAAATTATATCTTCACTTCTATTGTTCCTCTTTGCACCAATCCTTCTTATGTGGTCTATTTATATCTTCTCTATTTTATTTCAATGGTCACATTGATATCAACCATTGCATCTTCTACTGCTACCTTGATCTCTATGTTCTCAAGCTCAGTGATTTATCCTCTCCCTTAAATTTGCATGCTCTACAGTTTTGTTTTTTTTTTTCCTTTTTTAGAAAATGGTACCATCTTCTTCTCCTCAATCTCGGAAACAAGAATCACAGGATTTATTCTATATCTCTACATCTTACTCAACTCCCTCCCCAACAGTATTCACTGAATAACCAAGAAGTTCAACTCCTATATTCTGATGCCTCTTATCAGTATTATCTCAAATACTCATAGCTTATCTCCTTGGTTTCTAGAAGACATTGCCTCCCTAACATATTCCATTCTATCATCTACATTATTTCCAGGGTGACTTAAAAGATAAGTTATGTCATTGTTTCCGATAGATTTCAGAATTAGGAGAACATAAGGGCTTCCATGATCTGACCTTTGCCTACCTCCCCATCACTGCCACCTCATCCCCTGCCCCAATAGCACTGCCATGCACTCCGTTCTCCCAGCCTTACTTGTGGGTTCCACAATCAGCCCGTCATGATTTGTCCTGTTTCTCCATGGCCTTTTCCATGAAGGTACATCTAACAACTTCAGTCTTCAATAAATGCCTAATAGGATTAATTCCCTGCACAATACTTTTGGAACTTAATCATTTTGTTATCATCTTCCATTTCAAAACTAACACAAGATTTTCTAGTCTCTTAGAATTGATTTTAAGAATCCTAAGGCTGGGACTAAATATTATATTTAATTTTCTATTCCCCAAAGCACCTAATGTGGTTTTAAATGCATAAGAAGTGCTAGAATTTCTTAAAGAAATTAATAAATAATTGAGTAAATGAATAAATAAAAAGACTTTTTGGAAATAAACTTGCACTTTCATGATTTGTAAGTGATTATTTCTTTTCTCATTACTGAGTTTAAAAATCTGAATTGCAGCTCAGCAGAAGAGCATTTTAAATATATTATGAAATAGCATGATTTTTAACCATAAATAGACCTAAGATGAAAAATTTAAAAAACATTTGAAGAGCTGGAAATTTGGAAGTTCAGATTCACTTCAATGATTTGGTGCTTTATGGATATTATTTGATCAATATTGGAGACTATGATTCCATTGATTCATAAAATACTACTGAATACAAGCAAATATTAACACAGTCTATGTTTCAATGAAATGTACAGGCTTGTGGGGTAGAAAAACTTAATATTTAATCACACAAATAAATGCAACTGTAAATGTTATAACTGTATAAAGGAGAAGAACACGGTGCTCTAAACACTCGTAAAAGAAGGACAAACTTAGGGTGGTTGTGGAGAAAGTGGTGCTTGAACGCAGATTCTCTTAGCTTCTTAAACCTCAGTTCCTTCATCTGTAGACTGGAACTAAAACCTTCCTTTTCTCCTATGGAGAACTGCTGTGAAGTTTTAATAAAATGCTATCTATGAAAGGGCTTTGAAATCATACATTATAATTTCCACTGGATTTATACTTCTTGTGTATGTTGTGTTTCCTTCTCTTCCTAAAGAGAGGAGGTCTTTGTGTAAGTAAAAGTCACCATGCCTCAAAAAGGTCTTTGCTCATTGAATGAAATACTTTGTTATTTTAATTTTTTGAAGCAAAATAAATACACTGCCATGTCTTTTAAGTCTTCACTTTTTTTGTTACCTCACACTTCAAGTTTTCCAGAGATGGATCTCAGACCATTATTGAATATATTTTAATCATGTGAGTCAGCAGGAATATGTAGCAAATCAATGGACTCAATAACTTGTTGCAGTTCTGTCCCATCTTAGATAATATGTGTTCTGGAAGAAGAGGTGGTTATGTCCAGCCTCTACGTCACTGCCATATTCCACAACTGGGGCTTCTTAGGCATCTTGCTCTTTCTCCGTGTGTTCTCCCTTCTTTAGTCTCTTCGTCCTGGGGGCATGGCTAGCGGGACTCTTACTTGGCAGCTCAAAGTTTTCAAGGTTCATGTCCTGGGAGAAAGAGAAAGCTAGGTGGAAACAGAAAGCCAGAAACCTTTCTTGGCCAGCCTTGGAAGTCACGTGGCATTCTGTTCATCAGAATTTGACTATGCATCTCAATATTAGTAAGTACTACATAAGTGTAATTCTCAGTGTGTTTTTTCTTCAATGCAATTTATTGTAGAGTCGTTCCCAATAGAAGGAATAGCTTTATTTCCATAATTCTAAACAAGGACAAATGGCATTTCTTGCTATTTGTTTAAATGCAGTGTCTTACAAAGGAGTACAACTTAATTACACTTAATATTATATTTCATAATTTCTTTTTATTGATAGAATACATGAAATTGGATGCCTTAGATAATTACACTGATAGACCCCAACTATAAATTAGAATTGTGGGGAGAAGAAAATACTAAGAATGTGAGCAGACATAGTGAATTGACTGAATACTATAAGAGCCTCAAAGTAAACTTTAAACTCTCAAGTAACTCCTTTCCATCTGAAGAAAATTTTCAAAATTTCATGGGAAAATACATATTGACTTCTAAAATATTTGTATTATTAAACATAGAAATAGAAAAATCTGAATGTTTAGAAGAATTGGGAAATATTAGTTATAACTTCAAAAAAACCTTATTTTTGTGATCTTAGAAAAATGAATAAATGATGGATTTTGGTGAAAATATGTATTAATTCTTTCCTTTTTACTAACAGAAACTTCATCTTTAAACTTGAGATAATGTTTATATTTCCAAGACCCTAGTCTTGGCTATGCTACTAGGTAAAGCATACAGCTTTGGGAAAACTTGACTAATGGAAGAAGGCATGTTTTCCTTTCTCCCTTATGCCCAAAGGATGGTTAAAATATGGGCCTGGTGGAGGAACGTGAGCAGCCATGTTGGCACATGTGGCACCATATTAGGGTGGCTGCATGAGTCAGGGTCGCCGATGACTGTGGGGCCCAGATGCCAGTGCTGTCCTGCCTGCTTAGGCTTTTCAGTGAGAGAAAAAAAAATATCTCCTTTGTTTAAACCGCTGTTATTTTGGCTTTTTCTGTTATTTTCATCAAAACCTAATCCTAATGATAAAGATGTTCTTTTTTGTGTTTTTAAGCAGGTGGTTCATTCTCCTTTCTCCTCCCTGCTTCACTCAGTTGGATTTTCTCCTCTTCTCCGCCTTTGCCCTCTGATTTAACTCATCTCTTTATCCTTCTGCCTGTTTCCATCCTTGCCTGAAATATCAATAATAATAATACATGTATTTTTGTTATTGTTATTGTTGAATCATCCCATATCAATGAGGGTTAAAAAAGTACAGGTATTATGTTTCCTGGCTTTCCTTTTCAAAATCAGGAAATACAATATTCTATATTTTTTCTAACAACAAACATCTCATCGTGTGAAATTTTCCCTTGGTGGGGGTATTCTACCGAAGGTTGCTACCCTCTGGGGAAGCCATGCTTCACAACTGACCCATGTTTTGCCACCCTAGTGAAGGTCACACAAAATCTCTATTTATGCTTCAAAAGTTTCAACAAATCAAAGTTCTCAAGTTGAAATTTAAAAGTCTCTGGCTCAAGGGTATGTTCTGGATTGGGAAACTTAAATGTGAATCATGACTTGGGAGTGAAAAGTCTGTGAAAAACAAACATAAAACTCTTCACAGCTGGGAGTTGCCCTTTCATTTTTAGAAATTCTTTCTTGTTTCCATAATGTAATAAAGATCTCGCTTCTGGTCTCTGGTCACATCTCACAGGTTTTTGCTAAAACGTGGCTGGCAGAAAATGTACTCCTTATAATTTCAGCTACATTAAATTGTCATTTTAAGGTATTCAAAATGCAATAAACAGAATGTAATAAACCAGGGTACTTAACATCTATCCCTACTGAACATTTAGACATTATCCTGCAACTAGCCCAGATTCCTATTTCGCATCTCTGTGAAAAGACTAATCACACAGTCCGTGATACACCAAACCTAATTGTACAGGGAACTCTTTATACAACAGGATTGTATGCTGTCTTTCAGTTTTCTGAAATTTGGTCTTTTCTTTTTTTCTCCTTAATAAGTAATTTGGTGTAAAGTCTCATTTAACAATTTTTGAAGATGTGAATGAAACCCTTCTGATATCATTAGAAAAGATGAAAAGTACTGTGCACTGCATTCTTCTGGGCTTGTTTTAAAATGTTATGAACTTCAGTTTGAAATGACTCTGGCTATAACTGAAAAATTTGTTTAATTGTACAAATATAGGGTTTCATTCTATCAAATGACTCCAGCTCTGCATGTGTGTGTGTGTGTGTGTGTGTGTGTATTCTCATTATATATATATTTTTCACCTAATCACTCAACCCTTAAACTTAATTGTTATACAAAATTTTCTACTAGTCCTTTCCTTTTTTATGTGTGTTGCAGGGCCAAATTGCCTCAATTTCTGTACTTGTTAAATAAAAAACTTTTAAAAGTGTATGCTGTTTTGCCCTGGCCAGGTAGCTCAGTTGGTTAGAGCGTCATCCCCATACACTAAGGTTGTGGGTTAGATCCCTGGTCAGGGGACAGACAAGAAACAACCAATGAATGCATAAATAAGTTGAACGTCAAACACATGTTTCTGTCTTAATCTCCCCTCCTCTCTCTCTAATATCAATAAATAAAAAAAGTGCATGCTGTTCTGAAAGTTTGGTGAAGTACAACACTATGAAATATATTGTGTTGAAGATTTATCAAGTGTGTTGAAAGCTCATTGGAGGTTTATCCTTATTTCCCCCCATCTCAAGTGTCTACATGATATCTTGGATATTGAGACATGTCAGATTCCTCTGTTCCAAATATCTGCTGTACCAAAAGCATAGGGGAACATACTATGTAAATACTGAAAATATTATGTAAATCTGTTTTCTTTGATTTCCTTTGTATTATTGTGACTGCTTTCCCCTGCTGCGATTTCTGACCTCATGGTTTTTGTTCATTTCATTCAAAGACAAGAATGGCAATAATGAAAAAAAATAGAATTATGGGTTTTGGTATTTTCCTGCTCAAATGAGTAGGAAATAAAGTGCAAAAAAAGCAAAAATAAAAACACAACAAAACAGAAACTAAACCTAACTACCCCCCCCCCATAAGGGATGGTTGTTATAAGATCACAACACAGTTATCAAGCAAATCTGTCATTGACTCAATTAATATAAATTGCAAAACTGACAGCTGGGTGATGAGGAATTATCACCCACTTAATCACAGTCCCAGGATATGATGAGGCACAACTTTTTTTGCATTTTTCCCCTTTGGCTTCCTCCTAGAAGAGAAGTAGGAGATAGAGAAGTATGGACTCTGTTCTAAATTTTCTTCTTTTTCTATATTCTATCCCTAGGTGACAGCACTCATTGCTATGGCTTAAAAAAAGTACAAGCTGTTGACTTCAGAATATATATCCTTTATATCCGAACCTCAGGTTTATTTATCCAATGAATTACCTGGCATCTCCTCTTAGATGTCTTTATAGGCATGCCAGTATTTGTCTGCCCCAAATAAAACCTATTTTCACTGTTTCTACTCTATTCCCACAACTCCCCCGATATTTCTATCGAGTTAAATAATGAAATCCACCGAGATGTTAATGCCAAAAACCTGAGAATCATTTTTGGACATTCTACTCTCTTATCCTGTATCTATTCTGTCCCCATGATATGTTAAGTCTATCTGCAAAACACAGATACCACCTCAGCTTCAGCCATCATCCTCTCTCACTTGGAGTGCATCAACAGTCTCTTTTCTGTTTCTTTTTTGTCCACCTTTCCTGTCTCTCCCTGCATGTCCATCAAGATTTGCTTTACATATATAGGTGCTCCTATGTTGGATGCATAAATGTTTACAAAGGTAATATCCTCTGTTTGGATTAATCCTTCTATTATTATATAGTGTCCTTCATTGTCTCTTATTATAGCTTTTGTTTCAAAGTCTTTTAGTCTATTATAAATATTGTTACCCAGCTTTATTTTTATTTCCTTTGTATCTTTTTTCATCCCTTTACTTTTAGTCTATGTGTATCTTTTGTTCTGAGGTGGGTCACTTGTAGACAGAACATATATGGGTCTTGTTTTCTTATCCGCTCAGCTACCCTATATCTCTTTACTGGAGCATTTAAACCATTTACATTTCAAGTGATTATTGATAAGTATGTATGTATTGCCACTTTATTCTTTTAACTATGATCCTCTGTATTTTTCCCCTCCTCCTCCTTCTCTTCCTCCTTCTTAAAGCAGGCTCTTAAACATTTTTTGTAATACTGGTTTGGTGGTAACACACTCCTTTTTCTAATCTGAGAAGCTCTTCATTTCTCCTTTGATTTTAAATAATAGCTTTGCTGGGTAAAGTAGTCATGTTTTGTATTTTTTTCTGAGGGGGTGCTTAAGTAGTTTTGGTTGTAGGTACTTGCTTTACATCACGTTGAATATTACACGTTAATCATTTCTGCCCTGAAATGTTTCTGTTGAGAAATCAGCTGACGGTCTTATGGGAGCTTCCTTGTAGTAACTGCCTTCTTTTTGCAGCTTTTAAGATTCCCTCTTTGTTTTTAACATTTGCCATTTTAATTATGATGTTTCTGGTGTGGGCCTCTTTGGGCTTATCTTGTTTGGGACTCTCTGTGCTTCCTGAGCTTGTGTGTCTTTTTCCTTCACCAGGTTAGGGAAGTTTTCAGTTATTATTTCTTCAAATAGGTTCTTGATCCCTTGCTATTTTGCTCCTCTGCTTTATCCCACCTACTGTTTCTTCCTTTCAGTGTATTCTTTTATTTTTTTATGCTCACCCAAGGGTATTTTTTTTCTTTTTAAATTATATTTTATTGATTATGCTATTACAGTTGTCCTGATTTTTCACCCTTTGACCCTCTGCCACCCAGCAACTCCTACTCCTTCAAGCAATCTCCCCAGCACTGTACATGTCCATGGGGCATGCATATAAGTTCTTTGGCTACTCTATTTTCTGTACTGTACTTTATATCCCCATGGCTATTCTGTAACTACCTATTTGTACTTCTTAGCCTCCTCAACTCTTCACACATTCCCCCCGCCACCCCAACATCTGGCAACCATCAAAATACTCTCTGTATCCATGACTCTGTCTTTGTTCTTCTTATTTACTTAGTTTGGTTTTTAGATTCAATTGGTGATAGATTTGTATTTTTTGCCATTTTATTGTTCGTGGTTTTGATCTTCTTCTTTTTCTTAAATAAGTCCCTTTAACATTTCATATAATAATGGTTTGGTGATGATGAACTCCTTTAGTTTTTCCTTGTCTGGGAAGCTCTTAATCTGCCCTTTGATTCTAAATGATATATTTGATGCGTATAGCAATCTTGGCTGTAGGTATCTGGTTTTCATGACTTTGAATATTTTTTGCCAATTCCTTCTAATCTACAAAGTTACTTTTGAGAAATCAGCTGACAGTCTTATGGGAACTCCCCTGTAGGTAACTAATATTTTTTCTCTTGCTGCTTTAAGATTCTTTACTTATCTTTAACCTTTGGTATTTTTATTAATTATGATTTTTTTGGTGTGGTCCTGGACTTGCATGTCTATTCCCTTCACCAAATTAGGGAAGTTTTCTTTCACTATTTTTTCAAATAGATTTCCAATTTATTGCTCTTTCTCTTCTCTTTCTGGCACTCCTATGATGTGAATGTTGAACTTCCTGAAGCTATCCTAGAGGCCGCTTATTCTATCCTCACTTTGGGTTTTTTTTTTCTTCTTATTGTAATTGCTTACTTTTTGCTTCCTTATGTTCCATATCACTGATTTAATCCTTGGCTTCATCAACTCTACTGTTGTTACTCTGTAAATTGTTCTTCATTTTAATTAGTATATACTTCATTTCTGACTGGATGTTTTTTAGGTTACTGAGGTCCTCACTAAGTTCCCCAAGCATCCTTATAACCAGTGTTTTGAACTCTGCATCTGATAGATTGCTTATCTCCATTTTGTTTACCTCTTTTCCTAGAATTTTGATGTGTTCTTTCATTTGGGCCATGTTTTCTTGTCTCTTCATTCTGGCAGCCCCCCTGTGTTTGTTTCTGTGTATTAGGTAGAGCTGCTTTGACTCTATATCATGGTAGTATGGTCTAATGTAATAGGTGTTCTGTAGGGTCCAGTGGCACAGCCTCCCTTATCACCCAAGCTGGATGTATACTTGAGGTGCATGCTTCCTGTGGTCGGAGTGCACTTTCCTCTTGTAGTTGAACCTTGGTTACTGTTGGCAGATAAATGGGATGAATTTACCCAAACTAGTCAGCTGCAGAGATTGGCTATGACCACTGACCACCAAACTCCACCCTCCCTGGAGGATCAGCTGTGCAGGGGCAGGGTGGTGGTGCTCTGATGTGGTCTGTAGGTATCCACTGAGTGCGTGGAACCTGGGATTTTCTGGGTTATGCAGGCCAAGGTCAGCTACCACCTGTGTTTTTCCTGGGGCTATCCTACCTGAGCTATAAGGCAATCTGAGATGGCTGCTACTTGTGCTGGGCTTGGGGATTCCCAGGCAAAGCCAAGCTATGAATCCAGGCTGGCTACTGCTAGTGCCAGGCCTGGGGCTCACTGAGGACAGCTGCTTTTTATTTAATAGGATTTAGGAAGTTTTGAAGTCTGAGCCAAAACCAGCCATTCATATGGAAAAGCAGCTTGGGTGGATCTATAAGTTATGTGGGGAGGAGTCTATGGGCATCTCCAAGGCAGGTCAGTGTTAGCCAGGTTTATGGAGTCTCAGATACGGCATCAGCTTGCTGGCTCTGTGTGTGGTGGGGGGTCTCAGAAAAGGAATAATGGCCTCTGCTTACCCTGATTCCAGCCACTTCAGCCTCTTCCAATATGCCACTAGTGCCCTTCAAGCTGCCACCTTGGTACTGGAGCTCAGAGACAGTAAGTCTGAGTAGGTGAGTCCAAGTGTGGGTTGTTTAAGAGGGACCGCTTAGAACTCTAGCAGTTTCTTCCACTGACTTCAATCCCTGCTGTTTTTTGCAGCCAGAATGTAGGGGCTTATCTTCCTGGCACTAGAACCTTGGGTTAGGGAGCCTAGTGTGGGGCTGGGACTCTTTACTCCCAAGATACCACTTCCAAGTTTTTATCTACCAATGTGGGTGAGGGACCAGCCTGTTCCACATCTGTGCCTTTCCTATCAGTCTGGATGGGTATGGTTTCTTGAATTCTGTAGTTGTGAGATTTCCATTCAACTCAATTTCTGACAGTTCTAAATGATGATTGTTCTATATTTTAGTTGTGATTTTGATGTGATTGTCTAAAGAAGTGAGCCATGTCTGCCTATGCCACCCTCTTGACTAGAAGTCCAAGACTTTGATTTCTCCCAAGGACATTTTCTTCTTTGGAGAGAGAGAGAGCAGGGGTGGGGGGTTTGGGGGGAAGAGAGAAAAATATCGATGTAAGAAAGAAACATCAGTTGGTTGCCTCTTCATATGTGTCTTGACTGGGGATCAAATGAGTACCTTGGTATGTGCCCTGGCTGGGAATCAAACCCACAACCTTTCAGTCCATGTAATAATACACCAACCAACTGAGTCACAGGGCCCTTCCAGTGTACTCTTTATTTCAGATATTATATTGTTAATTTCTGACTAGTTCTTTTTTATGGTTTCTATGTCACTTTTCATGCCATTGAGCATCCTTATAATCATTGCTTTGTACTCTATATCTGATAAGCATAAATTGCTTGCCTCCATTTCATTTAGCTATTTTCCTGGAGATTTCTCCCTTTTCCACCTAGGCAGTGTTTCTTTTTCCCCCTATTTTGGCTGCCTCTTTGTGCTTGTTTGTATGTATTAGCTCTGCTATGAGTCCCAGTCTTGGCATCATATAGTAGGTATCTTGTGGGGTCAAGTAATGCCATCTCCTTGATCACCTGAGCTGGGTGCTTTGGAAATGTCCCTTTTGTGAGGTATGTGGGCCCTCCTGTTGTAATTGAGTCTGGATTGCTATTGCCCCATTCATTCATAGGATCAACCTCAGGCTGAGTGACTGTGAGGCACAACCATGACCACAACGTGTGAGGTGCTGTGCAGGTACTGGCCACACAAAGTGGTACTCATCTCAGCAGGTTTTGGTGCCTGCCAAGATCTCCCTTTGTATATGCTGCTTGTGAATCTTATTGGATTCTACTCTAATGTCTGAAGCTAGCCACTGGTTATGTTGGTTATGGGCCTGTTAGGTGGGATTCTGTGCAGTCCAGTGTCAGACACTGACTGTGACTGGCCCTGGGCAACCTGTTTGGACCAACAAGCTATCCACAGCTTGTGGCTGCATCTGCTAGGCCTGATTGTATGTGGGGAGGACTAAGCTGTGCATTAAGACTGGCTTTACCAGCACTGGGCCCCAAGGGAAGGTCAGGGAAAGTCCCAAGGTACCTTGAGAACTCCCGCTGCCTACCTCCACCTCCTGGCTGCCATTAGGCTCAGTCACTGAAAGAGTCTCTGGTGGTATCCAAGTTGCATGAAGTACATTCTTAGTGAGTCACCAGGTAGAGGTGAGTGGTGCTTACCAGGCTGATTCATGTTCTAACCTGGTGTCACTGCTGGGTCTGAGGCCACTCAGCAAATGTCCCCAGGTATACTAAGTCTAGCTGCCACCCACTGGGTGCTCATACATGTTTGTGTTGGGGTAGGGTCTCAGCAAGTCATCAGGGGGAGGCCAGCAGAGTTCATCAGGCCCAAACAGACCAGGATTTGTTCTTGTGAAGGCAGGGCTCTGCTCTCATTGAGTGTGTGAGGGAAAAATGGCCCCTGTTCTAGAATCACACAACTCTAACTGTCTCATATTCTGCCCAGAGGAGATAGAGCTCACAGGTTATGGCTGCTGGGAGGTGGTTGGGCAGAGCACATGGAGTCAGGAGGATGGGGTGAGTGGATCTGAAATGAAGGAGGGGTGCCAGTTAGGCTTGGGGAAAGTGTGTGGGGGTGTGGTCCTTGCCTCAGGGCCACACAACATAGTCTATGTTGGATTTTGCCCCTGCCATGGCAGGGTGGAGCTACTACAAGTCAGGAAGATGGGGCATTTAGAACCCAGAGGGTAGAGATAGTGGATCTCCCTTGAGAGGAAGTGCCAGTCTCACAGGAAAGGGGGGGATGGCCCCCACCCCAATGCCACACAACTCAACCACTGACATCCCCTGAGTCTTCCCAAAGCAACATAGACCAAACGTAAAAACTATAACCGTAAAATAATAACAACAACAACAATAACAGCAATAATACCAATTCAGTGGCATTGATTTTGTGGAAGGCTAAGGTAATAAGTTTAAAGTACATAAGCTGCTGAAAACAATTCATTTCTTTAGGTCACATACAGAGGCATATTCAATTATTGCATCCTGTGGTAGTAAACTTTTGACCAACACTCAGCAATCTATGATGTGTGCAATGGGAGTGCTTAATAAATGCTGAGCCAAGCTTTTAGAACAGCCAGACTCTTCCTGGATTGTAAGTATTGCACCTTTGAAGGCTGCTATCTAATAATTTGGTGCTTCGTTGTGCTCACCCAGATTCAGTATTGATTAAGTCCTCAGCCATTCTGAGTTCACCACTCTTTTCTGTCAGTTGAAGATGATTGCCCCCATTTCTGTGCCTTTTCCCTGGAAAATGTTTCCTTTCAAAATGCTGCCTGAACCAAATTCTTAGTATCTCAAGGCAGAGCGAAGTTATGGTATAGTGAAAAAGGGATCATCTATAACACAATTTATTTTACTCAAATAAGAATCTATGGATTTATAGATTTTAGCTGTTGAAAATTTATAAATAAAATTTTCTATAGAAAAATTTTATCTGAAGCCATGAAGAAAATTCAATTGCTATTAAAATCCGTGACCAGAAATGACATAAATCTCTGTGCTCAGGTCCATGCCTTTTACATTGTGAAAAAGAAAAGGAGGAAAACAACTGCATTTTTAAAAAATTCTAGTTGTATGATTATTGAATTTGAAATTGGTAAACTCCAATTTTAGAAGCATTGGTTTCTTTAAATAATGGTGGATTCTCAGATAAATATATTAAGTTTTTTCTTGCAGTGAGTCTCTATTTCCACAAAAAATAACTGAACAGATGGAACTATATCAGTGGTTCTCAGCTTTATCAGGGCCAACATCCCCTTTATAACAAATAATTCAAATACTCTATTGTCCTGAAGTGAAATTTATGTGTAATATAACCTACTACAAATATAATTCCCAGTAAGATACATATAATGTTCTAATTAAGAAGAAAGTAATTTCTAAAATATCCATATATGTATTTAAATAGGCAAACATTCAGGTGTGACTTGACAGAAGAAAACACTGAAGAGGTCAGAAAATTCTACTTTCCTACAATGAATGCTAGGATTTGTTAGATACCAGGTGATCAGAAGCCATTCTTAGGAAGCAGTATAAAAAATGAAAGGTGAGATATAAGGGTTTACCTTAAAATGAGAAAATAGTGTTAGAGCCAATGTAAAAAGGTCACAGTTATTTGTACATAGTAGGAAAAAGAGAAATGTGTTAACCTTAACTAAAGACCGATTAACACACCAAAAGAAATGAGAGATGGTGAGGTAGATTCAATGAGGGACTACGCTCTAACTGCAAATGAAGTGGGCCTATATTTAAATGTAGGATCAAAACAATTCTTTATTTTATGACATGGGAGAGGGTAGTGATAGAAAAAAGTGTACCCTGTCTTGAAATCCTTCTACGGGTCTCTAATACTTAAATGGTCCTTAGGAACTGTTTTCTTTGACATGTGACAGGGAATAGGGAATGGATTGGAAAAGTAAACAGGAATGAAGAGCATGTAGGGAAGCTGTGGGGCAGATCTCTGAGAACAAGATCAGAATAAGATCGAAAACCAAATGGTATTTGTAAAATGAATGATTTCTATATGTAAATTTTACATCTGTGCTCTAATAGTATGGCAATGGTAAGTTTGAAATAACTTACATTAATGAAATACAGAGACATCTCTGATTTTTGTATTTCTATTAATTTAATAATATTTGGTTCTGGTTGTTAAAAAAGTTTCAAGCCTCTTCTGTTACGTATTTACATTGTAAAAGCTATATATGTAGGCAGATAGAGGTGTGTGGTATTGGTGTTGGCATTGGCTCTGGTAATGAATAATTTTTGGTGATATGATTTTCTCAAATGTTACATAACACTTATTAAAATCTGAACACAACACAGTTCAAGTCTTTTCTCATAAGTTACATGGCAATTGCAGTACTGGAATATTCTGCATATTTGGTGTAAAAATAGCTTTTTACACATAAAATGGATCTAGTTTTCTGGCTAGCTATAAACATATTTTCCATGTACACAGCTACCTATGATCTAGAGCTATCATTCTCAAAGTGTGGTCCGTGGGCCAGCAGCATCAGCATCACCAGGGAACTGATTAAAAATGCAGACTCTCTGGCCCGGACCTACTCCCGCTGAATTGAAAATGGAGATGGGTCTAGCACTCTTATGTCATTATAAGCCCTCCAGGTGATCCCTATGTAGGTTAAAATCTGAGAAACACTGACATTTGCGGGATACTCACAAGTCAGAATTTGAGATAGGTTTTCACGTAGGGCAGCTGTACTATACATTATAGGACACGTGGAATCTCTGACTCCCACTCACTAAATACTAGTGAGATTCCCAGTAAGTGCAACAATCAGAAACTAACCCATATCCCTGACTGGTGTAGCTCAGTTGGTTGGGCATTGTTCTGCTAAGCAAAAAGTTTCTGGTTTGATTACAGTTAGGGCACATGCCTGGGTTGCAGGTTTGGTCCCCAGTTAGGGCACATATGAGAGGCAAGCCATCAATATTTCTTTCTCACACTGATGTTTCTCTCCCTCTCTTTCTTCTTCCCTTCTCCTCTCTCTAAAAATAAATAACTAAATTCTTTAAAAAGTGAGCCCACAAATTCCTAAAATGCTCCTAAAAGGTGGTACTACTTCTGCTGAGAGTTACTGGGTTAGGTGCTGGCCAAAGTCCCAGTCTATGATTCTATTACTTTCATGGAGGCAGCAGGAACCTGGTTTAATGCGATTCAGAGCTGATAAGTTCAAAACTCAAAATATTCAGTGAGATTGCAATAGAACGTCTGTCCAGAGGCTAGGCTCGTGTTCAAATATAGGTGGTGTTGTGTCTCATTCTTCATAGGTAATTTTAAAATATTACTTAGCAGAAGTGGAAAGGCATAAAGTGAAGCAGAAATAAATTCTACATCTAAATGCCCCAGGTTATTGGTTCTTCTACTTCAAATTTCTACTGAATGCCCTAGTTCACACTGCTGGTTAGTTACAATTGAGCAGAATATTTATTTGCATAATGGGGACTTGGGGCTGAGGAAGGGGGGAATGTTAATCCTTATCGCTTTGCCAGTTCTATAAACTCAGTCTACAGAACACCTCAGTTCTGCCTAACATAAGAAATTCAGAGAGTTCTTTAGTCAGACTCACGACAAATATTGAAAGACCCAACCAAGATGTTGTAAGCATGATGGATTTCCATTATTAGCAGAAATTTGAACTAGTGATTACCACAAATAGTGTCTAAAATACCTAAAAGCACTGCATATTAAGAAGCAGAACTAAGTCCCACATTATATTTATCATATTAGTCAGGATATAGATTTCCAATTAGAGCTTTGAGGTGAAATACTAATGAAAGTCCAGTTTGAGTTCCCAATAAATAACAGGAAAAAAATGCCATTTGCAGTTTAATGGTTGGTCAATACTTTGTCTCTTTATAACATTTTTTCTTCATTTTGGCCAATTTCCTCCCCTCCAGGAAATTAACGAAAGCAGAATAATTTAAGTGAAATGCAGTTTTGTGACTTTAATGCTAATCAAACAAGCTGCTGATAAGGGCAGTCTAGTTTTTAAATAAATCGCTGGTGTGACAGCTCTTTAAATGATCAACGGTCCTGACAATATCCATGAAGGAAAGAGATCCTCTTTCAAACACGTGTTCAGAGCTCCCATTTTATGGTTTTCAGTAACTATGTGTGCAACTTCTGAAATCAATGTCAGTTTTCACTTTCCTTTAGCGCTTTCTAATTTGTTATGTTTATCACTCTCGAGATTTCCTATTTAAGGTATGAGCCCTTTAATTAACTGAGAAACTTGTTTTGAGCACCTCATCTAAAATCAGAGCTCTGTCTCTTTTTTGTGCATTCGACAAACAAGGACTGAGCAGCTAATGTGGGATAATCTCAACGATAGTGGCTGGTGATACACATAGAAGCAGGACACAGCAAGATTAGAAAGAAGACAGTGCCACAAGCATAATAAAATCTAAGTTCAGGGCATAGATGAACACAAAGAAGAATGATTTCATTTTGACTGATAATCAGTGAAGAGGTGACTTGCAGGTATGGATGAAGAACAAGTGTGCTTGACCCAGGCAAGTAATATTCTCACACTGAGAAGTAGCAGTCCATGGCTTTGTAGAGCATATTCTATGTTAAACAGTCCATAACCTTGCTAGATTGATGTAACCTGCACATTTTTTGTTCCATTGTTAAATATGTCTTGAAATTCTGACTTTTAGGAACTGATAATAATTCATAATATATCCTAATTTACTCAATTATTCATTTATATTTAAGTGTGTGGGGTGTTTCCATTTTTCATTTTAGAAAATCTACTGTGTACAGATTTCTTAAAGTCCTATTTGCACTTATATCACCTTGGAAAGTGAAGAATAGAAGAAAGGTGTTAGTCTGTGCAAGAAATAGCGTATAGAATATTGTCTCATCACACATTGAAAAAGAGGCAAAATCATACAGAATATGTGTTGTTAGAAGATATACATAGACTCATAGTTTCTTTCTATAGAGTATACAATTTTATATCTGGGGAGTGCTATCTAGAACAAATAAAAATATATGCTTTAAAAAGTTTGAATTAAAAGCAATTCCTGATATTAAATTCCTATGCACATTTTGAATAAACAATGTGTATACCAATATTTAAAAATTTTTTAATGTGACAAAGAATCTGGATTTCTGCATGTTGATTTAATTTAGTTTGGATTTATGACATTTGCATAGGATAATATATATTTAAATATATCTATGTTTTGCTTGAATGATGCCCTTGGTAACCAATATAACAGAAGTTATGTTAATAATAATGGGAAAAGACATTTTAAAAAATACTTCAGCAAACTCAGTATATTCATCTTTAACTTTTATCCTAAATGATGCAAGTGATGCTGTATTTCCAAAATTCATCTCCAATTCTCATCAGTAGTTAGTTTCACCAATTTATCTTATGAAACTTATAGCTAAATTTAAATTATCTTTCAATGAAATAAATAAAAATTGGACCCACGAGTTTCCAATGTATGGATTTTTTTATGGAAAATAAGATTAAAATGATCTATGTATGTGTATATATATTTGTTTTATTACAAGTAATTTATTTTTACACTGATTACATTTTGTTGTATAGTAACATGATTAGGAAGTCCACAGACTTTGGATATCAAAAAGAGAAGGATTAGTGTCATGCCTATAATTAAATTTAATCTCTATTTTGAGCTACTATTTAACCTGATGGCATAGAAACTTAATTTGGAAAATTCTAGGTAAAAAACAGTAAATTGGGTTTGTTTTTAGTCATGTCAGTGTTATTCCATCAAACTGAGCTTTCCTGTCTTCCCGTACCTTCAGCTCAATGCAGGGGGATGTTGGATGTGGGAAGAGGAGGATAAATGACATCCGGGTATCAGGAGAAGCTCACACAGACCACAGACTCACATCCATTGGAAGGCAGAGTCCCAGCTGGTCTCTGGCCCTTATCATCCCTTCATCTAGTGTTACTGAGGTGTCCGTGTCTGCAGTGAGGTTGAATACTCTGCACCTGGGAAATGTCTACCATAGGACTGATGGCCTATGGCTCTCTATCCCCAATTAACTTCCTTGTTTCTCTCAGGGGCCCAGGGGCCGAGAGGAGGTGTGGGGTTCCCTAGGGCTGAGGGGAATTAGTGGGGCTGCTTCAGGCACCTGGGGTACCTGAAACCCCAGGCAACCAGTTCTATTTTGTGTATCCTACAATGGCACAGGGGACTCCTGCTATGGCCTTTCATGGTCCTCGTTGAATTAAAATTGTTGTTTTTGAAGGGGATTTATAACTCTCCTCTATTATTGGGTCACAAAACATCTTATGCTTCTCCTGCCACCCTCTCTCAGTGTTATTGGAGGTGAGTTTAGGGTTGTCTTAAAGATTTCCTTCATTCCCCATGTCTTCGTCTGCTATTCAACTCATCTCTACCCACAGCCCAGGGAGATTTGAATTTTTAAAAAATTCTTCTTAGGTGAAATAATAGCCAAAAATCATTCTCCCATATTTCTCTCTCTGTCTTATAACCTAATCAGTAGTTATTTTGTAATTTTTGTTATTTAAATTAAAGGCTAAGAATTTGATACTTTTTTTGGTTCTTTCCTCTGAGGAAAGAGGAAGCTTTAAGTCCAAAAAATCATTTAAGTCCTAAATGACCAGATAATTTCTCCCTGCTCCTCCCACTAAGTGCAACTATAGACTGGGAAATGATGCAAGAGTCAAGGGGGAGAGAACTCTGGAAGGCAAAAAGAAGGAGAATTGGTTAGGAACCTCAGACTGCGGGAACAAATGAGAAACAGGGCCTCTCACAATTCCATCCAACTGAAGAAGGCAATCCACACCGGGCACTTCTGATCCTCGGTCTAGCAACAGAAGATGGTCCACCTAGGCTCCTTCCCCACTCGGGCTGTGGAATCTTGCAGCCAGAATGGGCAGGATTAGAACAGGGAGCCTCTGCCAAGGATGGATCCACTGGGAGCCCTGCTGAAGACAAGCGGCCAGAAGAAGCACTCTTTCTCCCCCAGGCCTGAAACTCCCTCCCCCAATCAAAGATGTCTAGCAGCCTGGTGGCACTGGCCAGGGACTTCAGCCACAACAAGTGGCTGGCACAAGTACGCCTCTTCATTCTCGACTGAGACTACTATTTCTTGCTGGCAGCCAGGGGACACTGATAATTGGGATCCTGTCCCATCAGTGGCTGACTAAAGAGTACTCTCTGGGTACTCTTTAGGAGAGTACTCTCCAAGAGTACTCTCTTGGACTCTCTTCCTCAAACCTAGGGGCACCAGGGAAAACTCCTTCACCTCAGACAGTACGGAAGGGACGAGTGGGAGCCCAGAAGCACCAAATCAACTAAGCCAAACATCGTACGTAAAGGCTCTGAAAATTGTATTGTCATTGGAACCACAGCCCACAAAAGCAGGCTGGGACTTGCATGTTAAATTTAAACAGGGTAACTACATGTTAAGTAAAATAAAAACCCCCTACCCTTTGCGACAGCATGGATGGTACTGGAGAGCATGATGCTAAGTGAAATAAGCCAGGCGGTAAGGGACAAACACCATATGATCTCACCTTTAACTGGAACCTAATCAACAAAACAAACACGCAAGGAAAATATAAGTAGAGACACTGAAATTAAGAACAATCTGATAGTAACCGGAGGGGAGGTGGGAGTGGGTAACGGGGGAAAGGGGGGAAGGGTTTTCAGGAAGAACACTAAAGAACACATGGACAAAACCAAAGTGGGGTGGAACCAGGGAAGGGAGGTGGGGATGGCTAGGGTGGGGGGGTGGGGTGGGGTAGTAGCAGGTAAATGCAGACAACTGTCATTGAACAACAATAAAATAATTTTTAAAAAGTAAATAAAATAAAAAACTTAAGCAGGACTCAGAGTCTGCTAACATAATAGACAAACTATCCAGTACATAATAAAAATTCCTGTGAAGAGTCAGGGATAAAGGAAGTGTGTGTGAATAAAAACATTGGTTCATACCTCACAGTATCAGTTAATGAAGAAATTGTTTTTCCGGTATATTTTCATTATTTTTACTACTCTTAAGCAAATAAAATAATTGAGCCTATCTTAACTAGGCCTAAATTTTTCTCAACAAACCATAGGGGGAAAGAAGCCAATGAAAACTCCTCCCAAATCTTATTTCCACTTCATTCTCTTCCCACACCCTAACTTCTGATGTTATGACTTTGAGAGAGAAAGGACAGAGAGCAGCAGGCCATGCTGTCTGACACAGGAGTGAGAGGCCAGAGAGAGGGAATACTCAAATGCTCCCAGGCTTGAAGAGGCTTGAACTCTGACCGAGAGGTTTGTCTTGTTGGCTTCGTATCCATTCTGTTAGCCAACCCCGCTGCCCTGGCTCTCCCAGAATAGAAAGAAGCTTTATCAGAGATCTGAAGTTCTATAGCGTTCTCTTTTCTAAATTTAGCTACTTGTATTTTATTCTGTGTTGTCATTTTTGATTAGATAAGCTAGAAGTGATTCTTAAGTTTGTCCTAACATGGGTGTTTGATCTATGGTTTATTTTTCATTCAAATTTTTAATGGACACTAGTGCCTTTTAAAGAACTGCATTCCATTTTTCTTAGCATTTATTTGTTTCTCTTTTAACTTTTAGATATTTATTTTATTTTAATCCTTTCTTTTTTAATTCTTTACTAAATCAGGGCTTTAGTAAGACTTTATTTTTTGATTTGTAGTAGTCTAATTTTTATTATTCCTCTGAATATAATTTCCTCTTTCATATTCTTTTTTATTCTCATTATTTATTTATTTTTATTTTAAAGAGATTGGGTTTTTAGAACTGCTATTTAAAAATTTAATTATGGTCATAAAGTGTGGCTTATGAAATATTTACTATTTATTCAAATTTTACTAGTCTAATATTATTGGTCTAATATATAGCTAATTTTTCTAAATTATGTGTGAAAATTTGGCAATAAGATATAAAGTATCTAATAAGATACATTCTGATTTAGAGGGTTAAGTATTGACTATACTTCTAAATCAACATAATCATATTATATTTCTCTATGCTCTTATGTAACTTACATATCCTTAACTTTTCTTGTTTTCAGGGACTGCAACTTTTTAATAGTCTAGTATGGCCTGAATCTGACTTGATTTGATGAGCAGGAGTTCACATCTTTTTTTTGGATTCCTGTTTTCAAACACTGTTGAGGCTGGGGAGGGGACAGCCCCCCAAAAGGCTCATACATACCCTCAGTCCATCCTGTTGTTTGCTGGCTGTTTCAGCCAACACCGCTGCTTGTGGCAACTGGTACACTCCCTGAAGGTCATCATTTCTCACTAGTGGTTTCTAGTTAAGCAGTGAGAGGTCAAGCATTTTAGAAGCACTTTGTCTAAGGTGAACACAGAGGCCTCTCATATCCCAAAGCTGAGCTAAAATGAAATTGTAACATGCAACAAAACAGAATGGTTGTTGCATTATTTTTCTAGGGCTCTCCTAGCAAACTACTACAAACTTGGTGTATTAAACCGAAGAAATTTATTCTTTCGTGTGCTATGACAGTTCTGGAGACCAGGCATCTGAAGTTTCAAGGGGAGAATTCTTTTTTACCCCTTCCTGCTTCTGGTGTTCTTTGCTAATAGATACATAACTCCAATCTCTGCCCCTAGAGACTTTCTCTGCATTTTCCTCTTTGTATGTATTTCTGTCTATTAAAAGTTACTCCCATTGGATTTAGGGCCTATCCTAATACTGTATGACCTCATCGCCATCCTTTCCTTTATCACACCTGCAAAGACACTATTTCAAAATAAGGTTATATTCTGAGGTTATGGGTGCATGTGCATTTTTGGAGAACATTCAACCCACTACAGAATTAGTATTAATGAAGATACTTACAATGCATAAATGGAAAAGAAAAAAAGGAACTGTGTATCACAGCTTTCAGTGTCCAAATAGACATATTTATGCATAATGCAAATAAAATACTTTTCCCTCCAAATTAGCTGTAGGCTCAATTAAGATATGGATTTAATTTATTAAATATTATAAAACAACAACAAACACATGGAAAAGGAGAAGTAGAACATAGGGCATACATAGGATTACTAGACATTACATCTTACATATGTTCATAATACACATGTACTCTGCCTGAGATTATTGATATTTGTATATTTAATTTGTTCCCGTTCATGTTTGTATGTTCCTCTAGAGAAAAGACCTGACCTCCTTCATCTTTGCCTAGCATAAAATTTTGCACTCTTTAAGTGCATGTCCTTGAAATTTGTATTAGAAAGTTCAAAATATAACACATGCAACACGGCTTCAAATCTATGTTAAAATAGAAAAGATACATATATGAATGTTTTCTACTGCAAATAGAGATATCTATCTCAAACAGCTTAATCAGAAATGCCTTTATTATTATTTTTAACTTCCCATTACAGAAAGCAGAGAGGCAGAGCAAGCTTTGAGGCTGACTGATACAAAGGCTCCATTATTTCATCCAAGTTTACTTCCACTCACCTTTCCGCTCTGTCACTTACACGGCAACCGCATCGTGAGGCCGGCTTCTCTCTGGTTGGCAGGCAACTGCCAGGAGCAATGACAAAGGCCTCTTAGAAACCCATCTCAGCCTTCTCTTCTACCAGGAGAGGTTACTTGTCCCCAAAGACATTAATTACTGGCTCAGAGACACATTAATTGATTAAAAATACTTATTTATGGCTAATATGTTGTAGGGTTAGTTTTGGGGATAGGCTGGTGAAATCAAACAGATAAAATATGCTTATGGAGATTACATTTTAGTAGGTGGTGCCAGTGTTTTAGATTGATCAAACTTGTGGTATGTAAGATTGTTTATGATAGTATTTTATTAAATTTGGTGTAAAATAAGTTAAATATTGTAGTGCATAAAAATAAGAAGAAAGTAATTTTAATAGCATTGAGCCTGTTTGAACAAATTTTACTTTGCAAATCTTCATATGAAGTGACTTAAAAATTACTGTTATTTCTTGCTTTAAGCACAACTCAGTATTTCATCCCAGTTGTCAGAATAAATTTCTTTTTCCCCCACCTTTATTTAGATATAATTGGCATGCAACATTGTCTAAGTTTAAAGTGTATAATGTGATGATTTGATACCCTTATATTGCAAAATGATTATTGAAGCAAGTTGGTAAGAAAATAGGAAAATTCCCTGGCACGTGGACTGAGGAAATTGAGACAATTGGCTGAACAAACAGTTGGAATGTTGATCGACTAACCGCCAGCCTATGATTTATAAGACCCTATGGTTCCCAAGTAATGATGCCTAAGAGCAGATGGTTTAAACCACCGTAGTCAGGGAGGTAGATAATAAAAACCAGTTAGATCCAGACTAATCCAGATGGAGGAAAAACTGACCAGAGAATGATTCCAAAGCTCAATATACCATCATTATAATGAAAATTAACAGCACAGGTAGAAGGAAGAGGGTGCTGAGAGGGACAAAAGCCATGATACTTCCAGAATGAACCAATTAGGAACACAGCCCCCTTCCAATCAGAAGGTGGAGTCAGAATGTGGTGCCACAAAGTTTGGAGATAACTCCCCCGTGGAAACAGATAAAGTCCCAAGAACTAACTGAGCACATGTGCAACTCACTCGTGAGCTGCCCTACGTCCACGTGCATGCGTGGTTTTTGTTTCTTTCACAGTGTGCCTGCACCCTGTCCTATCTTTGCCTCTACCTGAATGAAACTGGCTTAGTTCTCACTCTAACTTGTCCTTGAATTTTTTTCCTGGGCACGTTAAGAACCTGGAGGTCCCCTGAGGTCCTGGACCTTACTGGGGCAGACCCAGGTCTGGGGTGGAAGAAGTCTGATAACAATTATTGTTACAGAGCAACAGTTGGTTCTCGAGACTGGCAAAACACTTCCAAAGTCTCGCTTTCTCGAACCTGAGGGGTCAGTCTTCCACGGGCAATTAAGATCCCGGACGAGCCCCCCAAAACTGTTACCGAGCAAACAGAAGGTCCATTATTGTCCGCCGCCTTATGGAAAGATGCCTCTCAAAGCCAGAGGTTTGTGA